>CM061920.1:223756519-223805481 GCA_031002005.1 Vandiemenella viatica | reverse complement strand
AGTCAAAGGATCTTAAAACTAATAAATGAAAACATTTAGTAAGAGATAAACAATTAACACTTGAAGTTTTTGCACATTTTCTTTTTAGATTTGACTCACCGAAGAGTATAATAATAAATTTCATTCAAAAGATTCCGTCATATCAAAATTTTACCAGGTAATTATTTTTCTTAAAAATTATGATAATAATAAAAAGAAAAACCGATCGAACTTCTGGTACTATAAAAAAAGTTACAAATACAGTAGTTTCACACTACCCTGCACAATGATGTGTTTTCCATTTACAAAAGATCCCTAGTTTCTAACAATCAGTTACCTAGACATTACGCAATAATGACTTATCATACGTCTTTCATCAATAAAAATTCCTAACCTATCTGCATCATGACAAAACAACACACTGTCTTCTAAAGTATTTAGTGGCCTGTCAAATTCTCCTAACTTGGGCAAGGACTTACTATATACACCGGATTCTTGGTGCGATTTACATTTTCGCGGAATCCAAGGGTCGACGACTAACAAAATTGGTCTTTCACTTTCCTGTGCTGACTAATGACCTCTGTTGGTCGCTCTTCAATAAAATTGCTACGTTACTTTACCTCGACAAAAAAACACTAACCTGGAGCTACTATAGGAAATTTCTCACATTCGAAAAAAAAGTCGAACGATCAACACTTACTCTCAAACTACTTCTCAAAACTGATAAACTCAGATGATTTAGCCAAGTGCCACACACACTCACTCTTCTCTACGTTGATATAAATTAAAGCTTACTCTACGAAGCTACTGCAACCCCTCAACGGTAACTGACGAAAAGGCCGCGATCTAACTCCGTATCTCTCTATATATACCTTCTCCCAAAATGTCTCGCTCTGATGCAATTCCTCGACGCTTTTCCGAGGTGTAGTTCTTGCACGGACCACCTTCGTATAATAATTTACTATAGGTGGAATTCTGACATTGCGACACGCGCGCAATACACGAAACTTACTTTAAGAAAACCTGAATCAAGCTTTTATTCATTATCAGCCAGTACAATAATTTTCTGATGTGGCCTCTCAAAGTCATGATTTCAGACGTAACTTCAGCAGTTTCCTCCAGGTCGCATGATCTTGGGCGATCCTCCGCCAGTTAACTCCGACAACCCTGCGTATATCCTTTTTCCATCGGTCTGGTGGTCTTCCTCCAGGTCTGGGGTGATCTCTTGGCCTCCATTCTAACATTGTTTTTGTCCACCTCTTGTCTTTTCTACGAGCAATATGGCAGACCCATAGCCACTTCATGGATGCTTTCTTGTCTAAGATATCTGACCTTTGTAACTGACCTAATGTCAGTTGGTCTTTCCTTCTCGTTACCTTAGGAGTGTCACAAACTTGGCCTCAAAACATGTTCCCGTTGTATAAATAGTCTTGATAAGGTTCCACGAGTTTGTATGTAGATGCTTATTATTAACGCGACAACACAAACAATGTAAAATTTCTTTCCATTTTTTAATAAAGAGCTGTTTGCCGCACATTATATTTATGCAATGAATATATAGTTTTTGTTACCAGTAATGATTAAACGAGAATGCAAACGATGATTTACTGCTATTTACTTGAGATTTGAACTAAAATATAAAACAGTAATCAAGTCTAAAAACAATTTTAGAGAAGTAATGCTTGAAACTTTGAAACGAAATTTTACAACAAATTTATATAACGTCTAATAACACGCAAAAGCAACTGAATTTTTGTTTATTTTTTCACCTTATGCAACTTCAGTGGCATATCTAATTCTGTTTCATGTTCTCTTCGTTTCAGCGTTAGTGTTTGTTTTGTCGTCTAATTTTAACTGGAACAATGTGAATATTTTCCATTCCTCTCTTCAATGTGAAATGGAAAAAAAACTACTTTGATCTGATTAAACTTTGTTATCAATAGGTTTGGTATTAGTGAAAAATATAGTGGTTGGTGTAATATTCACATGCAGTTTTTCCACGTTCTAATAATACAAAACCTGTTAATAGTACTGTGTAATAAGGTCACTGTAGTGTTGCTGTGTCATTGCACTGCACATTTGAGAGAAGCCTGGAAAATTTTCACAATTTTCTAGTTAAAATTACATGATAAAGCAAACCATGACTCTGAGACCATGAAACATGAGTACAATCACATATGCCGCTGAAAATGATTAACAAAATGGAGTGAAACGAGTACGGCGAAAAAAATAAATAATGAAACAAAAATACATTTGCATGGAAGTATTCTTAATTTTCATACGAATAGATTATCTTGCAAGATCCAGAAATTTCAGAATATTAATAGTCAGAGAGTGAAGGTGAATGTTGTATCGTGTTGATTTAGTGGTTTGAGCGTTGTGAATGATGGTGCTGTGAGTTATACCTCGGTGGCTGCCGGCCCTTGGGAACATCCCCTGGCCGACAGGCAGAAACCACTTGTGGCGGACATCCCTCGCGTGCTGTTCTTCAGACGCCAATTTATCCTCGTTGGTAATGGCCTCCTTCTGGAGCCATCTCACACGTCGCTGCTCCCTAATGGAAAACAACGCCTTTCCGCTGACCACTGGCACTCGCTGAAATCGGCCGAGGTAGTTTCCTACAAAAACTCCTTCCATGAGCGCTAAATTCTTGAAGCTATTAAAAATATTATGGAACAAAATTATCGCCAAATCTTGTGCAATGATGACTTTAAACAGAGTCGAACCTTCGTATTCAATAAATTTGTAGGAAAAACTGATACCATTTAGTGATGATTTAATAATTTGAATTGAAGGAGAAACGAAAATATTAAAATACCAGTAAAAACACCTATTATATATTATTTATTGCCACGTTCAATAAGGGCAAAGTTTATAAGCGAATTCTTATTGTATTTTCGTTTTCTTAAATTAGGTATAGACATGCCAGTAATTAAAGTTACAGTTACGTTAGTAAATAAACTGCCAGGAGAAGGTACAGATGGAGGACAAAATAATACGAACACCTGTGAAAAAATATGACGTATTTCATACCTGCAGTACCGCCGCGCCACCTGCAACAGAAGTCTGCCACCTAGTGAGCGTGAAGAGGAAGGTATCAGTCTCTCAACAGCAGTCACCTATCGAACTGTCTGTGATAAGTTGAAATGTCAGACCTGTCAGAATTCCAAAGAGGAATGATTGTTGGAGCGCGTTGAAATGGAGCATCGGTTACCTTTTGGGGTTTACAAGGAGTACGGTATCAGCCGTTATGACAGCGTACACGAAAGAGGGTAAGACGGCGTTTTCAAAGCACAACAGTGGCTGAAAGTCAAAGCTTACTGATTGGGATAGACGGGTCTTGAACCGCATAGTAGCCCGAAAGCACAAGCAATCGTTATCCGAGATAACATCCGAAATGAACAGTCATCTCCAAGACCCCGTTTCAACAAAAACTGTCAAAAGGGAACTTCATGCTGCGAACATTTATGGCAGAGTGCCAATTCGTAAACCCTTGGTGACAGCAACTAATGCTTCCAAGCGACGCCAGTGGTGCAGAGATCACAAAGGCTGGTCCCAACAGCAGTGGCAACAGGTAATACGGTCAGATGAACCGTCATTCACCCTTTTTCAGACGACCCGACGCGTTTATGTCTGGAGAACGCCTAGGGAAGCGTTTAATCCTGAATGCCTCTTGCCGACTTTGAAGTCATGAGGGTGCAGGGAGGAATGGCTTAATAAAGCTGTAAATATTGTCCATAACCTTTATGCATCTATCCCACGTGTACTTCAGTCAAAGGGTGGTCGAACCCCCTATTAATAAAGATTTTCCATTACTTCACAGGTGTTCGTATTATTTTGTCCTCCCCTGTATGTTTTAATTAATAACATTGCTGTCTGAAATTTAATTCTTCTTGGATACAAACTCATCAAAATTCAGTAAACTAATAGATAGAAAGTTGTAATGAGATGTCATTAAAATAATTTCGGATCTATTCCTAAACGTATGTAACATACGACATAATGTTTCAGATAATCTTCGTAATAATTATTTCTAACCTAAAAGCGATGTGTACCATCAGAGCAGTAACACAAACACTGAAGAGTCTCGCTTTGTTCGGTTAAAGAAAGGATTTTTAGAAAATCTGAAGTGTGTATAACATTCAGTTTCAGAATTCCAAGAGCTACGCATCTTACATTATACCTCCTTGTTTAATCATCTTATTACGTTTCTTATTTACAAGCAGAAACAGTTTCCTGTATGAATATCTGTCACTGTTAACTGTACAGAAAAAAAAAATATGGAATCCCCTTAATTAAAATAAAAAATACGTTACAGAATCCTGGAAGCGTTCAATACAAATAAAACTGTTTTTCCTTGAGAACTCATTTTACTTGTTAATATATATTTCTTTAATCGCAATATTAGAAACTAGGCAAGGATGAGATACTTTGGCATTACCGAAGAAGAAGTAGAAAGTTAATATAGTAATCAGTTGTAACCGTTCTTTGAAAAAAGTGTGTCAGAGCATTAAGCTGGAGCGTTATTGCTCACCTGCCCCTGTTCGGTAACTTATCCTAGGTAAGAGGGTACTGAAATGTTTTTTACCATTGAAAACACATATTTTAGCTGAACTTTATATTATTTCGCTAACTATTGATCAGAAGCATTCCTTTCACTAATTCGCAAAATATCCTTTTATGGCACACCAGAGACAGATAGTTAAATAGTTTACTTGTGGGGGCATTACATCACTGCACAACAATGGACAGTAAATAGCATTGGGTGAGTATCAGAAGCAGTAAAGACAATCCACGCTGAAAACTTTTATAGGCTTTTTATTATCAGAATTTTCTTGTTTCAACCTGTTTACTACTATCATAGCGACTTTAGGTTACCAAATTTTTCCTACCGACTTTCTTATAATATACCTCTGGGGACTAAACACTTCCGTAGGCGATGTTATCAGGTTTGGAATCATACCTGTATCCAACAAACATGATGACAAAATTTTCATTACCCTTAAAGTTCAATTCAACTGACTTTATGTAACACCAACTTATTAAGTGCAGCAGGCAAGCTCTCGGTCATTTTCTACCAACTTATAAATTATTATTAGGCTTATTAATTTAAGAATGATATGATGAATCAACCAGCTTCACTGAAATTTAAATTTTACACATGTCATTTCTTCACTACAGCCTTCGTTAATGTTCTTACAAAAAATATGATACCCAATTACACATTTACTCTCAACCACTTGAATTATGTGGAAAATTCTACGAGAAACCATTAATTCGTGTTCAGTCTAACACATCTAGTTATTTATATATATATATGTATATGTGTGGCGGTTCAAATTCCTACGAAGCGATTGATGCTGGCAACGCTTAAGGTCAGAAATAATCTATCATTTTATAAAATTTATAAAAAGAAGGAGAGGAAGAATCTCTTCCACATTACAAAGCTATGATTTGGCGTAATATATTCTATTATTAAATGTCCTCTAGAAGAAATGTTCATGCTGCACCGGTATCAAAAAAAATAAAAATAAAAAAAAATAAAAAAAAATAAAAAAAATAAAAATAAATAAATTAGGAATCATTTTTAAAATAACTAATTCTTGTTTATCAAAAATTAATCAAAATGAATGTTATCGATTAAAATTAGCGGATACAAACTTTTTGCAAACTATAAAAAATAATAATGCAGTCCATATGAATAGAATCCCTGCAAGAGCTAATTCGATTGATAAACGGAAGAAAAATCCAACACTGATTGTCATTGGAAGTGATTGGAGAGGTGGTATGCACAACACCTGTTAGTTAAAAATCTCTAGTAACCTTGGTTGCTTAGCTGTAGATCTAAATTTCTTGAATGACTCATTAAGTTATAATGTTTTTATTCGCATCTTCATGTAAAATTTAATGAAAGAATTCTCTCTTCTAAAAACATAAATAAATCTCGTTTTTACTAAAAGAAAAATCTTGTTGTTGACCTGCCGATTAAATCTCTGAAGTAGATTGAGCCAGTAGCTCTACCTGGGGAACAGGGCCTGCATCTCAACATAGAATACCAAACATTTATAACTATGGAGTTCGCACACACAAAACCGGAGGTTTGGTGAGGGGTGGTTGAAAGAGTTTCCGAAAATCTTGTTTAAAACTGCGCGTTTTCCCTTCTCGGACTTGCGTTAGATGGCTACACTCAGATCGAGCAAATCATTCAAACTGGTCACATTCACTGAATAATAAAAACAATTTTTTTGATGTATTAACGATATTTTGCCAGTCATCAAATGATACAAACATGAGCGACAATTTAGGCTTTTTCATTCTTCTGGCTTTACGCGTCTTCGATGTCGAGGTCATTAGAGGCTGGAAAGGAACGGGAAACAATTCGTCCATAGCCTTTTGAAGAAACCATTCCAGCATTACCCTGGATTGTTTACAATTGCTATTATTATTGCTGCGCGATTCTCTAAAAGTGTATGGCGAAGGGAGCATTACACCTATCCTAATGGGTAATCGTCTGTGCACGGGATGTATATACGAGATATGACAGGAGGCGCCCACGGGCTATTTTGAATAACCGTTCCGGCATTTGCCAAGAGCGCTCTGGGAAAACCAAAGAAAACTCAGATCAGCTAACACGTTGTAAAGTTTAAAGTTGAAATGTCGGTCTATAATTCTGAGGATTATTAACATTCCCACTTTAAAATACTTACGATGGTGATCTTACATTCATGTGGCATGTTCCATTGATCCAAGTCAAACACGGCACTATTTGTTTTGCGTACCTAGAATAGAATCTAGTAGGAATACTGTCTAGTCCTGGGACCTTATTGGTTTTTACATTTCTAAGCTATTTTTTTGTCAATAACGAGAGCTTCCATAATTTTTTCGGTGCGATTATTGTGATCTCCACTACGTTTTCTGTTGTGAAAGCTTTGTTATAGATATTATTGAAAATTTCTGGTTTCTCTATGCTAGTTTCCGATAATTCCCTGTTCTCCTTAATCAGTAACGGCATGACCTTACGCGAGCCTCTTATTGCTTTGATATACGATCAGAACTTTGTTGGATTAGTAACCAGATTTTTCAGAAAATTCCTGACTTGGAATTCTTTAAAAGTTTCACGTGTTGCCTTCTGTACTTCCGCTCGCAACTGGACTAATTTAACCCTGTAAGCAGGGTCCTCCGATTTCTTTATAATGGCATGCAAACGACTTCTTAAGCACTTACCGATTAAACCAAGTTATTACTAACCTTAATCAATTTATTAGGCATGAATTGATTTACATCGGTCATTATTATTGCTTTCAAATTATACCAAACGTTCTCAACATTAGTATTTAGCGTGTATGTTTAAAAGTTTTCGCCAAGTGATCAACAATATCGCATCGTTTGCCTTATCGAAGCAATATGCGTGTTTGTTATGTTTGAATGTGCGACTGTGACCGTTTATTACGTTTTATATTCACACTTTACCTACAATATCCGGTTTGCTTATAACAAAAAGATCCAGAATGGACAATGTATCTTTGTCGTACCGCATTGGCTCATCGCCCATCTGTTTCAAGAGAATTTTCCCGCGAATGATTCTAGGAACGTTCGGTTACTAAGCAATCTCTTCCACCCCACTTAACCACCCACCCACGATCAATATTTGTCCATGAAAATTTTGAGAAATACTATTAACTAACTCTCTAAAATATTCCGCGTTAGGTAATCCAGATTCCGGAAGTCGATAAAATGAACTTATTATGAATCTTAAATTTGCCTGGATCGATTTGGGTAAAGTATGGAAAATCAAATCTGGACAACAGATTTCGACGGGGATTCTAACCCACATGCAAACGAATGAGATGCCAGAGGGCTATAGCTGATCGACTACACTCGTTCGTATATTCGGTACATCAGGCTATAGTTATAAATACCACCAAATCGCTTTAAGTCCGGAGCAGAAATGCTTTTTCTCTTGGATCAATCAGTCTAAGTTTAACGGAGATAACATACACACTGCAGTTAGTAATCTCTTAAACTTCTTCCTGTGCCGCTATACTCATGACTAAAATGGACGCAATGCTTCTTTTCTGGCGTCCTCTGCAAAATACACGAGTTACTTCAGTACAGGGTCTGTGAAAAAAGCTTGCTAACGACAAGAGTGGATCCTTAATGCGACTGCAGCTGGGATTAGCCCAGCCAGATTGCCGGCTCCGAGAAAGAGTTCTTTTCAGAAAGACGAGCTCCGCTTCAACACAAATGTAATACTGCGAGCTACAGAAAAGTCTTCGTTCATGTCTACAACTCTCCTGTCCTGTTATTCAGTCAGACTTGTACTAGGTTCTATTTGCTAAGAACGAGGAAATGAGAACGATTTCGAATTACTCAACTTTTAATTTCACCTACTATTGATGAAATTAAAAAAAAGGCAGAAATTTTAAATAGACCAGTTTAAAATTCAATTTCCCAATAGTGCAGGAAGCACGGAAGCAAAAAACTCATACATAAAATAAATGATGTGTAATTTAGCATGTTTTGATGTATAGTAAATTTAAATGTTTGGTCATATGTACACGTTTTTAAGGTCATATTTGCCTGCATATTTTTATAATTTTTTTGGTCATGAATATCCGAACCCGTGTCATTACCTTCAATTTCTACATGCATCGAATGTTTCGGTAGTTAAGTTACCGGATCCCAATATCCCCAGATAATTCATTCTGATTTTGGTACATGTTATAATCGAATGCTACAAAATTTGGAATTACATGATTCAATAGTTCTGTATCCCATCGAGAGTGGAGCGTGTCTACCTAGCCAAGATTTCCCAGTAGAGTTGCCAACTTTTCAGATTTCCACGGCCGGACAAATGCCAACATTTAAGATCCGCAGACCGGATAAAATCCCACGAGGGAGGGGGGTGGGATGGTAATGTACGTTAGAAAAAGTAAAATTTACAGAGCAATTCGTTTTTTATATTTGCAATTTATTGTTGTTATAACAATTGCAAATTAAAAGATAAGAAAAAATTATTGTTTAGAATAACAACCATAAATATTTAATAAAATTAATAATGCAATAAAATAACTATAACAAAACCTCTGCAGCACAGCCATTAAAAAAAAAATGCTTAAAACTGCTGTTGTAGATGTAGGTTTTGTTTTCTTCACATGTCCTTCTGAACTCCCATGAAGTTTCATTGCTTTTATATCATCAAATTTTACATTAAATTCATTTTACACACTTGACAGCAGTGGCGGCCTTAACCATTGCGAGGCCCCGGGCGGCAGATTTTCGCGAGGGCCCTTGTCCTTTGTGAAAAGTATGTGAATCGAAAGTAGGTGTATTTCTTATAACTGACGAGAAACGCAAAACTTATAAATAAATAAATTTTGAATTTTAAAATATTATATTAGAAGATTTATAAGGTTATCTAAATGACAAATTAGTAATGATGATAAACTAACGTATATAAATGCCTTGAAAGATTCACGCAGGGATTTAAAAATAATGTTTGTGACCTTTCCTAAGATTAAAATCTTTAATCAAAGCGCCAGCTTTCTTTTGATAGCTCTTTTCCTTTTTGAACTTCCCGACTCAAATTTCTACCGGCATCACGATAACGCATACTCATTTCATAAACCTTGTTTTGCACATAAAGCTAACTCAGAAATAAGTGTTTTTACACAGATTTTTTTGACAACTCACTCTTTACGATAAGTTCTGTTAATAACGTAAGATTCACTAAAACTTAATATCATTTAATTTTTATTTACCTACTGAAAGATATATGCCCCACAAACGATTTTATAATGCGTTTGTGTCGGGATACACTAGATTAATACTGGTCCGTACAGTCACCGCAACGACACTTGTCTTCACTTCTGGTCACTCAACTGAAGCTAGTTCAAACTACACTACATGTGGTCCGACACTTGGCCGACACCCCGCCGTCATTGGTATGGTTTACTTTTTGACGGGGTTGTCTGGTGTCGGGCTGGTGGATATGGAGAAGAATAAGGAAGCAGTTCAGAAATTGCCGGTCCTTCATGGCCAAATGTTATTTTCGTGTTATCGATTACCTTAAAAAATGGCTTTTCTTCAACCTCACTTCCATGTTGATCAGATGATTGTAAAATATAGATTGCACCATTCTAAAGCAGGGTTTCTCAAACTCACAGCTCTATGTACGCATATGAAATTTCCCAACCAACTTTTTTACTGTTGTAACTAATATGATATTGAATAAATCTAAATGAGAAATTTTGTTTAGGCACTTATTACTACTAATATATACTTTACTATGAATTAACCAACTTTTTATTGATGTAACTAATAGCTAAGAATAAAATAAAAAGTTTTGAATATAAACTTTTTTCTAGTCGGGTTGTTGCGCGAGGCCTCTGGAAGAGCGAAGCCCTGGGCGATTGCCCTGCTCGCCACCCCCTAAGGCCGCCTCTGCTTGACAGTATGCGGCGGAATCATTTTCTTTACGTAACCGCGTTTTAAATTCGTCATTTAAGAGCCACTCCTCTCTGAAACAACAATAACGTTTCCGTAATTTCTTTGGAAAATCACGCATTATATATATGCAACGTGCCGGGTAGGTTACTGAGACAATAAACCTATCGCTTCACAACAATCAGATATGTGACCAACCGTTGCCAACTTTTGAACACAGAGTGAAACAGTTGAATTACTTTCAGCGGGAGGGGAGTAAGGAGCGAGACGACCTTGTTTATCTCCATAATTTCCCAAATTTCTTAATAACCGGACATTTTGCGTCCGGTCGCATGTAGTGAACCAGACAGACAAATCGCGTTAGGACCGGACAGTCCGGCCGAAAACCGGACTGTTGGCAACCCTATTTCCCAGACTTGTTCTATGTTCTGTGATTTGGTATTGTGCTCTTTAGAAATCACAATGCAGAATTGGATAATTTATCCCAACATGCAGATTATTTTTTTTATTTATTTGAATGTTTTTCAGCCTTATCGGCCATACAGCCAGCCTTATTAATTAGAAGGTTTCCATTGATGGGTACAATAGCGTTTTCAGCTATTTAATAGGTTAACAATACACACAACAATGGCACCAGTACAACACTTATGCACCGACATACAACCAGTCATGCGTTAAAACTAATCGTTACACAACTGAAAGTCATGCACAATAAATAAACAAATTGTTAATACGACGGGAGTTTGGAACATTGTTCTTGGAAAACTGATTCCCACATAAAACTCGTCTCTTGAACTACAACCCAGCACTAACAAAGTCTTTAAGTGCAGAACATAGGAATGTTGGATAAGCGTACTTTCAAAACTTATCTGTTCTGACTGATGATAAATATAGCATTGTAATTGGTAGTTAGTTATCTATAACACCGTAAGCCAGTATTTGGCAGTCAGCGTTTTTAAGATTTTTTTTTACACTTATTATAAAGAACAAAAAAGGAATTCCATTGTGATTGAAATGCATACATCAATTTGCGTAAATTTGATATTACCATAAGCGAATTAAATGGAATTGTGAAAAGTCCCCTAATGTGTTTCTGCATTGTATGTTAGCTTCAAGGTGGTTGACGTCAATGTTACCATCTAAGGTAAAGAAACTATTTTACATCAGATCAATAGTATGGAATATCCAAATAATTACGTAACTACAGTACAACTATTATGTTACTATAATTTCTTCATCCTTCCAAAAATTGTCTTTACTTTCGTGGAAGAAAGTCATTAGGGTACCAGTTTTAGTTCCTAGTATTCCGTTTTATTTTGTTTATAGCTATACGTATCGTCAAAACTGGGGTCATTAGCGTTGGAACAAGAAGGAATGGGAGGAAAATCGTCCATGGCATTTGAAGGTACCGTCTTGGCATTCGCCAGGAATAAATTCAGAAAACTCGCACTGTCGCCACACTCGGCTTATTATACTCAGACTTGGAGTATGATCTGCTTTAATGAGACTGCTGGTCCAAAAAAAAAAAAAAAATCATTATTACTTGCTACGCCAATCATTACAAGCATATCAAAATATAACTTCTTTAATTTGAAAAATCATCGTGCTAAAAGAGTGAAAGAAGGAGCGTACTTCGAGGAAAATTTGAAATTTTGTACAATGAGCGCTAAGATAATTTTCTTTTGCTCTTCTGAAAACAAGGTTGAGGACAAAACTAGTTTTCATACTGGTTTATTTTTAAGAGCAAGCAGTGATAATCCCTATGAGTAGTTGGAAAAAAATCAGTGAATATTTAATCTATGTTGGCAACGGACAACTGATTGCATTCCATTAAAAACATTGTCTAGCTCTGAGATAAATGGAAGGGAAAAAACCTGTCCGAAAGGTAAATTGTTGAGAATTTAGTATATTCTTGCAGCAGACGTAAGTCACCCCAGTATTCTAATGTGTGTAAATATTGAAACGCATTTAATTATTTGAAGTTAAATTTGTGGATATCAAATACTGAAGATATTTTCGGAACATCTTTGGCAGCAATGAGTAAACCGGGCTCAATAAACCCGAGACCAAGGAGTAGCTGATGGAATATAATGGAGATAATGGAGATACACTTAAAAGATTAGACTTCATGATACGGCAGCAGCAGAGGAAAGCTGTAAAATTTATTATAGAATTATATGGACTTTAAGCGTGACAGTAAAATTTTGCATAGAAGTAAGTGATGACTGCACCCATAGAAGAAGTTACGTACAGTATATATGATTGTAATATGTAAGAAGTTGCGAAGTAAAATGTTGTTTAAGTGTAACTTGTAAACTTATACAGTGATAAATTAATTGACGGTACTGTTAAGGTAAGAGAGCAAAGAAGTATAAATTCCTTTAAGATAATGATTAGGAAAGATTAACGATATTTACAATCCTCGCCGGAAGCCTAACCTTAAAAGTCATCTAAGCCTAAAAGATGATACAGAATGTTCTCATGCTGACAGGAAGCAACCAGAGCCTATGTAAAATGATAAAAGTAGGGTAATTTAAATTGTTAGGTACAAAAGCAATGGTACAGTTATAGCTTCCATGAAGAATGTTATGTGTCGTCCCAGCAATAGCAGAAAGCGAAATAATCATCCATTGATTATTGTTGCCAAAAATTTTATTCTTAGCTGGTGATATAGCTACCTCACATATTCCTTGCGGAGAAGTTTTTTTTAACCGCGTAATTTTACTGTTTATTAAATTTTATCTATGTTACTTGCTTCGGAAAAAGTCTTATTTTTTATGGTTTATGCATTTAATTCATATTAATACATCAAACGGTAAATGTTTCGACTTGAAAATAATGCCCAGAATAGCTGCTGCACATTATGTATAGTTGTTTTATCCAAATGAGAACATGTCATTCTGGTGTGAAGTGCCTTGAGATAAGCTGCTCCCACGGAAATTCCGCTTGACTTCTTCGCTCCAGGGCACAACACTTGTGCAACGATTAAATATGTGCAGACTCACGTCCTTCTGACACAAGGCAAATTCCATTGCCCGCCATCTGGATTACTAAGCGCTTTCGAGGTTCTCAGCGAGCAGCTTGTAACATCAGGTTTACGTCATACTTTGCCGTCTTTTGCTGACATACCAGAAAGAAACATTACTGTAGGTAAATTCTTTTTTCCGATCGAATGGTAGAAGAAACTATGCGAATAAATTATATCGGATAGAGCTTATGATGACATTAAACCGGCTTTCGCAATAGTGCTGTTTATTTAAGTACAGTATTTCAGTTGTTTCTATTGTATCATCGTCACGACCCGTTTGATGATCATCTTACAGAAAAGTAATTCCGTCTACTATTCACTCAATTATCTAGCAGCAAATGTTCTTTCAGGGAATGATATTAGACCTATTTACAAAGACAATTCTAGCTCATAAAAGACTTATATTACGGTTTCATAAAAATAATAACCAGACAGATTCATTTAGAGCGTCTTAATACGCGGAAAGAGAAGCTTTTTGTATCTTTCATTTCTTCTGGAACTTTTCCTTACATCAGGAAAATTGAAGAGGCTACTCATATCGAATTCAAAATCAACTTTCAATTTTTGCCTGTAGTTATAATATATGGAACTTTTATGGTGAGTAATCAAATGGGAAATACAACACTGAGTTTAATATCTCTGATGACTTAGGTTGGTCGATATTTGCTGGCCCCGATACCTCAGTATGGAGGTCTCGTGCTGCAGCTAATTTATCTCTCCTTCTTCGTTGACGTTCTGATGATAAATGGTAGCTCGTGTTGGCAGAAATTTCGTTTTAGGAGAAAATTAATTCAGGGATAGCGCTCACTCCCTTTGGAAGTTAAGAAACTGGGCAGGATACTATTTTTATCCTAGCGACAAATGGTGAGTAGATGTAAAACACAGCAGTGGGAGTCCGCAAGTAGAGCGGGGCGCGTCAGGAACCATCAGTCAGGCTGTTCGCGTGCGGACCGCCCGGGGCGCGGACATCAGTCTGGCGGCCAACCCGCCGCGCGAGGACGGGGAACCACCACTGTACTGTCTCCCAGCCCGAAACAACACCAAACACCTCACCTAGCAACACAACTCAATAAAGTGGCGATTATAATAAGGGCGTTCCAGGTACATACAATTGTGCCTAAACAACGTCGGAAATTGAAAAATTGCACTTCCTTGCCTTTAAGGGGTTTGCGTTTTCTTGCTGCTAATGTCAACCTGGGGCGTTCGTCAGCACTGCTTCAAGGACTTGATGGACTCTTTATATTCACAGGCAGAGATGATGTTGTTTTCCGCCAAAGAGTATTCGCTGTTGCAGAGTGATTCACACACTGTGGAACGATCTAGCTGTTGTTGCAACGCGTCTGTTTGCTAATACACACATCCACATTGGGCTCATACCATAGCCACTGTCTTTGTTTAAGTTGTTATGATTTTTATAAATTTCTATAGATTCCCAAATTTTACGTTTCAAAAAATCCTTTGGTTATGCAACAGTTGCAGTTTTCTCCCACTGAACTCTACGTCCTACTTCTACGTGATGTTCCGCCACTGCCGATTTCGTTGTTTGTTCTAGTCTCACATGACGGTGATGTTCTTTCACTCTATCGAAGACCGCTCGGCATTTCTCACACAATCACAAGGAATCTTGCACACACCACTCGATTGTAGCGGAGCTCTAAGATCTTTCACAGACCTCAAAATGGTTGTCACCTTACTCTTACTGCTAAAGATAGGTTGAACAATGATTTTGGCTAGTTCTTCTCAGTGTCTCTCTTTACATAAGTTAAAAAAGCAGTTTCTTTTGTTCCATTTCTTTTCTGTGGTCGTCGTTAAGCTCTCATCTGACTAGTATACCCATTCTATCACCAAATTCCGATTTTTTTTCTCTTATATGATTATATTCCGCGATCATCTCCGCTCTCCAAATAAACTCTTGATCAAAGCTCTTTTTTGAGCAGGATGATGATGGGATGCAGCATTCCGTATGTGTAGCTTTTCTGTAGACGTGTCTGTTGATTTCCCTTCTTTTGACCGACACTTCAAGAATGTCATCTGCCCATTCGTTTCCAATTCCATAGTGAACATTATTTTGGGATGAATACTACTGATGTGATTCAGAAAAACGGCAATTTTTCAAAATAATGCCTTCGAAAAGTGTGAAATTTTATATAACGTCGGAGATTCTTGAGTCACGAGACTTTTCTTTAAGTCAGTTATTCTCCTATTTTCTACGTTTCCTCCAAATTTTTGTAAGCTTCACTCGTGTGCATTCCTTTATGATCAAAGTATCGTTATGCTTTGAAAGTATTGATCTTTCTTTCTATGTTTACAGTTAAAACACGTTAATAGCCAGGATAGAAATATCATAAGTACTAGTTGAGATGATTTCATTTTTTGCTTGTAGTTTTATGCCTCTGATTAAGAGGTTGGCAAGGATTGTGGACAACCAACGGGAATGAATTTGGCAATGATCATTTTCTGGAACCATCACAGCATTCACTTTGAATGATTCAGCGAAACCATGAAATACATAAATTTGGATGGCTCGACGAAGATTTTTATTTGCAAAACGTGTTACGCACATAACTCCAGGTAAAAATAAAACTAAATGAAATAAAAAATACAATAATTTTTCAAAAATTTATACGCATTTATTATTTAATGTTATGCAATTTTGTTTCCGGTTTTTTTTTTTTTCAACTGAGCTTATGAGTTTTTTGTACCCCATTCCACTTAAATCCCTTGAATCAGCATAAAATATTCGAACTACTAAAACGTCCAAAGGCTTCTGACGAATTCGTGCCATGTTTGATGATCGGAACGTATGCAATGTGACCACTAATACAGGTTACTGCCATAACCTAATATTATAATCAGCAACTGTGTCAGCTATGACGTCGTCTCTAACGGCATGACGTAGCTTTATGACTTCACGCAATGACGTCACGCTTAACGCCATTATTCTTGGTAATGCCTGTTATTTAATAACATTTCCAAGCATCCGTGAATAAATTAACCGACGCACCACTGAAATAAAAGTATGTATTGTATTAAAATCGACATATCAATCATTAGATGCTTATATTTACACAATATTCTTTTGATGTATAGAAGTATTCCTTAAATTCTTTGTCCATAGATATGAAAGATAAAAGCTTTTTATTTCGAGCATCAATGTAGCGAAAGTTTTGGTTAGATTGTTACTTATCATGGATCAGAATTACAACTGAGATTTGACGTTACGGCATAGGGCATGAATAATTTAGTATTTTTTAAAAAGTAATTTAAACTGTGTCCTATTATTGAAATTATTAATTCGTTTGAACGGAAATAGTTTCACACTGATTGCGATCTGTGCTTCTTACACTACACTTAAAACAAATATTACGTGACATAATGTAAGTTTATAAGATTTGTTTTAATTTCCTTTGCTTTCACTGTGTAATATTATTTCAGCAATTGTGTCAGCCATTAAAACCCTGTGATGCATGAATTATTAAGGAGTGGGAATATGTGATGATAAATGGTTTAGATTAGTAAATAATGATGTCTTCTAAGGAAAATTTTACAATTTTTAATAATTTTTTATTTTTACAAATAAGTTACAATGATGTCCATTAGAGTGGACTCCATGCACCCGGGTCTTTATAGCAGATTAAATTTATTTTCATTTTTTCATATGGAAGTTGGCAAAACAATTAGGACACAGTGGTTCCTTACATTTCATACAAATATATTTTGTTTTTACTTTCATGCTACATCATCACACCTTGCAGTATTTTTTTTATCATCAAGTTTTGGCCAATGATTCCCATCATGGTATCGGACTTCTTCTGCTGCTTTACAAACTCTTCTATATTTCTTTGGTGGTGGCGGTATTGATGGCCTTCCTCTCTTCCCAGGTGTGTGTTTATGTACTCCAAGGTTAATGAGGCTTCTTGTTATACATGCCTTGAAATTGAAGAGCCGAGTAACATTTCCTTTCCTTCTGTATAGAAGCCAGCAGTTCACAACTGCTACATCCATAAAATGAAAAAAAAGATACGGATGTTCCAACATTTATTTCTAAGACGCTATGGGTACAATGCCAAGCATTGCTCCATGAGATCAACACGTCCCATGTGCCAATTATAAAAATTAACAGCAAGGGTCTTGGAATGCTTATTACTTTTCTTTCTTTCTTGCTCCACCGATCAACTGTACTCTTCCAAACAGTTTCAGAGTTCTTCAGTTTCTTTGTATGCACTTGATCTTCAGTAGCTTCTATACTAGAGGCTTCTTCCTCCGAGTCAGAGCTACTGATTTCAAGTAACACTTTTGGACATAGTACATCTAAAAGCTCCTTCTCATTATCTTCACTGTCATCTGCGAGTGTGCATTCTGAATCAGATGCAAGATCTTCAATCACCTCATGAAATACAAGTGAAGAAATAAGTAATTATAAAAATCATTTAAAACAAATGTAAAACATGTAATCAGCGTTAAATTAATTTTAAAAATGTAATCGTCCACAGAAGAGCATATATTACATTCGCTAAAGGGTTACAATGTTCGATACTGTACTCATAGTAAACTGAGGTCGCAGTTTCATGATGTCCACTCTAGTGGACGGATGAATTTTGTCTTGTACTGGTCATAAAAAAAATATTTAGAACACTAAAACTTACATAATTATATGACAAAACTCCTACAGAAACATTGAGAATTTACTCACCGCTCTTGCTGATCGTCCATAGAAGCATTTCTCTGGAATGCTAGACAGTGCCGTCCGGTGCTTACTTACACCCGCCATCTTGACGCCTTACTATGTTCAGAGGCAAACTATAGCGCTAGTAGTCATCACAGACGTTGCCTGATGGCAGCACCTCATTCACTGTGTCCACTGCTGTGGACTGCAAGCATTAGACTCTTTAAAACAGAGTCACGTGAGGCATTGCGGCAGCCAATAAAAAGTGTCCACTGTAGTGGACGATATGCACCACAGGGCTTAAAACGTTTTAATATTGGTCTGAATCACGCATAACAAAAAAGAAATGTGTAAAAAGCCTTGAAGATTTTTGATCAAATTTATATCGCTATGCATTATTGCCACTAAAACGAGATACAGTTCATGAATTAATATGCGAGAGATTGAAGTATTGCTCTTCTGGCGGCAAGTTTATCGAAGTATGTGGTTAGTTTGAAATGCAACCAGGACCCGGATGGAAACTGAAACCTTTGCTACAGCGCAAGGCACGAGGAGTTGCATTGAACTATATAACAATTCAATTTAGCTAAGCAATTGCTAAGACATGAAGTGTCAGAACACTGAAAGAAAAGTATGTATTTCTTTTAAATTGGCATATTAATTCGCGCGTGATTGAAGCTTTGCTATTCTAGCAGCAATATTAGTGGAGATTGGCTGAAATGCCACCTGGACCAAGTAGACAACTGAAGCTTTTTGCTACAGCACAAAGGACGATAAATTACAATGAGCTTTATTTTATAACAATTCTATTTAGTTAAACAACTGCAGAGAAATAAATTACCACAACACTCCGTTAAAGCCGTCATCTTTGACGGGCTTTGGGGCTAGTTTCGTATAATATTCTCAGAGCGCACGTGGGAAGGTAACATTTGAACTCCAGGTAGGAAGAGACGCAAAATGAAAGAATCGATGAAATAATTGGTGAAAATAAATATTTAATCTTTGTATTCATCTCTGTAGGATCACACACTTATCACAGACGGAAACGTATACAATCTTGCACATAGTACTTATGTTTGTTGTGATTGTAGGTAACAGCTGTTAATCCAATGAAGCAACGTTAACTGAGATATATGTGTGGCAATATTTCTCAAAATTATGATTTATAATTTTCTATTCAGGTTTGCCAACACAGGAAAGCAAAATTTTAGATCGTTTTGATGAAAACTTTGGATATGATTCAAATATTGTTCTTTAATTTCGTGTTTGTATGACAAAATGAAACATTTGTATTTACGAACTTTTGTAAGTAGAAATTGAGGTGAAAAATATTAAAGTTGGATGCTAGTTTATGTATCATGTGTCAAGTATATTTATGCGAAAAGTTTAAATAAAAAATGACAATGGTTATGGCAATGAAACAAAAATCATTTCCCAAAAAAATTTCGTTACCATCACAGTATAAAAACAAATATAATTTTTGAAATGATTCTGTAAATTTGTTTACAATTAGAACTGAGTAAAAGATATAGTACTTATTAAACGGAGTTTTGAGTTTCTTGCTTGATAAGCAAAGAAGCGACATGCGTCATATTTCTTTCAAAGATTTTACAATCTAACATGTGTAGAGTTTGTGGAAATTGTTAAGTCGTGGTAGATTTACAGTGCAATAGAAGCGAACCACAAATATGAAAATACAAGGATTGTGTGACTTAGGTTGTGATTGTGGAGATACACATTTTTTTATCTGCTAAAACAAGCTGTTTAAATTTCCAGGCCAGTTACATAGATTTAAAACGTCTAGTTGCAGCGAGTACAGTTCAGCGAAATCGTGAGAGTTTTTTATTTTGTTCTGCCCTAACTCTTTCACTCGTCACAGCGGAGCTCCATCTTATCGTTCTCTATTGATCCAGAACGTGTCTGCATGCGAAATGCTTTCTAACGAGCGAGCGCTAACTCGTGTTCCACAGTTCTCTTTACTGTTCCGCCCGCAGCTAAAAAGCAATTCACGCACGACGGAATGAGTAATTCAAAGCCCTTCGCGTTGATTAAAACAGTGTTTCATTGTCAAGAATGCGGAATGAGCACATAATTTATATGAGGTATGCATCACACAAAGGCCCGGACAGCGTTATCAGCTAATGCGATTACCGCAGATGGAAAAGTGGCTTCCGTTGTGAATACTATCTTTCCTTTGGTGGGGGGGGGGGGGCAAAAATGTGATAACAGCAGGGCTGATTCATTGTGTCCGATATGCAGTCATAAATCAATATTTAACATGGAATACGATATTAATCATCTATCTTGCTGCTGCCTCTTTCAATCACTTAACGGTATTAGCCGTTTTAGCAGTAATTTTTCCTTCATTAGATTTTAGGCACCATTGGCAGCACAGCCAATACAGCCTTTTTATTATTGTTGGTAGATGAAAAAGAAATAAGTCGTTATGAGGAGATAATATGGGTCTCGTGATTTTACAGAAGCATTGTATTATCTTTGACCTGGAATTTAAAAGTTGGGACTGAGCGTCTCAGGATGATAGAAAAAGAGAAGAGTTGAATATGGATGATGAGAACGAAGACGATAAAGTGTAAAAAAATATATTTTGATGAATGTGAAATTGAAAGTGTTTGTGCCAGCACAAGTAATCTGAAAATCGTTTTTAAAGTACAAATAAAAGCTAACAGAATTTAATGAAGCCTACATTTTTGAAAAAGAGAGCATATTTCAGTTTGAATTAAATAAAGATAAAGGAATTTAAAACATGAAAACATCTCTTTAGCGTTTACCTGTATAGTGTAGTTGCACGGTATTCAAATATTATGGGAAAAAACTGAAGACATTTGTTATCTAATATTCCGCCAACGGGAGGGAAAAAAATAGAATTTACGATGAAGGAAGGGCAGAAATAAAGCCAAGTTCCCGGGTATTGCCTTTAGTTAATTCCTTAAAACTGAAATTTTTAATACTTGACGGGAATCAAGCCTTATGAATCACTCACCAGAGTGATAATCATCAAATTCCAAGCTAAGACTGGTCGTGTTTGAATAGACACATTCCTTCATTAGTTGTTGAATAGATAACGCCAATGCTTGTTACTTAACCACATTTTTTTTCGGCAACATGCTTTGTTTTAATTTCAGAAACTGAACAGCTACTCACCTTATGATTAATACGTTTAGGTATTAAATTATTGCTATTGCACGACTTATTGAATCTGATGTCTTCCATAGTTCCGTGCATTGGTGTTATCTATTCAACAACTAATTAACTGAGAAACTTAGGAAACAAAGGCCTACAGCAATAGTGGGCATTCCCTAATTGTTCGTACTGAACTTTATACATACAATAAGGCATGAAACGACGCGATTTTGAAGGAAAATTTTAGACATAGAATTTCTAGATGATTACGTTTGTACAGATATTGTAATTAAAACGCTTAATATTTTGCTAACAGAAAAGTATTAGTTAAGACTGTTTCCTATTTGGTACAAAAGACCAGCTAAACCTAGCACTCCTTCGCAACTGCGTTCAAAAGATGACAGAATTAAAGCTTGATTGATCATCTTTTAAAAAGTAAAATTTAATAAAGGCGCTAACTCATATTCGCCTCAAATAGGAAACGTACGTACATTCAACCACGACCTGGTGAGTGAATTCACTTGTCACGGGTAATTGCTAGCTGCTGCATAATTTTCCTCCAGTTGACAAAAATAAAATTTCCAATATTTGATTTCATTTTAAAATTTGTTCCAGTCTGTAAACACAAATGCCCTGCGGAAATTAGAGCTGTATTTCTGTAACAGCTTGAATTGAAATAAGCTGTCACAAGTATATATATATATTTTTGTTTTATGAATGCATCGTTTGGTCATCATTTCTTTATAAAGTGTTTTCTACTTTTTATCTTAACTCTGTGATATTTAATGTTTTATACAAGAAAAAACTATATTATCAAGGGCAGCATATACTATGAACTAAAAGCAGAGTAACTTTAGACTTAAAAGAGCTGTAGTATAGGAAATAATTGGATAATTACAGCCAATAGGAGACTTGACAAAAGTATAAAATGTGATATTTACGTTTAAGCGTCGTATCAAACTTAATTGCTAATCACAAAAAAATTAATGGAATTAAACATCAAACCCAGAAAGAAGGTAGAAACAATTTTTGACACGTCGTGTTGTAGAAGGATGTTGAAACTGAAGGAGACCAATAAAGTATGAAACTAAGCGGAAATAGTTGAAGAAAATTCCTAAAAAACTAAGATAAATAAATTTGGGTCACATTCTGGAAGTAGTTTACAGTAGGAAGGGAGAGCTGGGATACGGTAACTGAGTGCGTACTGGTTAAATGACAAGATAAATGTGAAGCGTAGGAGGGAAGGTGATAGAATTTTTCGTCAAGTAAGCTCAGAAGTTACTTATGCAAAAAAAAAAAAAAGGAATACAAATGTTTTGGATATGCGAAATTTTGTTAAGGAATGAGTTAGAAAATATAAGGAGTATTTAAGAATGAAAGTGAAATTTAGTGATTAAAGTCAATAAATTTCACACACGCCGTTTGTTCTTGTATCATTATGATGCATAGATATCGCTTAAATTGAAGTAGTTGTTAAAATAAACTGGCAGTGTAACCACATTGGCGACAATTGTATTCAGTCTTGAGGCGTTGGTTTGAGCTCGCCACTGGACAATGTACTTTGTAACTATTGACTCTTTCTTTTGTCCTCTTTCATGTACAAATATTTGATTTTATTTACACACAGTACACCACCAAAAGCGCATCCACTTATACTTTGATGAAGACAGAAAATACACATTCGTTGACAGGTGGCCTGTATTACCTAATGGAAATACTGAAAGAAAGAAATGCGACATCGCATCATATTATTGACGCTCTCACATAAACATTTGCTTACAGTTACATCACACAAAAAACGGCCAGATATCCGAAAGAAAAAAAAAAAAAATTTAAGTCAATATTCAGCAATTGTAATTCAGTGCAATTTTGTTATTTTCCTTTTTACTTGCTTTGGAAATTACACTTCTTTTCATCGTACTTACAGATGCTGTTTAACTGGGTTTTTTTTGTTGTTTTTTTTTGTTTTGTTTTTTTACATACAAGTGCAGCATTTGCTAAGCAGACGTGTTATGAAGGTTAAATTACCTACAACTAATCTCTTACCTTAATCACATGTTAATCGAAGATTTTTATCTCGTTGTTTAAAATGGTGAGCACTAATATCCTGTAAAACGAGCGGGAATTCCTCTTGCATAATTTCTGCCTGAGGAAACGAAGTCGAAGAAGAAGAGGTACTCACTGACCAAGGTCGAACAATCATCCTAGTCAAACCTAAACGTTACGATGCTTAAAATTACATTGGTTTCTGTTTTGTTACCTACTTTATTTTATAATGCAATTTTTCAGTAAGTAACAAGTTATTCTGTTGGTCGCAATGGATATTAATGATTGCCAGTGGCTAGTTTTCACCAAATCCGTAATCTCTCCGGGACATGTGGTTTATAGCGTAATATACAATAGTTGTAGACATTTCTGCTTCTCCAATTTCCGTTGTGATACTTATTTTGTGATTGCTTTCCGAAGTCGTTGATGTGAAAATAATTTCAGTGCTGTCAGAAATAAAAGCAGTTTACATCTAATTCACTATATTTGATCAGAAACTACCTTTACATACTATGAATCAGATATTTTCGCTCACGATGCCAGTAAAAATATACCTATAGGGAAATATATTTGTTTTACAAAAAAGTGAAGATTCGTGTTTCCTTAGAATGGTTCGAAAACTTTATTTTTAGAAATTCGATTCTAATGTTAATCGATCTCTTGACATGAGTAAAGAATTGTGTGATGTATGGCGTTTAGAATTTGATAAATGGCTGGGAGAGAAATATTAAAAATTCTTTAAATGGGATAGGAGAAGTAAGTGAATTATGCTACTTGGGACGTAAAATTACAACTGACAAACTAAACAGAAACGATGTTAAAAGCATAATAGCACTGGCGAAAGAAACGTTCATGAAAAAGAGAAATCTTTAAGTTTAGGATATTGAACTAAGACCTAGAAATAACTTTTTCAAAATTTTATGTCAGAAGGATAGCACTTTATGGTACCGAATCATGGACTTTAGGAATGCAAATGCAAGAAGGAAATCTAAAGCATTTTTAATTTGGTGCTTCAGAAGAATGCTGAATATTAAGAGGACAGATAAAGTACAAAATGAACGAGTTTTGGAAATGATGAATGAGGAAAGAAGTTTGTGGAAGTGTCTTACAGAAAGAAGAGACAGGATGGTAGATCATATTCTGAGACATGCAGGATTGGTTTATTTGTTAGTGGAGGGAACAATCGAAGGTAAGAACTGCAGACGAAGACGAAGAGGAACTGGACAAATACATTAATACTGAATGCTCTATCGGGCTAACTAGGAAGACACTCGTCAAGGAATATCTTTTATTTTCTATGGCTGTATGACCGAAAGGTTAAAAGCAAATAAATTAAGAAATATGTGTATGAAGCAAATAAACAGCGACGTGGGATGAGATCAAGAACTTAATGCAAGATAGGAAGGTAAGGAATGGAGGATTACATCAAACCAGACAAGAAACGGATGGCAGCGGAAAAAAAAATAGTTCTTAGGTATTTACATGTATTATTTAATTTTACTTCTTCCTTTATTTCCGTAGTTTTACAAGCTGAAAAACTTAATTAAATGTGTGAATTCTTCATTATGTATCAGAGAAAATGAAATTTCATATTCTTATGAGGTTCCGTAACAAAACTTTGTTTCCATCTACCTTAAAAATTGTTGTTGATTAGATATGGGAGCATTTGAGTCTAGTTGATTAAATTAAACGAGAATAGGTCCTTTTAAACATCTAGCCGACAGAGACTGAACAATTCAACCTTCTCGCGTCCCTAATTTCTCTTGATGAGTCAGGTTGTTAAAGCCAAATAAACAAGTTCCTGATAAAAAGGAAAAATTTATGATGGCAAAAACGATACTCGAAATTGTGGTAACAGAATCAAGATTTGTATTGTTTAATGTGGGATTAATGCTCCTTAGAGAAATTTTGATAAATAAATTGCAAATCAGACTGAATATGATCCGAATAAAAATATTATTTGTTTCCTTTTCCTTATTTGTCCCCATTAGATGACGGAAGACAAAAATAGATACACGCTGGTGAAAAGTAACAAATTGCTAACAGGTAAAAGTACAGAGGTTTGGTAAATGTCTTGTGCGGATTGTGTGTCGTCTTTTTCCGAGAAGTGAAGAACCAAAAACAAGGAAGAAAAGTAATTTAAACGTTCTGAAATAAGGATGCGGAGAAGAATAAAGAACATGATACAGGAAGAAGAAATGACGATATTTTGAGGAAATTTGCAAAGGAACAGAACACGATAAGATTGTTAAAGAACAGGAAAATAGTTAACGTTAACACGTATCAAAGGGAGTAGAATCTACAAGTGTAAAAAGATGCTGAGGACAGGAAGACATTGACGTTGTTCAGTTGAAAACTCTGTCGTCTAACAGCTTTTTTCATATATTTTTTTTCAACAGATAACAGGTAAAACTTTTCAATGACAGATGGAATAAATAAGAATATTAAGAAAAGGTGCTGTAAGACAATAATTGAAATAAATAGAAACTTTTATAAATTATTTAATAGCAATTCAGTTTAACAGAGAAACTTTAATCAATTTACAACTCTCCCTCCATCTTATGAATGTGACACTAGATGGCGTTCATATTTTATACTTCAAAGCCGTTTCCCTCCTAGGCTATGACGTTTAGGACTCAACAATATTAAAAATAATAATAATAATAATAAGCTGCTAAACAACGTAAACGAAGTACGCTATACGTTGAATCCAGTCCTCGATTATCTCAGAATTTTAATTTCGGCGGTAATCAGGTCCCCGTATTTGATATAAATGCTTAGGTTACATCTTTTTACCCTGATTTCTAACGAAGCAATAAACATCTCCTATTTGAATTAGTTGATCAGTGCTTAGACAAATTGTGTTCTTAATACATTCGTTACTCTTATTTGAAATAATGCGAAAATAAAACTCTGTAAACGAACAGTTGTTTTTAATTGTTTAAACTGCAGTATCAGAACAAAATTTTGTTTAAATTATCCGGGAGGAACTGTACAAGTACTTGTATGAGACTGAGGCAGTTATCAGATCACGTATAACGTAAAGAGAATAGAGAAGTTTATTCCTGAAAGAATTGTGTTGGTAGATCACTTCTCTGCCAGCAGAGTCGGATAAGTCAATAACTGGTATCTGATAGACGATTGATGTGTTTCTTTGAAGCAGAGACCATTAGGTAGCCATAAAGCTAATTATACTGAAACATATGTATATATATATGGGGATATGTCGAACATCACAGTTGAGATTAGAGTCCATGCTTGAGATACAGGCAAAGGAAGCACTTTTATTGCAAATGCTGCCAGATCTGAACCAATTTCTTCATTTCCTAGTATGTTACTATCATTTGTGTAGCGCTAGTTTACAGCAATTGTCTACAACGTATGTTATTCTCAGTACAACTTTCACTCTATTTAATGTGATTTGGAATACATTTTTTGAAAGGTGACGTTGAAACCGATCACTTGAACTGCACGTTAATTAGAGTAAATTAAATAAAATTTCAATTTTTGCAGTTATCACGAGCTATAGGTTCATGTAGAATTGTAATAAAACAAAAATGAAATCTTTAATAATATCAAAGAAATAAACCGAAGAAGAAAGAAATATAGAAATTGATGTGAGGTAGGTGTGGAGACTGTAGTAACCAAACCAGTTATAAAATATACAATTCACTATCTGAAATTAATGAACATTACACATAACATCAATTTATTTCGTGTTTTAACTGTTTTCAAATTAACTGAAAGCTAAGCACAATACAATAAAGTGAATTGAACATAAAATTAAATTTCAACTACCTGCTTTTTGCACTTTCCGAATAGCATGTGCTAATCTTTCCCACCACAATCTACAATTGACTCTTTATTAATTTCACAATAGGTGTTAGTTCAGAATTTAACGCTTGACGCCATGTTTTCAGGGTTCATAAAATGATATAAGTTCATTTAAGCAACAAGTTATCTATACACATAATAAATGTGTAGCCGGAAAGAAGTCTTTATGTTTAATAATTTAGGAGAAATGAGTTTCAGATATTTCTAGTAAATACAGAGAAAAAATTAACTGATTTTAAATATATTCTTGTGTATCTGTCTTCAAAGTGGAATGAACGGAATTCACGCTAAAACTATAGTTCGGATTTTCAAATGTTTTCGATTAGCGTACAGCCAGTGGTACAGACGGTAAAAGAGGGTTTCATTTTCATGTCATGTTGAAACGTTCAGAAATTTAAAATAATTTTAAGGTAAATATAATTCACTCATTTGCCACTGGTTGGATTTTTATAGGGTTTCGATTATTGTACACCGTGGTACCACGGATAAACTATTTTGATGTGACGCCGAAAAGCTGAGACTTTATAAATGCAATAACACTCTAACAGGGAGAAATTACATACAAGATACAAAAAAGGAATAAACTCTTTTTATAATGAGTGTCTGTCTGTTTGGATGAAAGGAAATCATGCAGAAATACAGCTCCTGGAATTGTGTTCGACTCAGGATGTATTTAATTTTGGGGTGAAGTTAGACACCTAAGAAATTTTAGATAAAACTGCCCACAAGTTTGTATCCATTTTTCGTTAGCGCAATTCACGCAAAAACTACTGGTCGTATTTCGATCCATTTTCCTCTGAATCTGTCGGAATCTGATGGTATTTCGAGTAATGTACATACCATAGTAACAGAAGTAAAATATTGTAGATTTTATTTCCATTTGACGTGGTCACGGTGAGAAATTATGATAAAAACGCCAGGAAATTGATTTCCATTACACGAGATTCACAGAAAACCACATACGTAATACTTTACACAGCCCATAGAACAAAAAGTAGAAAAAAGGTAAGTTTCATTTCGATGTCGAATGACTGAGAAATTAAGATAAAAGTGATGACAAATTAGGATCTACTTAAATGTAAGTCCCTTCCCACAACCACAGTGATTCCAGCGCCAGAGTCGCATCATATCATTCTGAGGAATTAAGTCGCAATCTGTTGAGATCATTCATGCAGAAAGAATTTAGTGTGCCACAGTGGCTGTTATTCGTCTTGCCAATGATGATGCTGGTTTAAGACAGAGGAGTGAACATTAAAAGTCCAGGTGACCGAATTTGGGTACACTGACTGGAACAGAAAATAGAACAACAGCTTTACCTCAAAGTATCAATCGCTCCATACTTATATTATACAGTTTCTTCTTTCATTTGACGTTTACTCAAGTACACACATTTCTCAGCCTTGAACTTTCTATTTAGAGTGTATAATCAAAATACGAATCTCCTTTGACAAAATTTAATTTTTTTTAAATCTTTCATATGTTTTAGTCTCGTAGGTGGTGTCATATTGTAGGACGGTCATTCACTTTGTGGTAACATATTAAGGTGTAGCGCAGGCAACACGTAGGCCAGAATCGTGTAGAAGCACGTGGGTGCCAGGCAGAAATGTTTGTTATGTTCGGCAGGCGAGAGAACAGCGCCTCGTTGTCGGACCCCTACAGACACCATCAACAGATGCCCGGGATTATACTACCGGCCACAATGCCGCCCCACTCGTACTAAGAAGTAAACAGTGACTTTACAGTTCGTCCGTGCTTAGGCGAGAGGAAAATTTTATCATACTATTCACAGTCGCCTCGAAAACTTCTTCCTCTTAGCAAAAACAGAATACAGGAACCACACGATAGTCACGATACCACAGCATTGTAAGTAGTTTGTATATGTGTCGTAAACAGCCTACAAAAGTGATACCAACAAAAGTAATGGAAACCGACTTCATCAGGCAATGGTATCTGCAGTTTCTTACTTGTTTGTACACCTCATTTCTTGAATTGATATTGCCAGTCTATTCTGGTCATTTCAGATGTGGAGGCGACAAGTAAACTCAGAATCCTATTGTCCAGCATTAGAGAAAGTATAACTGAAAATAAAATTAATTCATGCAAATATTCGGTTTAAGTGTGAAAGCTACGAACATATGCAGAATTTCTTATCTCGTATTTTTAAGTTTGATACTATTTATTTTGAACCATATAGATCTTAGTCTATTACGTCTTATATTTCACTCACATTCCATAAGCTCTATTAAGTAAATGCATACATGTTCCGTTCTCTGACAACTTGCTTAACCTGTGGTTGATTGCGCTTTATTCATTTCCTTATGCTGTTTCGTGGAAGTTTTCCAGACTGTTGTACTCCTCCAAGTTCTAGCTGGCGCACTACATTTTAGTTTACTGTGGGACTTTCTGGAGATACCGAATAGAGTTTTCTTCATACACCATTTTTATTCGAACGTTGCTGAAAAAAAAATGATTCAAGAAGCTTCAAATGAATGTTGGTAGATTGTGAGATGATTGCTAATTTAATTCCGTAAATAAAAACATTACTTACCGCTTGGTATTGTGCGTGCTTGTAGCTACTCAGGATATGAGTACAAAATGGTTTACGCGATACCAGTTAACATCCAAGCTTGCATTTTTGCCATTTGGTACCGTGCTAACACTGTTGATGCAACACCGTAAATTCGAAAAGATTGCACAATCTTTTGATACAAGTTAGGGGTATCTTGTGTAGATTATCAACTCCACACCCACTTAATGCATAGAGGGGGAAATTTGGCTAGGTAATTCCATGAAAACGATTAATGTGATTGAAATTTTTAATTTCATATGATTCTTGTACCGAATCATGTCAGCTGAGATTTAGGTTGAAAGTGTGTTGGGGTAAAAAAATAAAAAACAAAACAAAAAAAGATTAGTCACATAAGATTAGAAAACTCAGGTAATGTTTCGACTAGACAAATTGCAATAATCAGCAGGATAATCGGCTAATAACAAGCAAAAAAACCTAAAGTTAGTATTGCTTTGTTCACTAGCTATCGAATTGAATATTATTCTATGGAAGATTACTTGAAAGTTTTTGGTGACTTTACGCCTCGTCGACCTTAGAGGTGGGGAGGAGTCGTGAAAAGAAAGGGAAGGAATGCGGACACAGATTTTCGAAGGAACCATCCAGGCTCTCACCTGGAGTAATTTGGGGAAATCATGGAAAAATTCAACTCTGGAAGATCGGACGAGGATTCGAACCCGCGTCCTCCCGACTGCTAGGGCAGAACGTTACCACTCAGCCACCACGCCAGGTATTTCTTGAAGAGTCGAAAAGTAATAACGTTTCCTGCTGTCTGATAGATCTACAGACTAGCCTCAGTGATCCACATATACAAGTGCCTTCAAGTGATTGCTTTAATGAAGCAGATCAGCTGCGAAGGTGAAGCCTTGATTGCAAGGTCAACGAAGGAAATATTGCTGCCACAGAGAAAAGTTTATTGGGATAGGCGTATACAATGCAGTCATGTCATTGTGCACGAACGTTTGGGAGGGAACTTGGCTCACTATTACTGCGTACCATACCACATGCAAGGGAGAATAGCTGCCAAAATGGTTGGTGAAAGGAAGACATCTGTAAACACAAACCTTTAAATGGAAATTATGCCGAGAAATGTGACAGCAACTGCGAAAAAAACTTTCTACGTCACTTGGATTTTATCGTTCCTCTTTAAAAATCACAGTAACAGTTCATGTGTGTAAAAAAAAAAAAGGGTGGTTAAGTTGTGATAAACATCTATAGGCTAATTTCATCGTAACAGTGTTTTCAGAAGGGACCCACACGCTGGATCAGGGAGATACAACGAACCGGGCACGAGCACAAACCCCGCGTTCCGGCCGACACGACTGCGGTGTTTAGGCTGTTTTCCGCAGCCATCAAGGCGAACGCCGAGACGGTTCCCAAACAAATAATATACTCATCACACGCTGAACATAGTTACACGTATCGCAAACAAATGACAAAACTTAGCATCTCCCACTAGTGCTTACTACCACCTGGCATTATGTATAAAAGCTTGGCGCCAGCAATGGCATGCGTCCATATAACCATAGCACCAAAACTGACCATGTCAACGATGACTAAAACTCATCGAAGGCAGCCGACTCCAAAATGACGATAAAAGTTGGTGAAGAAGAAGATTTTATTTCCAAAGCAATGGGGTCAATTTTATAACAACAGCTTGCTCAGTACTTTAAGTTGTTTAACTTGTTGTCTGATGATCAAATTGGTTTCAGACACTGACTTATGGCCATTAAAGTTATTAACGAAATTTTTCCTTTCATATATAAAAGCTTTGAGGAAAATAGGATGATTATGGTATTTTATTACATTTAAGCAGAGCTTTTGATAACGTCTCTTACAAATCATTTTACGTAAACTAGAATTTTGTGGTATTCGAAATATGGATCAAGTTTTAAAACTCAATAAGCATATGGCTGAACTGTTACCCATCTCATGGGGTGTTCCGTAAGGCTCCGTGCTGGGACCAGTTTTTTCTATGATATACCTCTATGATCTATCCAAACATTGTGACCCATAAATGGGTACAGTATGCAGATGACACAACTTTCGTAACTTCAAACACAGAATCACTGGTTACACTACAAGGGGAAAAAAATCATTTTTGAAATCTTTTCTCTCTGGATTTAAGTTAATAAGTTAAGTGTAAACAAAAAATAAAATTGTTCTTAGTTTTGTATAAGAGGAAAAATATTTGGAAATTGTCTTCATACTAAGGTCATGTAAGATGTAGATACTGAAAACGTTTCAACTACTATAGATTCGCAATTGATCACTAGATTAACATTTTTGACTCTGTTGTAGAAGCTTATAAAACTTTTTTTTACCTGTGGGGTAAATAGTCAGGAGTTCAAAAAGTTTTATACGGCAGAAAAAGTTATTAGATGTAATTTAAGACTCATGGGAAATGAAACTTGAAGACTTTTCTTGGTTCAGCTAGACATTATCTTGCTCGTTCGTTATTAATTCACTGATATAAACAAAAGAACATTCATAGGTGTATAATTAGAGGAGCGATGAACATGAACAAATACAAAGCTAGACATAGATACCTCATTGATAATGCTTAAGTAAATTTAAATAAAATAAAATAATTTTTTTTTGCAGACAGGAATATAATTTCATAATAAATTACCAGCAGAGTCTAGATATATAAGTACCAAACATTTTAAAGTTGTCATGAAAACATCCTAGAACTAAAAATGAGGAAGACGACATGATAAGTGTAAATTATAAAACTGATGTATGACCTAGTTTTATAATTCGAAAATAATTTGTATTGGAGTTTGTAAATGTCGGATTTTCCGGAGTATCAACTTATAAAATGTTTTCGGGCTTTCCACCGAGAGAAAACGCCTATTTGATGCGACGTTTCGAATTCATTCCCAAATTTTATTTTTCAGCAAAGTATAGCGTTCCTTGAGTTGCCCTTGCACATCCCGCGGCGGTCAACGGTTGCTCATGGCGTCATGGTCACGTGCGACGAACCCCTCACCGTATGTAGGTGGTGGCGTCGGAAGCATGATGGTAGGCCCAGTACATTTTAAACAGTAAAAACATTTGCATGTGTATTGTTTTCGGTAAAAGTTAATACACGTGGATTCGGAACTTCAACCAACAGACAAAGAAACGTTATAAGAGACAAGAGAGGAACAGGTTGGAGAAGAACTTAACCTTGAAGTGCTTGAGTCTTGTATTTAAGGAAGATCATGGCAGGAGTGTTCTGCAGTGGCAAGGAAATAATCTCAATTGCCTGTCTGCTAAATAGGAATCATAGTCGATCATGGTGATAGTGTAACAACTTCCACATTCATGTACAGAGAATTTCAATCATGCTACACCTATGTAACTATTGCAGCACATATTTACACAGCTTATACAGCCAGCAGAACATTATGGATAATACCCAAAACTTGAATACAGCGATCACCATTAATTGCATAATACACGACACCACTCTAATAACTGTTGTAATTACGGAAAATACAGGTGGTTTGTAAGTTAACTAAGACTACCAGGAGGTGGAACAATTAATTAACCGTTTCATCTCCATTTCTGGAGATCTGTTGCCCATTTCGTGGATAGTCTCTTATGCTGAATACTTCAAGACAAATCACGGTATAAATCTTTAATACAGATCATTGCATATTTATGATTATGTGAATTGCATTGTTGCTGGCATTTGGCAGATGAGTTGCAACGCATCATCTCTCTACAATTTAACAAGACACCTGTTCAGTCTCAGAGATGATAAGATAATTGACTCGACTACAATCAACGATTGTCCCTAGACTACCTCTGTGTTAAGAAATACGCTGGTTTCTCTACCTACAGACAAATGTCAGGAGCACCAGCTATATCTGAGTTCCACAGTTAAGTATCAAAAGCTAAACTTCAACGTTCGGATATGCTAGTATGGAATTATTGTTCGTTTTGTTAGCAACTTAGTTGCCGAATACGTCAGCTTTTTTAGTGATTGTGAAACCAATAGATTTATTAACAGCTGAAAGTTCTCGTGAAAGGTTTATGAATCACTTACAGAGCATTTTCTGACACCGACTTAGGAAAAGAATTAACAATTAACTCTTCTGATGCGATACTGAGAACAAATGACCACAGATATTCATAACTGAATCTCAGAATTGTGGAAGATTACTTCATGTGGTAAATAATTGAAAATAAATCATTTGTGAGGGGTTAAGTGTTACCTTGAGAAGACTCTGATTCGTGTGCTGTTTATAGTGAGCGCTACTGTGCAGGTAGCTGCCACTGTGTGTTCACCGTCGCGTGACTCTGTCGACACGGGTCGACTTACAGCAAGCAGCCTGCCTGCTGGCTACCGGCACTCCGCGCGAGTCCAGTAATTACAGACTGCACTGAGTGGCGACATTAATTACGCACACCAGCCACGCGCTACAACTCAGAACAACAGTTAATATGAAAGCTCTAGATTTACAAAAGCCACTTTCTATATCCTTCTTCATCGCTGGATGTAATAGTCTTGCCGAAAAAATCGATCTATGTTCAGGAACATTAATCAGTGTTTTCATGGCGTTTGAATCGTGAAAGACGTGTGTTCTTAGGATAGAAACAGAAAACATTATTGTACTGGCATAGTATTCTAAGTGAAACCTCCTGGAAAACACACTTGTAACCATTTGCTTTGTTTTCATTTTGGGAGTGGAGGAAAGGGAGGGAAGTCATTATGTTGACTAGAGCCAAGAGAGTGTCAAATACTACAAACTGTAAAAGCAAAATCTTGGCTAAATTGCGGTTTGAAACCATGTCCTCCAGTTGCCACTCATTACTTTATTAGCGTACTATAATAGTGTAGTGATGGCTTAAAAAAGCTTATCTGCAGTGAAGGTGGTGTGTTAAAGTAATTTTATGACTGAACGAGTTTGGTGGTTAGTTGCTAAGGCATCTGAACGAACTCTGACTGTGCCGATTTATTTACCTTCCGTTTCTAGCAAAGCTTTGCTTTGTTCACGGAAAGTGCACAGGGAAACTTCGTGTTGTGGCTGTAATGTAAACTTGTAGTTTTACAGATAGCATTAAAGAGCCTACATGATCCACAGATAGACGTTGAAACTCACTTTCTGCATCTGAAAGTTCAATTTCAAAAAACTTCAACAGTTTGAATGAGTTATGGCAAAGTAACTATTTTATTTTGTGGCTGATTTCATATGTTAATTTCATTTTTTACGGTAAATCATTGATCATAAAACCGGCAGATAATATTATCCCTCCTTGTACGACTGACAATTATGTTGTTCTTCTTCGGAACTGTCTGCCATAAAAATACCAGAAAGACAGCAGTTTAAGTACACACTAATCTCTAACTAAACGTCTGCTTTTCTTCAGGCATGACTGCAGAATGTTGGTGTGAATAAATACCTCCTGAAAGAGTGAAAAATTTTCCGACTAAGCCATTAAAAAAATAGAAATCCAGTGAAAGGTCTTTATTTGTGGTTCCGCTATTTGCGTATTCAGTATTTTCTGACAAAATGATTGTGACAATTTCCTGCTGCTGAAAATCGCAAACTAACGTTACTGTAATTTTAACTATTTTATACATATTTGCGTATTAGCTATTAAAAGTAAATAGTATACATTTTGATTTATTTCCATCCCAATACATTCGAAACACTTGTCGCTTGATGAAAGCCGTTGGGGTACATGCACCACTCTGGCTTTCGATAAATCGTGCCTTTGCTCTTTTGACTTATTACCACAGTTAAGTCATTGATTAAAATCCACTATTTTCGAGTGAATAGAATTTGTCCTTTCAGCTCCTTGTTTCTTCGCGATTTTTTATGTCGATTGAAAAAAAAAGTTCCCACTCGGAAAAAAATTTGTATTGCCATTTAACGTAAAACTAGAAATGCTTGACCGTTAGGTGAGTCACTTGTTTTAATATATATGAATAAATTATACGATCAATCAAAAAATTAGAAAACAAAATAAGGAGCTACATGACTTCAAACTCCCTATCTGCAAAAAGTGTTCGTAATCCAACAATTGAAGAAATAAAAGTTTCACTAACCATGTGGTTCCAATACAGCAATCAGAAGAATGGTGCATTCATTAATGGAAAAGTTAAACTTGTCTACGCAAATTTTAAAGAACCTTACAGTGCATATTCTGGTTTAGGATTTCAAACATCAGAAGTTCAAAGTACGACAATTACTCCACAGCATCAAAATTTTTTGTAACCTTGGAACATATCTCCTACAGTCCTACATAAATTCATGGATTCTGTATGGGCAGCGTTTTTACGGAGCACATCCTCCGCGAATATGGAGCTTTTACTGTACTTAAAATATACCAGTTTCCTTGTATGGAGCTCAATTACTCTACGTATTGTTCCTATTAAGAATGTACCTGAAATAAGTTACTTGACATTTGAATATATATATACGAGGTTTCTTCAAAAAATAAGGTGCATTTTGGAATTTCACCGCATTCGTACAGTCGATTTTCGTTTTTTTTTCTTATTTTGGTACACTCTTCCCACACATATATTCATAGTTTCAACTATATAGCATTCTTTGCATTATTTGTGAGAGGCATAATTGCTAGAAGTGTTTTGTGTGTTCGGCGATTTTCTGCTGTCGAAAAAAATGTATCAAAGATTTTGCATCAAATTGAATTAAGTGCTCCAAAACACTTGAGATGTTTACAGTGGCATACGGTGAATCTACTAAAAATGTTTATAAGTGGTACAAGCTCATAGAAAATGACCGAGATGATGTCAATGATGAAGTTCGTTCTGGACACCTCAGCACGTCAACAACTGATGAAAACGTTGAAGAATTGAAGAAAATAGTGTGGGAGAATCGTCTAATCACCATCACGGTCAATAATGAGTATTACCTTGAAGTTATGTGTGATTTGTGAGAAGCAATACGAAAAAAACAAAAACATCCGGATTTGTGGGAAAAGAATTCAAAGCTTTTGCACCACGACAATGCATCAGGTCACCCATCGATGCTTGTGAGTGATTTTTTGGCCCAAAACAACACCACAATTATGCCTCAGCCACAATATTCACTGGATTTGGCCCCCTGAGACTTTTTCCTGTTTCCAGAACTGAAGAGACCAATGAAAGGACGAAGATTAGCAACGATTGAGGAGGAAAAGACTACATAGCTGAAAGAACTCAAGGGTATACCAAAAAGTACTTATCAGAAGTGCTTCGATGATTGGAAAAAATGTTTGGATAAGTGTATTATATCTGAGGGGGATTAAATTGAAGGGGACAACATAAATATTGATGATTAAATAAATATTTTTCGATAAAAATAAAGATTCACTTTACTTTTTGAAGAAGAGTAAGCTATTATCTGCGAGTAAGAGCATACAAAACATATTGTTATTTAACTTCCTCTAAACGCTACATTACCGTTAGCCTTTGTATTATAGTTCAGTGATGAATTAAATTACTTTCCACTTTTACAGCTACAGTAGTAGTTTACTTTATGCTAAAATTACTTATTGCTGCTTCCAGTGAGCTTAATTATTTTGATAATTAATATTTCCTTTGTGCTTTGAGAACTGGTAACTGCATTATAAATTTTGTTCTGTGAAAAAAACTGTAAAACAAAACTCTAATCCCCTTCTTATGATCTTCAGTATGAGCATTTCTTTAAAAGTTCCATCGATGAAATTATTATCTGTGATTTTATTTATTCGGAGCGCAGGGTACAAAAATTAACATTAGATTTTAGCAATGTTCGTGTAAATCTCAAAATATCGTAGAGAATCTTGCATTTTTAGTATTGATTTTATTACTTTTTCTTGTGTCACATTTCTTCCAAGCATTAAACGTAACTTAACGTCTTCACTACACTGAATGAAGTAGTGTTTCATCAATCACTTAGCCTTTCTGGTATTTTAAGATGCAATTGATGTTAGTAGAAAGCAAATGGATACGCATAGTCGTCAATTAATGCTATACTGTGGAATTGAAATATCAGTCTTACAGATACATGTTAAATAATTCACACTTTTATTAATACTAGTCGTCACAACAATTATACTGTTTTAAAAAATCATAAAGATTTAAAATGGATTGTTTTGATGAACTGGTCCAATAGCTTTATTTGCTTAATGTATCAACCATTAGCTATCTGATATCAGATATCGGAGTACTGAATACTATTAAGCCATAAGTCATAAATTCAGCACAGAAAAAAATCTTTATATGCCATGAAGCTCTGCGAATTTGGAACAATTTTTAACTTAGTAAGATTTTCTCATGGTTAAACTATATTAAATAGAACAGACGCAGAATGCAATTACATCGCACGTATTTTCAAAGTGTTTTTAAATCTCTTTGTTGAACTGAGATATCTCGCCATTACGACTTCGGGCTAGCTGCGTCGTGTTGTTTTTCCCTTTTAATCACAGAGCTTTGTGTCTGCAGAGAATTCTGAAAGAGGTACGAGTGCCAAGTACAGAGGCGCATAGAAAATTGCAGAACAAAAAGCATCGCCTGAAACGGACCGGGCGTGAGTCTGGGCGGGGAGTTGAGGTGAGTGGAAATTTGAGCGCGTCTTTGAAGCTGGCGCGACGCCTGCGGGCAGAGTACCCGCAGAGCACACACAAAGTGGCTGACGCCTCTAGGCAGGGGTGGTGGGGGGGCGATGCGAGAGGGCAAGCCGGCCAAACGCCGCACTCGTTTGAGGACGGTCCCCGGTAGAGACACGTAATTTCAAATATAATTACCCACTCTTTGAAGCGAAAGACCCGATGTTTCAGACAGCAAATTCAGTCGGGTAGGTAAGAATAATCGCCTGTAATGTTATTAACTCGCGACCTTTCGTGTGCGCTGGCATTTACGGAGATTTTCATTTATACACTTGTTTCTAACATGAGAGAGCTAAGTTCCCTGCAATTTTGGAGTCGTGTCTTGCGCAGCATCAAAGTCTCGCGTTCTAGCGCGCGGTAATTCTTTAATGCAGGTAAATAGCAATGGAGTTTTTAAGGTTGTTTTCCACACCTGTCAAATGATATTCTGTACTGCTCATACAATTTTACCATTGAAAATTTGTCTCCAACAGGTAACAAAGATACGGCATGTTGCTGGAGAAGAATAAGCACACGTATGTAGCCAGTCGGGAACTAAAACTGCCTGTTATTATTTTCTATTTTTAAGAAAATCAGTTATTTCTACTCTTTGTAAAGTAACTGCACGCACTAAGCGTTTTTACCATTAAAAAGAAATTGTTTCAATAACAGTTATTTTTCTACGTTACGCCTCTTTCCCTAGCGAATTTAACCAGTAAATCGAAAATATTTTTCAGCAACTGAAGGAAGTTTCCCACAACTGAATTAGATGAAAGGGGAAGATGAAAAAAAGCGTCGTCACATGCTTTTTGAACAACCCTATTATAATATCAGCAATCACAGGCTACAAGAGCTTCAGACGTAGCCAACAGTCTCTGCCAAACAAGAACTCAGCCATAAAATCTAATAGAAAACAACTATTGATGGGAGATGCAATAAAAATAACGGCCTCTACAGCACATTGCTAGAAAATAATAATCCGTCTGGTGGCAACAGAATAAAAAAATCGTAAGTTCAAGTCGTACACAAAGGAAAATCATATTCATTGACTTTATGATCTCCTTTAACCAGTGAGACTTCCACGGCTTCACCTTGGAAACGACCTATATAACACATTTTATCTGTCCTTTCATTGCCTATCAAATACGTTTATGGGCGATTAAGAGATTTAGAGGGAGTAGGAAAGGTGCTAACCACCCATTGAGATAATAACTGGTTTATTTATCTTATACTTGTGGAAGACCGCTTGTGTGCGTGCGGTGGCATTAAACAGAGAAATGCGCAATTGCTGTGAGGATTAAGTTCCAACGAAGAGTAGCTGCAGTGGCAGTATACTGTAAGCATCAACTGCGCTCTGTATGTAATACACAGACTGCGGAATCAGCATCCGCGGACATGTTTGGACGCATCGCGGCGGAAATTGACTTCTAACTTGACGTCTGCCATGCCACTAACATCAAAAACTTTCAAGACATAAAATAAATTTGGTTAGTTGATGAATATTTTATCGATATTTCCTTTACGTTTACATTTATTGTAGAACATACTTTTTAAACGCTATTCCATAAGATTAAAATTTGTTTCTTAGAGCTGAAACAACTATCTACAGCACTTGGTGTGGTTAAATTTTTTTAATTAAATTATTTTTGTTTGGTTTTTTGCCAAGTAAGTTCCATGTTAATTTGCCACAGTTTTCAATAATGTATATGACATCTGGGGCGTCTTCAGTTGCGGTTTAAAACCTAATGGTGATTAAAGGTGTATTGCACCAAATATGTGGCCCATACTGCATATACGAAACAAAGAATTCTTCAAGGTGTTAACACATTAACTTAGATCGCAGACCAAACAAATAAGTTAATGGGAAGGTATAGCTCTATAATCGAAAACAGCAACAGACAATCTCAGGTTATACAATAGATTCAAAATGACGGTACATCGTGTCTCAGCGAAATCAGCACCATTAGCTTGTGGCATTGCATCAAGGTCTGTATCAAACCATCAGAAGATAAGTTGCTCTTCTCTATGCATTCTCGGTGCAATTAGATAAGTCCGTGGGATATGTATCTCCCAGAGCATTAAAATATTCTTAGCTGTAATGAACAAAAGCTTTTATGTTACACTCCTCTGCTTGTAGGTGATTTTCTTGAGAATTCGATTTATGAACTGTGATCTTACGGTATAATTATTTAAAGCAGTATATGTTATTACAAAACATTAATACCAAATTAAACTAACATTTGACGACAGTAAATGTAATATTACTAACACATGGATTAAGGTAACTTTCTTCCGTGTTATACATAAATCACTTTTAGACTATAACGTAATCAGATAGAAAATTGGTATGAAGATTGTAAATTACAAAGCTGTAGCACAATAAAAAAGATTTCGCTGCAACGTGATAATGGGTTCAAAGATCTTGGTTACAAATCTATTATATCCAAACTGAAAAGTTTTTTTCTATTCGTATTGGTGAATTTTAGTTTCGCTGCAATACCACAAACCTTTTATTGAATGCATTAAGCGTAGAGTAAAACGCTCTTCTTATAAATTTACTAAAACTAATTACTCGTAAAATAATTTATGAAGTTGTACAACAGGAGAGGGACTCTCCAAAACTGTGCAGTTTCACGGGAAAAGGTGTACGTTCCATTTTTCTTTTGCCGAGAACACTGTTACAGGAAGCACATATCTTTGATATGCTTGAGAACTTTCTGTTCCCACAGTTGGAGACTGATTCGAACGACTTCATTTACCAACAGGATGGGGCACCGCCACACTGGCATCTGGTAGTGCGGCAATTTTAATCAAAGGATTACTGAACGATGGATCGGTCGCACTGGACCAAATGATTCAGCCTGACATTACTGGCCTCCATGGTTACCGGACCTGACTGTATGTGATTATTTTTTGTGGGGGTTTATAAAAGACTCTGTTTATGTGCCTCCGTTACCAACAGCAACGAATGAACTGAGACATCGCATAACAGCAGCTGTGGAAGCTGTCACTGAAGACATGCTCGCTGCAGCGTGGGAAGAATTTGAATACGGCATTGACACATGGCGTGCATTTCAAGTGGTACGTATTGAAAACCTATGAGAAGATACGAATTTTTTTTTTTATTTTTTTTTTTTTTTGAGTTTCCCGTTCACCGAAAAACAAAATTCATTGTATATGTTTATTAGTTTCAGAAATATCGACGTACCAATCGGATGATTCTCTTTGATACACCCTGTATATATAATATGCTACGTTTGTTTATCTCCGTTCTAGTTGTTTACAAAATTTTAGACAGGATGGTGCGACATATAGTTGGTATTGAATCTTCGGTGTTTCACTCCATATGTTTTGAATTTCACTTACTGCTCCGGCGTTATGTAACAGTGAAACTTAAAACATGTCAAACAATTCAAGTCTGATCCTAATCTTTAAAAGAAGAAGAAGAGGAGAAAAAGGAAAAAAAAAATATATATTGAAATCTGTTCAATAGTTAACAATATTAACAAGTGGAATCTTTCATGATTGTTATCTTTATCTAAAGTCACAATGCATGATCCTTCTCCTGAATAATAATAATAAAAAATGAATAGTTTCGTACCGAATTTTATTTTCGTTTGTTCATATGAAACGGAAGAAATAGTAAAGGTAACAATGAAAGGAAAGAAATTCCGCGAGGCAATATGTACATGGAAAGGACAGGTAAAATACACCCAACATTCACCAAAGTTGAAGGGAGGAGGCCAGCATCAATACAAAACAACACACAAACAAAGAAGATACAATATTTCGGGTGAACAGCCCTTTTTAAAGTTAACAGAGGTAGGTGCCTGGGCTTGCGCAAGATTGCGTTCTACGCAGCCACTCATAGAACGCAAGAGTGACTACATCAAACGCAAGTCTTGCGCAAGTCCAGCCACCTACCTCTGTTAACTTTGAAAAGGGATGTTCACCCGAAATATTGTATTTTCTTTGTTTGTGTGTTGTTTTGTGTTACTGCTGCCCTCCTCCCTTCAACTTTGGTGAGTGTTGGAAGAAATAGTAAGCGTGGCATAAGCGCAGATACAACTGGTGCCAGCGAAAGACAATGTTGACAACGCGTCTACAATCCGCCCCTCGTGTATCCTCACTTGGAGACCAGCTTTGCGAGGCGTGTTGACGCGGGAGGCACGCCCCGTGTGAGGTCGCTTGCAGTGCGCCGCCTCGAGCTCTTTCATCCGCGCTGAGTGCGCAGTAAATCTCCGGCGGGCGGAGTGCGGAGGAGCCGCCAGCTCATTTATTCGGAGAGCAAAGTAATTCCGGTGACCGCGGACTGCGCCGGCCGCGGAATTCCATTAATACCGCCCAGGGAGCGGCTGCGGGCATTAGTGAGAGGGCGAGGCGATGGAGGCAGGTACCACGGCAAAACACGCGGCACTAACACTGCATCACACACTCTACACTGAACTTATTTTATACGTTCTCCACATTCTTTTATAATAAAGGAGTGGTCGTAAAGACCTGGTGACAAGGTATTTATTGGCTGCGGATTCCGTCTCTCCCGAAGCCGCGTTAACCTAACCCGGTAATCCAATCGAGTATAGGGGATCCGGGTTCTTTTGATTATGGCTTTACGCCTCGTCGACGCAGGGGTCACTAGAGGCAGGAGAAGACTGGGGACACGGAACTGGAAGCAAAATTGGCAATGGCCTTTTCAAGGAAGCATCCCGGCATTCACCCGAAGTGATTTTAGAAACCATGGAATACACAAACTGGACGCCCGGACGATGATTCGAACTCGCGTCCTACCGAATGCGAAGATGGGATGTAGCGTTTAACTTGGAATTCGAACCACGGAAGCGTCCTCAAGTGCTTCACATTGTAAAGTAAGCTGTATCAGAGGTGAAGGTCTGGTTTATGGCCTTTGAAAATCCTTTCCATGACAGGTATTCTGTCTCCCAACAAACACCTTAAACACTGAGCCATCCAAAAGCGCTTTTTTACTTATGGCTTTATGCCTCGTCGACGTCGAGGTCATTAGAACAGGGAAGGGACTGCGGACAAGGAACGTGAAGTTATTTGGCCACGGCCTTTTGAAGTAAGCATTCCGGCATTCGCCTAGAGTTATTTGGGGAAACCAATAAAAAACAAAATCTGGACGCCCGGACGGGGATTCGAACCACCATCCTCCAGAAAGTGAGGCCAGAGTGTTAACCGCTCATCCACCATGCTTCGTCCGCTCTTTAGACGTTGGAACACTTTTCGAGACGCAATGTTCTAGAGAAGACCAAAATTGGAAAATTTTGATGAGTATATGGCGACGAAGAGGATAATAGATCAGAGGAAGAGGTGGATTATCTGAACAAATGAGACGGTAGACTTAAGAGGAAAATAAAAAGAAAATATGGGAGTTGGTAGGTGTTACTTAGAGCTACTACCGCACGATTTAAGGTAATACGTCTCTCTTTAGTTAAAATACCATTTACAATTGATTTTTTTTATTATGGCTTTACGCCTCGTCGTCTTTGAGGTCAATATAGGCGCAAAAGGACTGAAGAAACGAGAGGGAATTAGGCCATCGCATTTTGCGGGAAGCATCCCGGCATCCGCCTGAGGTGGTTCGGGGAAACCGTGGAAATTCCAAATCTGGATGCCCGAATGGGGATTCAAACCCGCGTCCTCCCGTCCTCCCGTTGCGCCAGAACGTTAACTGTTCACGCACCACGCTCGGTTTACAATTAAACATTTTATTTAGGTAGACAAGAGAATCTACTAATCACCACTTAACAGCTACAACTCGTGTTTCAGAGGAGGTTTACAGAAGTAAAAAGACCAGTTTAATCGACACTCATATCACTGCAGTTCCTCCCCACCGCAGGCTTTCTTCTTCAACATACAGCTCTCCACATATCCAAGTTGGTTTGATTCGATTCTACTTGCGTTTGTTGGTTCTGCTTCCACTTTCTTACAATGTTATTTTAACTTGCCAAATGTGACAGTTTTTAGAAATTTACTTTTATCAATCTTGTAATGATTTTAAATTGAACAGCGTAGTGTGTTTCATGGGAATTAATATTATTTTGCCTCACGTCACGTGACAGACGTAGGTTTAATGCTTGAGAATCGGTCAGAAATGAGAAGATATAACTCTTGCTCTGCAGTGTGTAGCGGCAGCACGGTTAGAGGAAGCTTTCTATCTCTCTTTGTTCTAGCTGCTGCTCTCGCAGAAAGGATAAAAGAATTGGCTCCAGTCGGGAGACACTGCTCCGATATCAGCCAATCAGCTCTCTCCAATGTCACGTTGCGACTTTACTGCACCTGACCGCTATCTATTTCTGCAGAGCTTCCACAAAACTGTCCACCTACGCTTCGCCTGTTCAGTCCGCTTTACGATTTTTGCCCTCCGTTTCGGTATTAGATGATCAGTTGGTGAAACAGTTATGAGACATTCTTGTCACGTTTTTGTTTCTGTAGTACCAGGCAGAAAGCACTATGTCTTATAACAATTTACGAATCATGCAGATAAGATATTAATGGTGTGTTAGTTCTAATGTCACCATCATTACAGGCAGAGAAAACAATGATGTTCTTAATTCTTTGTCTTTGGGAGGTTGTTTCACTAAACTATTAATAGTATGTGGTCCCCTTTCATGCTTATACCATTACCGCAATAATATACTGTAATACAGATATGATTGCTTCAAAGGCGTTCAATAATTCGAAGTAACAGATAACAGTGAGTACTTTTATGGCTGGATCTTCACAAAAATGATTCAAGATTAAAACCTATAACAAGAATCTGATGAAAACCATGGCGAATATTGTAATTTTGAGGGGAGGTTCAGAATTGGGCTTCTCTAACAGATTACATAATATTCATTGCGGATTAAATTCTGCTAGCAATAATGGGAATCAACAGAAGACTGGAATACGTAGACACCTCAACACGTTTGCACATCTTTCCTCGCGTTTGTGTGGGAAAATGATGTTATTTAACTTCTTTTTCAGAAAGTATCTTTATCTATTTCTTTTCACAAAAACCAAAGCGAATATCTAGCGGAATTATTGATTCCTTTAAGCACGGTTTCCATAATTTCGAATTCTACAGAAAAATAGTATGAAACATTTGACTGCTTTTACTTTGCGGAACACAAAGTGACAAAATGAAGAAAACAGAAACCTTACATTCTTAATCCAAACTGGAAGAATTTCTTCATAAGAACTCATTTTACTTCTTAAAAACATTTTCGTGATGAATACAGTAACTGAAGAGAAATCAGAAAATAATATATACTTTGGGGTAAGTAATTGCAAGTAACAACATTATTCACAATCACTGATGTGATGTAAGTATTTCAGCAATCTAGGTAAAAACTAATGTTCAAGTCCATCTAAAATTACGTCAATTTTTTTCTTTATATTTATTTAACTAAATAAAACTGTTACTAATAATGCTAAAACCCTTTTTTTGTAAAGTTGCACATATTTTTATTGTAGTTTACATTGCAATACAGTTGGAACTTGTTACTGATATAAAGGATTAGTAATAAGCGCTAGTGAAAACAAAGCACAATGAATCCTTACATCGTTGTGCCATGTAATATCAGTTTTAATTCTGGTCAAAGCCGCATAGATCGCGATAAATGTGCTGTTACGTCAAATGCCAGTTGTCATTCTGACACAGACTAGATTTCAATCTAATCAAAACTTCCTCTAACATTGCTGCTGAAACACCAAAGCTTTTATGTTACATATCTATGCGCAAAAAATTAAAGAAAAAATCTACATTGAATCAATATAAATAAATAAAAAGCAACTAATTATTAATATGTTAAATTAAACGCAATACATATTTTTCGTTCAGTGTTTTGGCAATTCATTTCGCAGCGGATGCTTAAATAAACAGAAATTTCAGTACTAATAAAAAGCAAAGCTCGGTCACTGTGCCATTGTGTCACTGTATCGTCGTGACTGTAACGCTGATGTCACGCTACCGCCCTTTGTTGATGGGCTACAACGGCCAGAGATGTCACTACCAATTTCAGGTTATGCGCGTTACTTAATAACGGGTTTAACTAACTGTGGTAGCCCGCCAATGAAGGCCGGGATCATGACATCATGATGACACAGAGAATAAGCTCACCCTTTGATTAGTATTTATGTATGAATTATAAAATTAACATGGACACTCATGTATTTGTAGTTAGCGCTGTAAATTGTGTGTAGTTTTGGATTGTAATCAACTAACCAGTAATCGGCAGTTAGTTATTTTACCTGTTTTGAGATTGATTTGTAGTGTTACACGTTCCTGAGACTGTTCTCACATGGGATAAAAGCGAAGATACCTGAAGTAACTACAGCCAACAAATTTAGCTGAATACGCTGAGAAGTCACTGTAATAGCTGATGTAGTTTGCATGGTTCCAATACTGGCAGCCTCCAAATTTTTGTATGAAGTCTCAATAATTGGCCATACAGAAGCTTGACAGAACACTCTTAACAAGCAAAATAATAATAGATGAGCTGGTGCATCTTCTAAACGATTTTCAAATAGTTATCGGCGTAAAAATAAAATTAATAACAGTTAAATTGACGCCTTGTTTCGAAATTTGCAAGCTTTATTAAGAAAACGATAGAAGTATCTCGATACCAGTTGCAATTCATCTGCAGTTCATTGGAACACTACTCACAAATGCCTGTAACAAGAAACGTTAGTTATGGCCTTCTGGCATGGAGAGAAAGATTGTTACAGTTTCCTGGGACATCCGCGTTGAAAGTCGAAATCAACACAGCCAACTCACTTTGAAGCTTAAGGGAACCGTCCATCACTGTCAGCTGCTGTGTTCCAGACACAGTTACATGCAAAACACTGCGTGAAGTTGCCTCTCGTCACGTCATCGTTGTAGTTTTTGAAAAACGAGTAGCAATGACTTTTCACACAGCTTAGACGATTATCCATGTGGATAACAATCAGACTTTTTCTTCAAGTTTAGATTTATTTTTCTTCAAGTGCTGTCACTTTAAATTTTTAACGCCATACTTAAGCTGTTTTGCACCTGTAGTGGAACTTCATGGAAACCATAAATCTTCTACTTCAGATTTTTTGATAGATTCGGACATTTTTAGTATCCTTTAAAATGGACTAACTTCTTATCTACATTTATAAGTGAAAAATTTACTCTTACGGAAATCTTGGACTACGTGTATTGGTTTCAGAACTTAAGGCTTACTTTGTGTAAACTGCTTCCCTTTACTGTCATCTGAGATGAATAAATGATCAGAAACCTATCGGCATTTTCAATACGATAAGTTATTTTATGCCAGTAAAGGATTCATGAAGAAGATAGAGGTGAAAGAGGCAGTATTTGTAGAATGCGCATGTCTGGATACTTAAACGTTAAACTATACTAGTAGCCACGAAATTGGCGTGAAACTGTTTTTATTTAACTTTGCTCTATCACAGATAAAATTACTAGGTCCAGGTGTTAATTCTGTCAACCTTAAAATTACTTAGACCGAAGATGTTTTTAAACAGAAGTATAGTGTTGTTAGAAATATAAAGGGACTGTGTCTATATTGTAGTTATTTTTGAAACGTGTTTCAGTTTGGAAATCCATGAAACAAAGCAATTATTACTTGTATTTATGTGTGTTTGTTCATTTTTTATGTTATTACAAAAGATTGTTTCGAACATTTTTGCGGGGTTTTCAGCGTTATGCCTTTATCTACGTCTGATACGTACGTCATTCCAATATGTCGCCTAATGGTGCAACAGGAAACTAAAATCTAGGCGTTTCAATTTAACCACTTAAAAACCTTTCATCAGATTTTTATAGGGATTGCACATTGTGAATGTTACAATTTGACTTAAAATATTTTATATATGGTGCATCACCTATCACAGCACGAAATTAGAAACTGATCAAAGTATTAACAAGGAAACACATGTTACCCTATCCGAACGTCATCCGTCCGTGTATAAGAACCAGTTCTGTTTGTAAGTATCGGTTATTTATGCTTGATATTGTATTGCTATTGTAGCAACACTTCCTACGTCGATAGTGGTAATGACAGATGAGGAATGATATGAAAAAATAAAAATAAATTTAAATGTGGATAAAACAACATCCGACGGAAATCTTCTATCTCAATATCGAGGTGTGTTGCTTAGATCAGCGGTTCCCAATTTCTTTTTGGCCACGGAACCCTAATTGATCATTCATTTTTTGGCGGATCCCCATTTTTATAAGCGTAAGTTGAAAAACCAGTCTCGTATCGGTAAGTCGTCACAAACAGAAGCAGAACCATGATAGCCTTCTCACGACGCGGTTATGACTCTTTTCAACGAACATTTTATTTAATTCTCGGACGGAACACGGTTCCGTGTTCCGTTCGAGAACCCTTGCCACCCTTCCACGGAACCCCAGGGTTCCACGGACCACCAATTATGAAACACTGGCTTAGATTATAATCTAGCTCAGTGGTTCCGAAATGGCGTTCCTTCACAGATTCGTTACAATTTTTTCAAAATTCGTCATATGAATTAGCTTTTCTATACCATTTCATGTTGATTGTTGATACTTCCGCGTTCGTTGTCAATGTAATCCTCTTACAAAAGCGACAGAAAGAAACCTGAAACGTTAGGATAAAAACAATTTGATGTGGTTGCACCCGCATAACCAAGAAAAATGATTTCATGTTGTTTATAGA
>CM061920.1:223251427-223755519 GCA_031002005.1 Vandiemenella viatica | reverse complement strand
TATTTTTTATTAATATTTACTACCTCATGATACTTATATACTGAAAGTATTTAAAGGAAACACATATCTTCAATAATTTCAGTAGCTGAAACTTAGGATTTAAATAAGAATTTCAGGGTCATTCCACGAGTTATCATGTCGATGCAGTGCTGCTAAGCAGCGATAAAACTGTAAGAATCTCCTTTCCGTATCTATTTTTCTCTGCCAAAAGCTACTGAAAAACGAATCTAACACCCGATTCAACTAACGAAGAATTAATCTATTTTTTTAGTAGGTAATCAAGTAACCCTGTCGGTAAAACTAAAGAAGGAAAGGCACATCTTGTTTTTGGAGATGGAAAGATTCAAATGTCGTACCAAAATGTGCCTCAATGTGTTTAGATTATTCGAACAATAACAGCTGACACTTGTTAGTGTAATGTATTTTCTCTATAATACCGAAGATCAACAAAGAAAGAAGTTACAAAAGTAAAATAAATTTATGCAAAGTAGTTGCGCGTGTGACACAAGCGGTGAAACAGTTCTGAATATATTCTTGATCCAGAAAGGAGATAACATCATCGGTAGTATGAATTCAGGTATTTTAGCTTCAAAACTACTAAATGGACACTAGCTACTTACCTATGTGAACGGAATGCGCCAACAGAAAGAGCACAGATCAGCAGAAGAATTATTTCCGTACACAACTGGAAGATGTTCTGGATGTACCGAAATCGGACAGCCAGGATCACAAATATGTATTAATTTCCTCCAACTATAGTTCTAAGAAACCACGTGTACTGTATGACGGGAGGCATAGTATTAAAAATACCAATATAATTTCTGTATACTGTACTTACGTTGATGAAATTTTATATTAACAGATAGATACATTACTTAAAGGACTAAGGTGTCATTTTAAACTTTATAAATAAATGATGACACGTTGCTAATTGATTAGATGATTATAATTAAGTACTTTGCTCCTCACTCACCTCCTGACATAATTATTTCTGCGCTCATTTCCTCCTTGCTTCAGGATTTCACGCATCTTGTTAGTTTGAAGCAATGTAACTTAGCAGTTAAATTTTTTACTATCGTTAAACTAGGCACTCGAAAGAAATTACGGATAGTCAGGTTTATTCAGTATCAAAATACAGTGTTTTATATCTTTTTAAGCAACGTAAAATTTCCTTCACCCAGTGTCAGCTTAAAAAGCTGGCGAATTTTCAGAAGTTCAAACGAAGAGGCGAAAAATTGGAAGCCCTGATAACCTCCAACCCATAGGTTTGAGTAGCAGCAGTTTTAAGGTCAACGGGACAATACTATGGCAATATCCAGCCCCGAATTCCTACCCATCCCTGGTTTTCCAACTCTTGGAACCTAGAGGGGTTATCACCACGATAATTAGAATACGTTTTAAACACGGTATATTCGCACGGCACCTACATCGTCTAACCATCATAAATTCAGATACCTGTGAATATTTCAATTCGGAAGTAGGTGATACAAACCATATATTTTTCGCTTGTCCAAGATATAAAGCCCACAGACCTAAATTCTTGAAAGATCTAAACAACTTTGGTATACCCTTTCCAACAAGTATTTCTTGTCTGTTGCATGGCAACAATGTGATATATATAAATTGTAGCCAGTTTTATAAAAGCAACAAACATTAAGATGTAGGCAAATAAGTCCTTTTTATAATGTTTTAATTCCTGTATATAAATAATCATTTAATGTGTATATATCAATCTCCTTTATATTTTACTATTTATTATTATATCGTTTAGCCCACTAAGGAGCGCGTGGAACCATTAATTTGCATTGTCCTTCTTATTCTTCTTGCTGTTTCTTATTTTCCAAAACTTCCTCATCCTTTCGCTGTGGGCTTGACGTCTCTCTTGTGTCCATGCATTTCTGAGTTTCAGATTTTTTGACGTTGGGCTCTTAGGGGCAAATTTATGTAAGGTGATCAATTGTCTATATTTACTGCGTGTGGATGTCAATGGGTCAAGGCTGGCTTCTGCGAGGTCCTTCTGGGTTTCTACAAACCAGCTGCTTTGTTTTGTCGTGGACCGTTGACGATGTGGAAAATTTTTTGGTAAGTCTGAGTCATCCATTCGTGCTATATGTCCATAAAATTTCATGCGTCTTTTCCGTGCAAGTGAGGTGAATCTTTCGGTCAGTGAATACAGTTCTTCTGAGCTTTTGCGCATCCAGATGCATCTTGGATTTTGGGGCCGAATATTTTTCTCAGTATCTGTCTTTCTATTTTTTCTATTCCTTTGACATTTACCGTTAATGATGATGTCTCCGTCGTATACAGTGCTCCTGGAAGAACGACGGTGTGGTAGTGATGGAGTTTGGCTTTGGTGGAAAGCGATTTCTTATTGTACGTATTCCAAGTAATAGCATATGCTTTTTGCAGTTTTTCAGCGCGGTTCTTGTGGGCTTCTTTTTCAGTTCCAGTATTACCAATAATTTCTCCTAAGTACTTAAACTGTTTAACTTGTTTGATAGTGCCATATTTGGTCACGAGTGGCTTCAGGTTTGTGCTTTTGGAGTCCATATATTGCGTTTTCTCATAAGAGATTTGGAGGCCGGTTTTGATAGCTATCTCATGAAGCTTCTCTACAGCATGTTTGGTTCCTCGACAGTTCGTGTAATTACTGTTAGATCATCCGCAAAAGCAAGGCATTTTATGTTGATTCGTTTATCCTTTGTTCCCATATATATTCCAGATATTTCTTTTTTTCATATTTTAATTATACTGTAATTATTGTTTGTGCACGGAGAGCCTTGTACCCCCACTGTTGGTACAGAGTTCTCTATTTACTTGTTTTACTAATCCTTGATTTTGTAAACATGCATGTATTTTTTTTTTTTTTTTTGAGAAATATTCCAGCTGATGTGAAATTACTAGTTTATGTATAATTATCCTGTAAATTCGTTTATCTGTACAATACTTTACTCATTTGTAACAAGCCAATTATCTATATAAATAGCTGATGGCTGTATAGTGCCATATGGCGCTTCAGGCCAAATAAAAAAAAATTAAGAATTAGTATTGTTGCTGAGGTGTATGAATTATGTACTGTGTTCCCTGACAAAGAAAAAGCAAATTGTGTTCTGTTGCTGGCTTAATTGAAGTCCGTAATTTCATCTCAATGTACATTTCGATGAATATAAAAAAGATTCATCGCATGAGAATAAAGCACGACGTTGGTTCAATCGATTCAAAGAAACTTGATCAATTATCAGATAGAAATCAACTGGCAGACCACGACTATTTTGAGTAAACGGTTGAAGTAATTAGACAATCTGCAATCAGAAGTCCTGGAAAGTATATCGCTCATCGAAGCCTTGAAAACAAAATTCACGAAGCTTTACTCAAAAGATTATTCACAAAAAAAAAATGATGACCTACAACATTTAAAGGAAAGGATTATTGAAACAATAACAACCGCAACAGAAGAAATTTTATCCAACGTTCGGTCAGAATCAGAGTATGGATTGGACATTTTCCAGGCCACTAGAGGTGCACATAATGAAGTCTATTAAATGTCTAAGAAAACTGTTTATGCTGACAAATTCTATAAATAAACAACGTTTGCTGTAAGTATTCATGTTTTCGTTTAATTCGTGTTCATAACAACGTTATTCTATTACGATTAGCTTGTATAAATTTGATTTATATTCAAAACATTCAATTTTTACAATAATTATTACTTCATTAATTGCATAGACTCATAGCAGATATGCCTACAATAATAATTGATAGTCAGGAATATATACTTACTGCTGGTATAGTTTATCTCTGCTATTTCTGTCTCTAAGATTTCCTGGTGCCGGCTTTATCTTCCAAAGAACACAGCGGAATTTACTCTCTCACTTTGTGGCGTTAAAGGTCACTCTAAGAGTGGGTGTATGGGGGGTATGTGTAAGCGGAGAGAGAAGTCATTCAATTCAATAATTAACAATTATTGGGACAGAGACAGCACACATTTATAATTATAATGGCCATGTAACATTAATGCCTTGTGAATTTCAGTATTTCGATTAATTTTGAATAAGTTGTAGATTTTCATTTTGTAACTGATTTGGATAGATACGTTTGTATACACAATTTGTCTCTTATATCACTGCTTCCATTATCTTCTGTCAACTTCTTCTAAGTACTTTAGGATATTCCTTCACGGAATCTATTTTTGCTCGTGTTTCAGGAATTTCCTGTTTTCCTTGTGGAGCGTTTCTGGTAATGATTGTATGAGATCTATTCACCAACCATTATTACAACATTAATCTGGTGATAGGCCATATTTCCGATTTGTTGAACAATAATTTTTTTAATAATTCCGTCAGTAACAACTGTTTTGGTGAATTTGGTTTTTAATTGATTCCACAGAAGCTTTTCGCCCTTGTGGTGTGGGACATCTTCAGTGGAGATATATTGGTGTTCCTCACATGCCGGTCTCGAACAGCACTTACAGTAGGATCTGGTAAACAAAACAAACCATGTGTAACACACGTGCAAATCAACAGCAAATATTCACTACAACAAGTGCAGATTAAAAACAACTAGTGATATAATGCTCAACTGAAACTGCAATGTACAGTGATGTGAAAGTGTGTGAAGTGCTTTCCAGACTGGCATGTGAGAATACCAATATATCTCCACTGAAGATGCTCTACACCAGAAGGGCGAAACGCGTCTGGAGAATCAAATAAAAATAACAAATATTCACCAAAACAGTTGTTTTGACTAAATTATTTATAAAATAATTGTTACAACTTTTGCGGATAATTGTTTTAGCTTTTAATTTTATGTGATTGTTGTGTCAATGTTCGTGGCCGTTATTACGACCACTTTTAGTATTCTCCACAATTTTTTTAAGTTCTCTCTCAACCTGTAGTGTATTAGGAACAATGGTTACAAGAAACTGAACGGAACGAGATGACTTATATCATTTGGGTGGAACCGGTCCCTACGATCAATTTTCTCCGATATTTTTGTTAAATCGTTGCTAACGACAGTTCTAATGGTTACGCAGAGGCAACTAGATGTATATTCTATATCTTGTTACTACAGGCATACTGCTTTATCCTCGATATGACATTAACAGCAACAATGAACATACTTAAATATATGTTGAGTTTTCTTGTAAGTCTCCTGTAGCCATCTCCTGTCTTGTCTGCTCCAATTTCTAACTGAGCAGAACATCGTTAAACCTGCAACCAATTGGATGAAAATATGTCTTCCCACTTTGGCGCATCACCCCAGCTTGCTTTCAGCTTATTAAGCAGCTACTTTATTTCTGATTTCCCTCATTTTGATCGCACTCTTACACTTATTGAAACATTCTGGTAGTAAACATTTTTTTAACAACGTGTTCCTGCATCTGCTTCACCACAAACGTTTCATCACATCGTACCCACATGACCGTATCTTGAGGCTTGTATTCTGTTGCATCTAACATTCAACATACTAACCTAATTCTTTATATTTCAGCAATCCTTGCTTGCAACAGTTGGTCTAACCATTCGATGTTTGGTCCCTCGAGAATTCTGTTTGAAGAAATTTCATGTGTGAATTGATGTTGTATATACTATAGCCACAATTTGCTTTGCAATAGCAGAGATTGTGCATTATGATACAACAATAAATGCTAAATTTCTCTTTATGGGGATTTGTTCAGATGCAATGATATAAACAGTGTATAACATGCTGGTAGCTCTTCAAAATAGATGCTAACCAGTGTGTAACTTCTTGCATTTTTACTAAAACTTTCTCCAGTTAAGTGCGATTACGTACATCGTTTCACAGCAATCATTAAATCGTTCACTGTAGTTCATCCTAACGTTAATCATTACCTCAGAAATACGAGTAATGTTTTCTTCCTCAAATTCATAAAATGAAATTAGTATGGTGCAAGGTGTGTAAATTCTAACGCGAAACTAATTTTTGAACCTGTAATACACCAACTAATAAAAAGATCAATGTGGATTTACATTTCACTTGAATTATTTGCATTCAAGTCGTTTATAAACATTTTTCATACATAAATACACTGACAACACACAATTGGAGTTACTAAACAAAAATAAGTGTAGGTTTTAAGAATGAGTGCTTTTTCACAACCTACATTAAACATAATAAACTAAACGCTTCGGAAGAACGTGCAAACATTCACAGTACAGCAAGTGGTTGCAAAAGTGCAGTACTACAAGAAAAAGTTTCTGAATTGCTGAAGATAATTGTGAGACTTTTCCTTGTTTACTAATATTGCTAGGAGTATTACGTGAACATTGTGCACCATTTACATCTATCGTCTAGAATTGGGACCACATCAAAGTTTCATACTAAACTTCGTCACCTGAAAGATCAATTACACGAATCCGATAGTTACTAACCACTGAATTGTGTATAAAAATAGTTACAACACGGTAACACTACTATAGAGCGTCATTTGAACTACGATGTGTGCAGTCACCTATCAAAGACGTATACACAGATGTTGTATGTATTTAATGTTATGCATTCAGAACAAAATATTCAGAGGAGATAAATGAGAATTATTAATTTTTTTTCACGAAACACTTCGTCAGGAAAATCCTTTCACTTGTCCCTCAAAATTTTGAATAACAAAATCCAATGTTAAACTAGAATAAGAAAGGTATCAGTCACTACGATATACCTAATTCTAATGACCCCACCCATCAGGCCTGTAAAAACTGCTCGTCTTTTCTTTTGTTAAAGCACAATATTGTTGTAATTGCATTCAATTAAGCCCAGTGTTTTTTGGAAGTAATGTAGAGTCTGAATAAATGTGTAACAAAATACATCTAAAATATAAAATAATTAACTTTCAATAAACAGATACATTTTTTTACGTAAACATGAAATGGGTTTGTCAATTTAAAAAATCGAAGTCCACTTCTCGTTTTATTTCCAACTATTTTCACAGACGAAAACAAAACTTCAGTTTCTAATGCCATCAAGTGCAGGTCACAGATATAAGTATTAAAGTAACAACAAGGGAATAAATAAAATAATAGATCCATCTGACAAAAAACATTGATTTAAACGATACAAAACACCATACAAAGAGTATCTTCTAATTTACATAATATTTACACTTTATTATCTTTGGTTGTTGTAGGAGAAGTAAGAGTGTAGGCAAGTCAGATCGGCATTGAGAACTCGGTGCTCTGTGAAAAACGGAGCACAGTCTGTGCCACAGTAGAAAGAACGACTACAGTACGGAAACGTTTTCACAGTATTGCTCTTCGTAGAACTTACGGCTAATTCTTACATGAAGACAAGAGTTCTCGCCACACAAGTGACGCATAACGGAAATATTTTTCTTTCGCTTTATGCACAACTGATTCCTTGTTATGTATATTGGTTAGTTAAGACATGCCAGGATTGAGAGTGAAGATTTTAGGAACAGCAGATATTCAGATGATACAACTATTGATATAAAGATCTCATAGATTATTGGTTCGTAAAGCTTCCTTGAAAATGGGATATTGCATCTTTATTCTTTCTGCGTGAACTCTCAAATGTTACACCCACACATAGGAAAGAGTCTTTCACTCAAATGAATACACCGTAGCTATCCCGTAATCCTTAAAGGAAAAGGAGATCAACACTCATTGTATCGAGAGAAAATATATTGCTAGAACACATTCAAGAAAAAAAATATATAAAAGACACAACATCTAAGACGCAGTGTAAAAACACAAAACATTTCACTTATTGTTTCTGCTTAGGCAATGAAAGCCATAGGTATCATGACTTTCATTATGTTTATTTTTTGTATACACAATTTCACTTCTATAAAGCCAATTTTACTGGGATCAATATGTCTCCCTGGTTAACGTCGACAGAAATTCAGGAAGTGGCAGTCTTCTCTTTACATTGTTAAAAAAACTTGATTGTTCTTCGAGGAGAGTTAACAATGCTTTAACGGTCGACTGGCGTAGATTAAATGCCTATTACTGTATACATAGCGTCCTAACACTATGATTCATTTCGCGTTTCTATCTGGACAGTCAACTTAAATATCACACAATATGTGGGAAGTTTAACTAGCAGGCATAACTTGAAGTTACTGGATGAAGCAACATCCAAAGCGCTAACGGAAATTGCAAGAAAACACTTTGATAATTGACGAATTTAGGGACATTAATCTTATAATTATTCATTCCTGGTGCACAGCAACAATTTTCAGAAGAAGTTCTGAAGGAGCTTTACATATTTTTAAGGATAGGAGCTTGGTTATAGATTAAACTTTCAGAATTAAAACTAATTATTTCTTTCCAATCATTTGTGTTAAATAGCATCATTGCAGATTAATGAATTAAAATAAATTGTGTTTAAAATTTAGTCTCGATGCCGCCAAGCTTTATAGACCAACACTTTTCCTAATTTCATAAAATATACGTATGCCTTCAAACTTCGTACTTTGTTAAATAATTTTGCCAGTACATTCTGAATCAAGTTTGGATAAAACTGTAAAAAACAAATTGGTACATTATATCTGAGATTGACATTTTCTTGTTGTCATTCTAACCGTAACAGTTGCAGATAAGATGCTAACATGTTATAGAGAATTATTTTATTTTTGTTAATACTATACATCTGACATACGAGAAAATATGTAGTTTGACGACAATAGAAATATCGATTCAGTTTGCTCGAAAATACGCCCTTAATGTGCGGTATATAGCTGTTCTGGTCAGAGTGGTTTCTGTTAAGTACGTTTGATTTACTTCTTTCTCGCAAAAGTGACTACCACTACAAAATTTAGTACACACTCGTTAAACAACGACCAGTATTTGTTTCTTCAATCCAGGTTTTTTTTTTTTTCCAGACCATTTATCAGGAATCTTTTGAACTGATTCGAATAAACTGCCCAAGTTAAAATACCGAAAAGTGGCAGTGGCGTAGATTTCATACTGTATATCCCTGTCAACAGAATTTCTTGGGCACTGTGATAATTTCATATTCATATTAAATTTTGTCGATGTGCAATTGGGTTTTGGCATCAGACAATTCAAAATAAGGGTACAGTTATGTTGACATTCAGTCTCGTTCCATATGTAAGAATTTTCAGTCCTAATTAGTTATCTTAATACGTTTCATGCAGGGTGTCTGTTTGGCAACCTTTAAAAAGTTATGCAAAGTTACTTTCACTGTGTGGTCGTGATAAGTCTTGTGAATGTAGTAAACACGTCATGGACGTCTCATAGAAGGAGAATATGTTGACTCGTTTGTTCTGTTATGTATGACTTTGAGATTATTGTGAATGTTTGCTTTTTTCACTGGTCACTGACTACTACAATCAGTAAAGTTGCAGTAGCCTCGTCTAAAGAAGAGGTCAGATGAGTAACTCATCGCCACAACGGAACACGTAGTCGTCTCTACCAGTGACACTTGTTGCTCTCCTGCACCGCTCCTGTGGACCTTCACCCAAGTCCTGGTGAAGCTGTTCCGTTAGTTAGAAGCGGTGCTCCTCGTATCACAGGAAAGACTCGTCGGCCAGGGCGGCGCTGGCAGCGCGATCTTCGTCCTCCTCCTCTTCTTCCTCTGCCTCGTCGTCGCCGCCCCCGGGAGGCGGCGCCGCGTTCGCCCCCGGAGACCCCCGCTCGTCTTCGTGGTAGTCGGAAGCCGACCGACCGCCCACGCCACCGCCGCCAGCGGATGCCGCGGCGGCTGCGGTGTTGATGACGTAATACTGGTGGTGGTCGGGGTCGCCATACTGCGAGTGGTAGAATTCCTCGCGCATCATGTGGTTGAGCGAACCGCACCGGAAGTAGAGGATCTGCTGGAAGGGCTTGCGGAAGTCGCGGTTGAGCGTGGCGTAGATGATGGGGTTGAACAGCGAGTTGGCGTAGCCCAGCCAGAGGAAGAGAGATGACAGTGAGGGAGGGATGTCCATGAACGGCCGCACCAGCGCCAGCACGAAAAACGGCAGCCAGCAGAAGGTGAAGGCGCTCATGATGATGCCGAGCGTCGTCGACGCCTGAAACAGCAGCGAAAATCACACTTCACTCCCACTATGCCAGCTTGACAATTGTAGTTATCACATTTAGCTGTGAGAATAATCTTTAGAAATGTTCCAATCAAAGTTTTGCATTTTCGATAGCGAGCAGAATCAATCAATACTAGCAAACATAATCAATCACTGTCCATTTCGAATCAGAATAAGTTTACAAATCGAAGTGCAATCAATAAAGCCAACGAAGCAGTTATTGGTAAAACTAGAACATAGAACAGCGTTGTTATGATCTTAGGAATGGAAAAACTGTGATAAGAAACTTACATTTTAAATACATGTAGAATACAAACCATTGATACAGTTAAGTCTTTAAACCCTGTACAACCACAAACTGAATATTTTAAAATCAAATGATGCAAGTTGGTGTCGAAAAATAGTTTTCGTTAATATTATAGAAATTTATTTTAAATGATAAGATGTACCTCACTTTTCATTTTAATTCTGCTCTGAAGACTGTTTATTCTGACATTTGGTTTTGCGCAAGTGTGTATGAAGACACGATAAATTTAATTCTTTACTGTCATTAAATATAAGTAACTAAGAATTAGAAATAGGCATTATATTCTCATATGATTAATGTTTATATAATGCAGTTAACGACGTTAGTACCAAATAAATAAATAAAAAATTTATAACAGCATTATTTTGATTTTAGCTTCAATACTGTATTACAGAAAAGCTGCGTAGTTCATTGCATGTAGAATACTAATACCCTATGCGGTTTTCAGAGGCCCTCATAGCCTGCTGTCAAATCACCAGTATATTCGGTGTCTTTCCTGGTGCTAAGACTCTTGGAGTCTGATGCGGACCACCCCACCTCCATCCTACTTCCGAGGTCGTGGAAAGTAACGCAAATCCCACAATATGAGTCTGGGTCGTGATATGCTTTTCTTTTATATTACATTAGAAAGCATCTGCATTATTATCTCCTTTTTTGTGACAGCATGATATTACAAAAACAGTGATGATTTATAATAAATTAATATATATTCTACAATTTAAAATATTAAATTTATTCCAAATTAAATTAGGCATGAAATAAAATGTCAGTTTGATAATAAGCTTTAATTGTTCTTCACCAAATATTGGGCAATTGTGACCGTAGAGACCTCACCCTTGTATGATTATCCTCATTACACGATGCCGGGCAGCGCGTACACTGAAGTAATTGTATTATAGGCTGTTCTACTCCGCAATCACACCGCTTAATGTTACGGCTAGTTTACGAAAATTGAAGCATTGTAACACTGGAATGTATTTTAAATTCCATTAAAATTTCTAGCTTTTTACATCCGTACTTTTGTCATAATTACACAATTAGCTTTGTAGCAGAATGACCAAATATGGATCAATCCGTACATTTTTATATATAATATTTTGTATATTTTTATATATAAAAAGAATAAAAAAGGAATTTTCGGAGAGGATGGTCAGTGTTTGTGGGACCTGAGTTAGACGCGCCAGATTGTCGCGACAGGCCGGCGGCTGCCAGGGACAATGGACACCAGCTACCCTTTCTCACGCAGTTGGTCAAGCGTATAATCCCTTGGCTCCAGGGAAACTGTACACTGGGGTGAATAAACTATCCAAGCCACAGGTCTACGGACGGGCAGCTTGGAGGTCACAGGTGACGAATAAGTCCGAGGCTATCCCAAGTTCACACGAATCGAGAAAGACAAGGTTCGGCTATCGTGACAGCCGGAAGGAGGAGATTAAAAATGGCAGAACCAATCGAGAGAGACTATCTTTTGCATTTTGTAATGCCGGTGTATTTTTGCTCTATGTAAACCACGAGCGAGAGGACGGGAGGCTTTTTTCCGGTGGACGCTGGGGAGGACTTGACTCCGAGCCTTCAGACTGGAAGGAGCGGATCTTCCGAAGCTGGAGATCGCTCCGTCTTGGCGAACCGAGGGTCGATAAGCATGTCTTGTACAGTGAGGTCACTGCGCACGCATCCAGTACGCTTGCTGAGGACGTGGTGCATTGTCCGCTATAGCCAAGGGGATATAGTAATTCCACCGTCGCGGGAAACACATCGCCGTCACGGTAATAATTCTACAGTGCAGTGTGGTACTTTTATTCGGTCATTGAGTACAGCCCTGTAACGACCACTGAATGATTAGGAGTTCTCGCACCCCCAAATATTGAGCTAGCTGGGGCAGACTTTCTTAAAGCCACACTTGGTGGATAATTTAAATTATCCTGGTGCCCGGCATTTGAGATCGGATACAGTTAATGTCAATACTGTATTTGATTTATGGTTCCCGATCATTGTGAAGGGAACTTTCATTTAAACAAATCAAGTGTGAAGCTTTCTTGCTTGCCAATTAACATTGGGAGTTTGTTTCAAGAATAATTTTAAAAGTGGTTGTGTTTTAATGCTTTGTTTATTTGTTAATATGTTGGCAATTGTAAGAAGAGGCTTTGCATAGTTCTTTTTATCATATTTCAATGTGTCAATGTTAACCATAAATAAGCCTCGCCTGTACGCCATTATGAGTACCCAATAAATTAGCAGCCTAGGGTTTCTTTTAATTATAAAAAGAAGTAAAAGGTTTTCACCCTTACCTCCCCAACGGCGTATAACGCTACAGCATCTAATGTTAAGTCAATTACAATTTTTGTTTTTATCTATGTGTTTATTATGCATGTGATTATCGGATTATATATGTTTTAAAGTCTGAGAAATTAGTTGTCTTTAATTGATGAATTCATTATTATTGCATTTATTTTTACTAATTAATTTACAGGGTATGTTCACTGATTCTATTTTCATTTGCGGTTTGAACCGAAAGACTTAGAGAACGTGTGTGCTTGAATACAGGAAACATGTCATTTGCATCGGGGCCAAATTATTCGTTTCGTTGCAGGATGCATTCTAATTGTAGCGAGATGCCTCAAAATGTAACGTATTGAGTATACCTTTTCGTACAGGTGTTTTCTCGTTTACATTAATTTAGTTCATAATGTTTATGTTACAGGAAGGGAAAATTATCTCATGAAACGATTAGAATATGATTTTTTTTAGAATGACACATCGATGGGACCAAAGAAGAATTTTGTACGGGATGTTTTTAATTTTGTCATCGACACTTCTTAGTAAGGAGGACGTTTATTAATCGAAGTTTCTCAATCATTCTTCACTTCAACCAATGGCAGATCGACCTGATGATACTATCTTAATGTATTAAGGTGCGAGCAGAGATATGGCGGAGAGTTTAATGTCATTAAGATGTAGGTATTTTGATGGGTATAATTCCACATGAGTAAAGTAATAATATAAGAGCTAATTAGTGGCGCAAATATATGCATTAACGACGCCAAGGTTTAATTATTGCATTAAATAGTGGAATGGTCGTAGTTAAATACATTTGGCAATACCAGGAGTGAAGCATCAAGCATTAAAGCAACATTATTGTTTGATTAAATGAATTCAGTTGCACTAGGACGCACACGGTGTAAATTTGACTGTATTAATTGTGATAGTTTCAAGGAAGTCTGGAATATCTGCAAGTTTTATAAAATCATAAACTGATATTTTTCTCCTCTAGCAATAATTAATGAAAGACTTTCACGCGTAAGATTCGAAAATAGAAATTTAGACTGCCACTTTCGATAGCATAGTTAATTCAGGAAATTACTATGACTGGCTTCATTATTTTTTTAATTTTCTTCGTGTGTGTCCAAAAATCTTAGCCTCTTTGTAAGGTAAGAAAAATGGGAATTATAAAATGTGCTACTGGATGGTGAACACATATTAACAAATAAAATACCCAGCACAAGATGCAGTTATGAATATAACAGTGAGAAGAATGCTCATATTGTCTTAAGCTGAGTCAAGATTATTTTAACTAGTATTAAAGCGGATGTATTGACTGATGAAAGAAAAACACAGGAGGATTTTTTTTATTGGCATTATGGCTTCTCGACAGCAAGTCAATTAGAAAATGGTAGGAGTGTTGACAAGGAGTGGAGAAGAGAAAGGAAATCTATCGTCACCTTAATGAAGGAACCATCACAAAATTCGTTTGCAGTATTTTTGGGAAACAGTATTAAAAAAGCGGAAATTTAACACCCGTCCTCTCGGATGCAGGTCCAAGCGGTACGGTTCATCAACCACTATTGAGAGTAAGGAAAGAAAGTCACACGAAAATGATAATGATTTACACAGTTAATGCATGAAATAAAGAATACAGGTTTTATTACATGACACTTTTCAATAGGACATCGAAGCTCAGAGAGGCGAGGTTGTTTAAAACATGCTCTTTTTTATTGTTGCGCTAAGTAATTAATACGCAAGAAACAGATTAAAACTATACGGAGATTTAGGGGCATAAAATAATTTTAAAGGAACTAAAAATTTAGAGAAATTGAACAAAATGTAAGTGGTGTATAGTAGCAGATCATCGTTAGATTTCATGAACCATAAATTTTTTAATTATATAAAAACGATCCCAGATTAAAGTGCTCATAGAGGTTGGATAGATAAAAGTTCATAAAGGGATAGCAGACACTGAGTCTGCAGCTGGTATGGATAAGTAAGCTTTTCGAAAATCACTAAGTATTACGAAGATAGAATCAAATACCGTGAAACTAAAGTTCATAAATAAATCTACAGAAAAATTTCGGATGATTAATGGTAAAAATTACGACATGAATAAAATTCGCAGCAACGTTAACTGTACCTCAAAAACTAAGGACTTTTGCCGCACATTTGAAATAACTAAGGATGTATAAAAATCAAGCAATGGATAAGAATATTTCAAAAAACCTTTTGTTCTCATATCATTTGAACAGGTAGCAATTAAGTAAATAAATAACGGGGACCACGGTTATTAAAGGAATCCATTCTAATTTTTTATGAACAAATCAATTCAATAATTTCCGTTATTTAATGCCTGTTTGAAATGTTTGAAACATATTATAATCTATTTAAAATTGTATGCATAAATTATTATAGTGCTCATAATAAGTCCAAGTACACATATCTGTACCATTAGTTACTGTATTTAATTGAAAGTAGGTTTTTAATGCTATAAATGTATCGAGAATCGACATATATACATCTCAAAAATATGTAGTATTACAGACTCATAATAAAAAAAAATGAGTGAGGACAGTATCATGCTTTATGGTACTATAGTTTTAGGCAGCCACACAGAATGCTTTGTCCGACTGGTTGCGTGCCTGCAGGCACTGACGGGCATATTATTGCCCAAGCTGTCGTTTGGAGGAATCCTGTAAGATGTTCATATTTGAACACTCCATAAAATTCTAACAACATCTTAGCACTCACTACATGTTTACAGATACCGTGTCTTTTTCGCTAAGTATGAATTATAATATGCATAAGGATGCCCAAATTGAAAATAGATATCAATAATTTAGGCACCATTTGCAAAAAAATAAAATAAAAAAAAATCGGAAATTCAAGGTACATAATTTGGCGTGCATGGTATTTTAATTTGTATCCGTATGGTGTGTACTGAGATATGATGCTAAGCAGGATCACGTATTAATTCAGCAGTCTGCAAACCTGACGTCAGATTAGTCAATGGCAGAGAACCTTACGAATGATGTTAAAAATAATTCAACATTTTTGAGACCATACTCTATTTCTGAACTGCGTAGATATCACAAAGAAATAATTCTAAACACTGAGAGAGATCTATAGAAAATGAAACGTCCAGAACAAATTTATAAATGAGAAGGGGATATGTGTCAGGGTGCAACATCCCATATGATAGCCATCTTTAACTTTCAGGTTACAATTACAATAAAATTCTACTGTAGTTTATTTATCTATTTATCAGCCAGTTCAATTATTTTCTGATGGAGCCTCTAAAAGTCATGATTTTTTCAGATATAACTTGAGCAGTCTTCTCCAAGTCGCACGATCTTGGACGATCCTCTGCCAGTTAACTCCGACAACCCTGCGTATGTCCTTATCCCATCGGTCTGTTGGTCTTCCTCTAGGTCTGGGTGATCTCTTGGACCCCATTATAACACTGTTTTTGTCCACCTTTGGTCTTTTCTCCGTGTAATATGGCCGGCCCATTGCCACTTCAGGGATGCTGTCTTCTCTAAGATGTCTGTGACCTTTGTAACTGACCTAATGTCTGTTGCTCTTTTCTTGTCTTTTCTAATTAAGTCTAGCATTGAACTCTCCACAGCTCTTTGGGAAGACTTTACTGTAGTATCATATACCAATTTACGTTAGTTTCCCACGCGCAATTAAATTTATTTATAGATGCAATCAATGAAACAGTAATGACTTACAGAAAAATTTAAAAGAAGCAAATGCATGTGGATGTAAACTGCAATAAACAAGAAGAATCCAACAGGTTTATTACTCACTGGTAAAAAACAGATGGATCTCTAATCCAGAGAATTTTCACAACCACTCATACAGATAAACACAGATATTTCACACGTGCCAGTGATGTTGTCAACTGTCTAAAATTCTAAGTCTATCGTCACTAAAAATAATTAAAGATTGTCAAAATCTGTGCATTAGTGCAAGTATACTGAGCTTTTCTGAAGTAGTGACGAGTCAAATGATAATAAAATTATGAGGAATGTGGTAATATTAGTCTATTGGTTCCCAGTGACATATTACTGATTTATTTCTATATAATTTTATGGAATCAAGAACACGTAAATTGAACTTACATATCTGTTTTGAATTATTATATGTTATAATTATTGCTTTCCGCAAAACTTCGATTCTTCGGTACTGACGGTATATTTATGTCTCAGCGGCATTAAATACAGTAACCCACTTGTGACGGTTGTGCACTTGCCTTCCTCTCCTTGGCGAGTGCGAAGCGCAGCCTCCGCTGCTGGGCCTGTTTGGGGGGCGGCGACGGCTGGCCGGCCGAGTGCTGCAGCCCCCCCAGTGGGAGTGGCGGGCAGCGCGAGCGCCGCGGGCGGCTTGCGGCGCCGAGACCGGAAGGCGCCCACCACGCCACCCCCGCCGCCGCCTCCACCGCCGCCCAGCGCCGCGCCGGCAGCGACCGCCCCTGCGGCGGGCGTCTTCTTCTTGGACCTGCCGGAGCGAGGCGCCAGCATGGGGCACTGGGACTCGTTGGAGCGGCGCGGCAGGCTGGACGTGGCGAAGCAGCGCGTGCTGGACCCCGTCTGGCCGCTGCACTGCGGACACACGAGGCTACTCTCAGCCTACCACTCAACACAACCACTATGACAATACAGTGGAAATTATCTCAGTTATTCAATGGATGGTATTAGGTAACTCCTTAAAGTACTAAGTATCAGTGCTGCTACAAGTAGTGAATGAGGGAAAAATAGGAAACAAAATTTATATTACTTTTCTATAAATATTATTGTAGAAGTAGTATAGTAGCCGGCCTCGGTAGCGTAGGGGCTAGAGTGCTAGTTCCACGTGCCGAAGGTCCCGGTTCGAATCCGGCCGCGGGCATGGATGTTAAGTGTTGTGTGTCTGTGTGAATATCCTGCCAATCCTGTGGTGTCCATACTTAGAAGATACAATGTATAAACACTAAATGACGACAGATTCACTGGAAGCTATAATAATCACATTGAGCTGGCTGTATGGCCTCAGCTGCCGAAAGCCATTTTTTTAAAAAAGAAAAAAAGTAGTATAATAACTATGTAGTCTCCCGTGTTCCACAATTGTTGAATAAATGTTTTAAATTAAACACCGTATTTTAACTGCTTGTTTTAATAAAAATAAAAAATAATTAATTTCAAGAAGAAGGTGTTTAATACAAAGCAAGAAGTATTATGATTCGGTCAAAACTTGTCCTTCAATAACTGAATGGACCTGAACAATTTTTTTGTTTCTGATTTTTTTTTTTTTTTGTTGTGATGATCTGCCTTTTTGTCTGTAATAAGATACTTTTATTCAGCTATACATGAAATTTTGAATTCAGTTCTACGGTATGTATGTAGAATAAAATCGTTGTTTTTTGTAAAATTCTGAAACAACAAAGATTTAAACAATGTATAGTAACGTATCCGTAATGGAGCTGATTGACGCCAATATGTTATTCAACAACTTCAGAATCGGAAGTTATGGTTTCTTATGCTGTCGAATTAGAATAATCAGAAGCTGTATTTTGTGTAATTTCAGGTTTCGTATTTACTGTTATAGTTTTCTACTGAAATTAATCAATACGGCTATTTACAGATCCAGTTCACAGCCTCATCCCTTAATTCTGTTCCTTTTCCAAAAAATTAGAACTAAATTTCATTTTGATGTGCCTGCAACGAAATAACAGTTTGAATCTCATGCTATCGACCGAAACTTGAAGATTAGACTGACAGTTATCACAGACTATTTAAATAGGTTATTTGTCAGAAACCATATTGTTGACTCACAAATCTTTTGTAAATAAATACATTGTCGATCTTGACGATTTTAGTCACAGCTAAGCTTATCATCCTGATCTGTTAGGTAATTAACTGTCTGCGATTTTTACAGTAAATCGATGAAAGAGAATTAGTTGAGAAATAAGATTTCTGTAAAGTGATAACTCTTGCAAGTGTGCAATTGGAGAGTTCCTTGTAACTCTGAGCTTATGTGTTTATTCCTCAAATTTTTTTTATAAAAAAAATAAATAAATAAAATCGTTTCTTCTTATATAACATTTAGCATTATTATTTACAAGTTTTACATCCACCAGCATATTTTTCTAGGATTAATTTCAGGGTTAATAAAGATTATTATGCACGGTTGCCAAACAGAATATATCAGCTGCGGGATATTGGATAAAAACTTTAGTAGAATATTATCGCGAGACAGCTTTTTAATTGAATGAATTAGCGTAATTTTTCGATTTGGTGCACTTACTAGCTTTACCCAGCAGTAGGTCACAATTCGAGCTATAAAAGCAAAGTGTGCCATGCCCCCTAGTTGCAGCAAATCCGTAGTGATAATTACTCTTCCCTCTATGTGAATACCGCTCTTTGCTTGTTGTAGAAGTCATATATAGAAACTTCTTTGATATTGCGAATTAAGCGGTTGCGTTTTATTTGTTATTCCGTTCTTTGAGCTTATTTTCGGGTGGACAATGAATAATTCAAAACTATGCATTACCTTGTGGATAACAGTTGCAAGCTGCTGCTTGAATGCCTGCTTATACTTCAAGCAAACTTCCCGACAGATTGAGTTATTTGAAATTCTTTCTGTCTAGCACAATGATAGTAGTACCATTAAGTCTCTTCCGGTAACCTAAGTTTGGTCTTTTCATCGTCTATGTTATCAATACTGCCGCCATTCTGTTTCGTAAATTTCGAGCTGTTTTAACCATTTTTCTTTTTTTTTAACATGTGCTGGAAATATTCTCCTCGAAATACTTTTGTAATACTTTCTACAATTTACCTCTCGCAGTTTGCTATTCCCTTTATGGTCAGGTAACGTACATCTTGACAAGCAGCGTTTAATTAACAACGTTTGAACTAATTTATTGTTAATAATCGCTTTTTACTAACGTATAGCAACAACGAAAGAGCAAATTCCTTGTGCACCAAAACCGGAATCATTGGCTAAATAAAGAAAAACGTCTATTCAAAACCATTAATAGGTTGGTGAAAATCCACATAGGAAATAACCCGGTCGTCGAGACCGAAGTTCATGCAGTAGTCTGGAAATACCACAGCTTAACATTACATCTAAACCCCGTCAAGAAGAAGAAGGGAAAAAAAATGTAATTGGTATTCGTCTCTTGTATACCAATACGAAATTCAGAATGAATGGACTGATAGAAAAGTTATATACAAATACACTAATTACCGTTAAAAATAACACTTCACGACACTAGAATTAAAAAGGTCTAAGGTATTGTGATCAATTTTTACCTCTGTTCGTCCAGTAATTATTAAATTTTCCACTTTTATCAATTATTTATACATAAATATTTTATTTTTATACTTTGCTCAGATATCAGGTGATTTGACACTAAACGTTTGTATGAAATTAAGGAATATTAAGTCATACAGGAAACCGTGTGTAAACCATTAAATGAAATCCCATCAAAACCGTGTTGCGACGCTTTGAACAGTTTTTCACCGCCTAACACAAATACCTGCTTCGACGAAAGTGACTTCAGAACTACAGGTTTTCGTATTATACTATGTATATTATTCGTTCAACAGTTCTGCCTTAGACGACAATTTTGAATTGAAAATTCAAATTTTATAATAGTACCTTGTGATTAATGTTGTGAATCAAAAAAAGAATATATAAATGCTAAATACTCATATGGTTGCAAGTATTGTTTTTGTTTATCATTTATAACTTGTCAATTGATTTTAAAGATAATTATGTTGATTTGTTGTAGTTATTAATACTGAGACCGCGTCGACCGCGAGGTCAGTAGCGCCCTAAACATTTATTGAACAATCCAGTAGAGTTTTACGCGTAGAACGTGATCTTCTGTATTGTTTAAAGTATTTACAAATAAAATATTCTTACTTTTTTTTTTACGAAACACATGAATCATAAACTCAAGATGTTGGCTGAGATAAATGAAGGGAAATTAAATTCTGAAAATATATTTATATCCTAGTGTCAGGCCAGTTTACGTATGGAGTGAAAGTTTTACACTCTGACGGGATACTAGTCTAATCACTGCATCTGAGGCAAACTCTCCCAAGCACAGTATGAACATTTCTCTATATGAGTAAATTAAAACACAGAAAAAGAAATTTATTGAAAGTTTGCTAATCTTCGCTCTGTACCAAATACATTTTAATGACATTTTGTGTAACTGTTTACTACTCCAGTAAATAATTATGTAAACTCTGCCACGCTGCCAAGGTTTAGTACTTCTTACTAAGTTTCTTTTGTGCTGTTAGACCGCGACACGTCTGGGATGCATGTTCATAACTCACTGCAATCCTATAACGGACAGATTACATATTCACTATACTGGAATTTCTATACTGGATTTAAGTCTTAGTTACCAAACGCAGCCGTGTAATTAAATTAAACAGAGACTTATTAAGTAACAGTATTTTCAGACTGTTGTATTTTATTCCCAAGAGATATTTTTTATTAGTTGAAGACAGCATCCACCAAGGTTATTGGTTGACATTAGCAACTGATATTCTTCTTATTTGCTCCCACAACAGAGTTAAATAAACATTCACAGTACGGATCCTATCAGACAATTTATTTTTAGAATGTTCAGAAGCATGTTCCGGGTGATTAAAATAATGGAGTTTGTCGTACAGATCATATTGTATTTAGCAATACTGGAACGGAGAAACGAAATTCTAATTTGATCTCAGACCGAAGTAAGAAACACAGAAATGTACTCGCAATCTGTTTCAGTCTTTACCGTTTAACCTAGTCCTACAACCCCACCAGTTAAACAACGGCTATAGTTTAAAAGGAATCCGATTGAAGAAAGCCTTCTAGCAAATTTCACACACTCACTACATTTTGTCATAACGGGAGAAAGGGTTAGGGGCTTCTGAATACCGAATCTGTAAGTGAGGTTTGAACCAAAGTCCTCCGTCATAGAACTCCGCACGCGATCTTCCCTTACTGTTATGTTTCGGCTCTGAAGACTAATTGGGTATGATTTACTGCTGAAGCACCAATAATTGATCTGAATTATTCTAACACATTACCCATTTTTATCTTTCCACTTAATATATTCTTTTTTGACTGAACGGACCCAGTGCGATGGGAGAAACACACATGTACACACACACACACACACAATCAAACAACTGTTCACTCGAGAAAAACTTCAGAGCCGTAAATTTCTGGAAACTCTATTGTTAATTTGTTACGTATTATTTCTTTCAAGACTTTAAATTACTGAAAACGACAAGAACATGTCACATAAACTGATAGTGTGTAATTTTAAGGCCCCGATAGTTTTCCTTGTGAAATCTGAGGTTATATAAGATGTATGTCTCTGTGGTTTCTGATTTTCACTGCTATGAAAATTATCAGCTCATAGCAACTAAACACATTATTCAACTCGATAGTAAATATGACCATGCGCAATTTTCCTAACGTATTTCTGGTTTGATTACCTAATTTGAATATTTAACAGGTAGCTGCTATCATAAAAAATCATTATAACACATATATTTTAGAAATGATAAAATTTGTGGCCTCCATAGTCATAACACATATTTTTATGCGGCGGCCATTGTAATTCCCAACAAGGAACTATGTTGAGACTCGATCTGTAAAGTTTAATATTCGATAAGGTCGTAAGTTTTTGATTCAATATATATTTACTGTATAATGCGCGGTATGTCTACAAATATCAATCTGTAGCGCGTTGTTTATGTCCGTAGTTTGTAATAGTATCAGAAGAAAATACAAAACTGACTAAAATGGGGTTGGAAGATTAGAATCTAATTTAAAATCTACAGATGCCTTAAGACTCCACGTGGCTGGAAACCGGAATAGAAAGTAATAATCAGTTCTTAGACTCACATTGCAGTCATCAAAAATTCTTAATACAATCCCTACCAAAGAGTGTACACTCTAACATCAGTTAACATTCCTAATAACATTTTTCAAGTTTTTTCTGCCAGTAGTCGTAGTTTTTGGTATAAACAAAATTAGCTTTACAAAAACTTAATGTATTAAACTTTGTTTTTCGGTCTAAGAAACCTTTGAATTCTGTAAATATTATCGTTGAGTTTTTGATTTTTACATTTTTTGCACAAAGATCATTATAGTTTCAAATTTTTGTAGAAGTGTGCAGAAAAATCATCTAAGATTTGATGGTCAGAAATTTTGTTCTCAATATATGGTCTTTGATGAACAGAACACTACAGAAAAACGTCAGCAAAAAAATTACACGTTTCGTAGACAGATAGTGGACACTACTTCTCGGAATTGCTAACGTGAAATGTGAGCAAATATTCAGCAAAGAATTAGCAGCTATGTAATTCACAAGACACATTGGCCCTTGAACCCTTGATCACAAATGATAAACCAGCTGGACATTTTGGTATTTCATTTCAGAAGGATTAAAAACAGTATCAGCAACCATTAGTAATTTAATACAACTCTCCCCTTTTTATACCTAACTATTTATGTCAAACTTCTTGAATTTTATGCTATAGCTTCCAGGCTATTGTACAAAATTTTTCTTCGTATGTGCTACACCCAATACCGAGGACAGATGTCGATTTTGCTAATATTATAAATATTCCATAAACTTGTACTATGTTTCTGCACTAAATCTGTAGGCCAATACATCCAGATTTGGGTTTTCCATGGTTTCCCCAAATCACTCCAGGCAAATGCCGGGATGCTTCCTTCAAAAGGCCATGGCCGAATTCCTTCCCATTCCTCGCCCCCATCCTTGCCCCCCATCCTTTCCCGTCTCTAAAGACCTCGATGTTAAAAAGAGACGTAAAGCAGTTTAAAAAAAATGTACTAAATAAAATCAATTAATTACTCTGTACTTATGCCTACAACGACAATTAAAGAATGAAGATGACGCATGACTGTTCTTAATTTTCTGCCGGGGTGTATTATGTTGAATACTACGGTAATGCTCCAACGTATATGTTAATTGTTTTAAGGTCACTTGATTTTTAACCACGAGGTAGCTGCAGCTAGTGAGTTTAGACTGTTGTCCTGGTCGTCCGACATCAATTAACTCAGTAGAATGTTGAGATCAAAATACACTAAAGGGGAGACAAATCTGGTTCAAAACTGAAAGACACGTTATATGATTCATCACCTTGAATTACTAACACTAAACAGTGCCAATGTCATTCCAAAATTAAAGTTACTTAAATGAGAAAATTAAATATTTAATGGAGCGTCAATGGTTTTTCGAACAACTGAAAGGAAGAGTTAAGATATTTCATCTGATATCTCAATATATTATACAGAACAATTAACTTTCTTGTATAAATTGTACATAAATAAATGGAGCAGACAAAAAACTTTTTAAGGTGAAAAATTTGTCGCTGAATGTCACTAATTTTTCTTTTTTTATATTAATTTCAATTTTAATCTTTTTCCACGCATTGGGATGGAAGTTATAATTGAACAAAGTTAGTGATTCTGTCAGAGATATTTCCATAATGTAACCAAGATTTTAAACTGTATTGAACACCACTTTCAATATTTATGAACGGGTAAACAAATGGGGAATGCGAAAAGGCGAAATAATGTTTGAAAGTGTATTTCTGTAATGCGTGAACGTATCTGTACATTGTGTGTTGCTATTTCTGTAACAGATCGGTGTATCCCATTGGTTTCATAACGGGCGCTGGCAGTGTAGCAGCAGGCACGCTCAGGCCGGCGGCTGTTTCTTTCCCCCACCCCTCCGCTTTTTCCGCTCGTGGTGCGTGGGTGCCTCACAAAGGCTGCTTTCAGGAGGCGGAGGGCACAGATGGGCGCAATTGAGGCGGTGGCCTGGGTAAACACTTTTAGGAGGACTCAAACCCCTGCAACAAACAGCACTTGGCAGGGTCCGCACACTGTTCGTGTTATTTCCAGAGGTCCGCGCATCGCATTTGGCTGCTGGAATGTGTAGTCTAATGCGAAAGGATGAAAAGAAGTACAATATGACAACAGTCTGTAGCGACTTCAGCAGCTACGATTTCGTGGATATATTTCGAGAAGTTGTAAGTTACCCTGGTTTTGTTTCAGGGGCCGGCAAATACAGTATTCTGCGTTGTGGACCGAACAAGGGCTATTATGTTATGAAAAAAAACGGTTAAATCTGTGATTAATTTGTAATTATGCCCATAACTTTGTCAGTAATAGATGCTGAAAGCAACTGGTAGACGTCAGTAACGTGCATGACAAACAAGGATGATTGTATATCAATAGGTTATGAAATACTACCAGGAATCCTGGGCCTTTGAGGGCGACTGGTTGTAACGGACTTAAGTTCAATATAATACGCTTATCATGGCATCTCAGTCATGGCATATCTGTGGCATCTCCTCCTACTATGAAGATACTGAATCGTAAGAAATACTTTGTGGCTATAGATATTGTTTGCAAGTAGTAACAGCCATACACAGTGATGCAAAGGTCATATCTTTCTGTATTTTTTTAAAAAAATTATTTATTTAAGTCTAGAATGACGTCAGAAACAAAATATGGAAAACGAAATTATTTAGCCAGAGTGACATTACTTGCGTAAATTAGTACAATCCAACAAATAATACTTCAGCAAGTGAATAGATTTTAGTTAGAAAGTCTGTGGGAATTGACCAAAACAAATCGGACAATACCGACGTTTGGAACGTTACGTGGTACTAAGTAGAAACCTTATAAACAATTCACTTGAATTATATCAATTTCTCTTAAAATAAAATGAAATAAACGTAATATTTTTTATGGCATATGACGAAGCTTGCCACGTGCGAACCGGCTTAGAATCTTAATCCGTTCACCTTCTGTTTTAATTGTCATGGAAGGTACAGTCAAAGTTTAGTATGGCACTGATGATGTGTAATGTGTCCCAATCTGGCTAAATCTTCCAAGCCGGTTTATTGATACTTAACGTTGGACAGCTAAGGGACCTTCTAAGCCTCACTCATAGTTGTTTATAACTCACAGTTTATATAAAAATGCACTAATTCCGGTATAAATCAGTACATATGAATAAGGTTTGTTTCTTTTTTTTTTTTTTTTTTGCTATGGCTGTACCCCTCGTTGACTTCGAGTTCATTATGTAAGGGACAGAATTAAACACAAGGAAAGTAAATGATTTTGGAAACGTCCTTTTGAATTAACCATCCCAGCTTTCGGCCGCAGCGATTTATGGAAAATCTAAAACTGGCTGGCCTGATGGAGATTCGAATCTGCTTCCTTTCTGATCCCAGGCCGAAGCGTTAACGCTCGACCACCAGGGTGTAAAAGTGGTTAAAAATATTGGAAATATACTGCATCAAACTAATTAACCGAAAAAACACGACTATAACGCTAACCATAAAAATTATCTTCTCCTAGAGTTATAAATCACTTTTGGTACATAAAGTAGTTAAAAACTGAATATTCAATTTATTAGGAAATGCTTTCAAAGTGGCAATGTTTAGATTTATAAAAAATAATCCACCCATGCAATGGCCACCTAAACAAACCCCGTATTAACGCCCACAGAGAGCCTAAAGATTCGTAATTTATTAATAATAAGTATCCTTAATCTTTGTTTTAATGTATGCAACTTGATATGTATTGCAAAAAAATTCTCTTGATATGTATTATTATTTGGTTTCCATAGACTGCAGTTTGTTTGGTAAATAGGTATCATAGTGTTATTTAACTTAAGTACCGATCTATGAAGCTGGGCAGCACTGCTGTGAGGGCAGCGATTGTTGATCGGGCGCCGGCATTATAGCATGGCAGGGTGCGGGCCAGAGTGCGTGTTGTGCCGCTTGGAGAAGGTTGTATAGCGTGAGTTCATGCTCTCTCTACACAAGCTAAAATAGTTTGTCAAATGCGTTTGAAACTTCTTTGAATGTAACACAAGTGATTAAAAATTTGCTTCAAGACGCGTTATTGATTAAATTAAGTGAGACATTATAGTACTACCTCTCAATTTATTTGGCGGTTATGGTTATATGGCAGAAAATCGTAATTAAATCTATCCGAGTTAACGGCTTGCATGTGTTGAAACAGGAGAATTGGGCCGTTCTCGTTAAAAAAACACGCCGTCATCCACTAACGTAGATGTTAGCTGACATTGGTTGACCATTTCCAGAATAATTGGTAGTTTACATTTGGGCGAACCTGCCCAGTTAGCTTACATTTGGCGATCCTACCAGAATTGTTCAAAACAGGAAACAACTTCTTGTGAGTGTACTGGAGTTCATCGAAGTATTCAATTTGCTCTAATTAGTGGCTTCCGTCAAATTCTATAGTTCTCTGTTTAGTAGGGAGCTAGTATTTCGTCCGGACTTGTCGAATACAATTTCTAATATAAACACAGTTATTGTTTCTCCTCTGGTGGCTGGTGCACAGTGTCTGTTATTGCACAGAGTTCGCGAAGGTGCAGTCGAATTCAAGCTGAATGGGCTGCGACCTAACGCGATCCAAACCAAATAAGCCAGCGCGCCTGGCGTGCACTGCCTGAGAATGCGGGGGACGGGGAATTTCCAACTTCGCTAGGCTACCTGGAAAAATAAACTGGCCGCAATGTGAGGGCCCGGGGGCGCCAAGCTAAACAATTACGCGCAAACAATCGCTTCACTCTAAACACAGATCAAATTTCCGGTTCGCACTCTCCACTAGTGCCAGCACGGTCGTGTGCCACAGTAATAAAGTCACCTAAAGAAACAAAAAATACATTTAGCTGTCAAGTGTTAAAAATGTTTGAATATAAACTGTGTTCCTAAGGTTTTATACCGCACCAGTATCAACACTGGCAGCTCATTAATAAGAATTGATAGACTTTACTCAGTAGGAGGTTTCCGAAATTAATATTAAAAATATACATGATGCAACGTAATCATTGCATCAATTTGTCCATATCATGGGTATATCACCTATTTTTATGTGTAATACTCATAAATAATTGTCTTCTTTAATGAATTAATTCAGGACGTTCTAAATTCACTGTTAGTTCTTCCTATCTGGAACTTATTAATGTGCATTAGCATCATTCTTAATCACTACCAATTGCTTAATATACAGGAGTAATGTTAATAAGTTTATAGAACTTAGCGTGGAGTGATTTCATCGTATATAAATTAACAGGAAGATCACTGTGTATATGCGAATAACGAAAAAGAATAAATAACATAAAATCTTATAAAAAAATATCGTCGTAATTTTGCCTTTAAACAGGATCAGATTAAAATTCTACATATTTTTTTCCAATTGATCAACTATTTATCTTACTGAAATCTAGCAAAATATGATTGAAAGTTCTACACCCAAACAGTTATCAACGTTATAAAAGCCACATACATTAAACTGCACTTAGTTTTATATTTTATACGGCTTATCCCAATTACTTTATAGAGAACAGTGTTGAGTTCAGGAAAATTTTGTCACTGTAATTACTGTCTTTAGTATATCTCATTCAGTTGTTCAAAATGTTATTTTTCTGAAAGTGTTTAGCTTTCCACTTCAGAGAAACTTTCTATAATTCATACCACAGGAACGTTTTTTTTTTTTTTCAATAAGGACAGACATACAAAACCGAAATTACTGTGAAAATATTTGTGTTTGAGTATGCTACTAGTTGTGAAGTCTCTTCAGAACGTATATCACTTAGTTACTGTTCACAAAAAAAAGTAACCAGTGGAAATTCTTTAATGAAGATATGTACCATTCCAGAAGAATGCGGGGAGGTTCCATAAAAAAAGCCATGGCCGAATTGATTCCTTGAACTTAAACCTGCACTAATAGTATCAACATCGACAAGCTGCTTTAAGAATACAAACATAAAAAATAAAACAAGAAAAAGGAAAAAAAATGAGATCTCATTCCATGTAGTATTATGTTTCTACTGTTATTGAGAGTTTACATCAAATTTGATTGAGACTAGGACATTGTTCCAAGTCGGACTGGATTGGCCGAGAGTGACGCGGGTTATCTGTCATCAGGCGCATAAACAGGTCCCGCTGCATCACATTGCGTGATCTCTGATAGTCTTACAGAAGGAAGTCTGGATGTCGCGCATGACAAAGAGGCATTTGCTTTATCGCGCGAATAATGCCTCTGAAGACAAAGTGGATTAGCTGATTCCTGGGTAGATAACGTAATCAACTACACCTGCTGCAACATGAAGGATTTCGCAATCCCAACTCTGAGCCGTCGGAGATATAGGCCCAGCTGTAAATACAACAAGTTTTGGTGTAGTGCTCACTAAAACATATAAACCGTAGTCACTATAACGTATCGGCTTGTTAAACACGTGCTGACGGATCACTGGTTACGCTGAAAGGCGCTGATGCATTCAGCAGATTATTTCGGCTATAACGAGGGTTCACGAAACATGGTTTCTGAATCTATAAAAGACACGAACCTTGAATAGAAAAAAGCGTAGGAACAATTATTTTAAAAGTAGAGGAAACAACAAATATTTTACCCACAAATCCAATCTTGAACTTTGCAGATATGTTTACTGTCTTCTTTCAAACAATTTTTTAAATTACGTTTCAGATCTATAGGTTCTCAGTTTTTACATTTTCTGCTACTTCTTTTTGGATTGTTTTACAATTACTCTTCACTAGTAACTTTTATTTTATTCCGTAAACTGTATGAACTGAATGAATAATATGGTAAGAAACATAAAAGATTCAAATTTCACAATATGGAGCAATTCTATCTTTCTCTGGCTCTCTTTTTTATTTTATTTATATATATATATATTTGCCGCTTCGTTACGATACGCTGTTGTACACAAACGTATTTCACACTAACAAAAATAAATTTATTCCTTCTCGAACTTTTAGATTGAAACAAAAATTCATTGAATTTCATGCTGTTTTTGAAAAAGCAAATTTAGAAATTTTGCTTTGATTACCACATAACATGTAACTGGTTTCTTGAGGCGCGCTATATTATAAATAATCACTGAAGCATGTGATTAATAGAGTGATTTGTTCGGTGCTTTTCAAAAATTGTAATTTGAAACCCAGGTCTCAAGCTAGTAGGTTAGAAATATCAATACAATGACAACCCTAGAGGACTTAAACTTAATAGACAATGTTTTCTGAAATTATTTTGAATCTAAAGTTTCAATGTCCGATTAAAGATTTAGCTATGATACGACAATCGCATTCTAAAGTTATAATACACATATTATTACAATATTTTCTTTACGTACTGTATGACGCCACCAAAGTTCTGTAGTTTCGAATCCCGTGTAGGTATATTTTTATACCTCCTTAGCTCGTATTAGCAAATTGAAAGAGCACATGCCATTTTATGAAATATGAATAGAGGTGTTCATTTTGATTGGAGCATGTGCCCCAGTGACAAGTCTGATGGAAATTCAGGAATATTAACTTATTTACTTTTCATTTGAGGAGTCTTTTTTTAGAATTTTCATTAATTCTGAACATTTAAAGGAATTTCTTAATCCAGATAGAGAATCAATCAATTTTCATTTAATTTTAAAACAATTTATGGTTTCTCTATTTACCAACCTGTCATTATAATCACTGCGACAGGTATCGCAATCAAAGTTTTGCTAATTGCTATCTTATATGTGTGACTTTCACCGAGTTACACTGGAAATACTTCAGACGACAATATATGATTATATACTAATTGGTTATTGAGTGCTACCAAGTAACAGGTAACAGGTCACAAAAATACTAGAATCGTCAGTTTAGTTTCTTCTTTGAACGTGTCTCTGTGCATACAAGTCTCTAGAGAAATTAATAGCGTGCACAAATACTCAGATTATTTATAAACACCGATTGCCATAATTTTAATCGTCATAGCTTATGTAATAATTCTGAACACACAGTTTAGAAAAATACGTAAATAATCTTTTACGGTCTGATTTACATTTTCGTATCATAAAAGCAAGTAAACGAAACGTAATTTTATCTGTGCATTGAAAATTTAGTAGTGAATCATGAAAAACACAACAGATCAATAAGAAAGTTGGTAAGATCAGTTTAATGTTTATTTCCAATAAGAATCATTTACGTAGGTGCTTGCAAGCGGAACCAAAACCGAGAAGGAGTTATAATACGTATTGACAAGACTTCTTAACGTAACTTCAATGACAGCTAACTTTTGTTTTGTTCGAATGAACAATAGATATCGGTAGACATAACAGTCGCCATTCAATCAAATACATAGCTTCGTAATATGAACCTTTCAACCGGGAAATTACACTACAACATTAGTCTAAACAACATTGCAGAAATTAATTTTCGCTCATACTGTTTGTTCTTCATCAGTTTCAGCTGAAAATACGTTCGCAGCTGTAGTAGTGTGAGCCCTGACTGACTTATTTTTAAAAGCCTAATTGTCTTCTGTACCAAAAGACAATGGCAGATGCAATGCGATACAATCTACAGGTTACCTCTCATAACTTTTCGTTCAGTTAGATTACGTATGTAAAGGGAATAACAACTGCAGTGTTTTCTGACAGCGTCATATTTACCAATAAAATTGAAGAAACAGCATTTTATTTCGAAGAGGGATCAGAATACACATTTTACTTATTGCTGATAAGAAACTTCTCGCTATGTGTATCTGTAAAAAAAAATGTATATTCTGAATTTTATTGAGGCGGAATTTCTGTTAATCTCGTTCAGTGTTCCAAAAAAGAGTCCCGTACAAAAGGATAGTTAATCTGAAATGAAAATGTAAAAATTTTCTACTCCTACTACCCACCTGACGATTTTTGATTTTCATGCCATTTTTTTGCTGCAAATTTCTACAGTTTTGGGAAAAATTCATGTATGGTCTAACGGGACTTTGGAATTTCGTACTTGGTGCGAGGCATAAAATTTGAACGTTCAAACGTTTTTATTAATTTGTGTCTTTTTTACATATGGGCTGCATGTTTCTTCCTAGTATTATTGCTATGCTTGCCTTCTTAGAAACTGAAGGCTTCTACAGTGAATTCTATTTTACAGTTATTACTATTTGCTACTTGCTCGGCTGTCGTGACTAGTGTGACCTCAAAAAGACTAGTCAGCGAAATGAAATGGAGAAATTCAATGAAAATGGCAAAAGCAAGAACTATCTGATAGTGACACACAACAACGATACTGTCCATATTGTCGTGTTCTATGTTCAGTTTAGGCGGGATTACACAGTTAAATTTTCGTAATCACTCCAACTGAATCACTCGCAGTGAAAGAAAAATGAAGTACGTAAACAGCGAATCTTCCGAACTGATCACCCAGGATAACAGATGAAAGATGTTGGCTCAGATTCAACGTTTCGTTCACTTTCGGTGTTTCACTCGGATGAATCATCAGGAGTGAAGCGTGTAAACAATAATCAAAATATCGAAATTAAATCTCCTTCTGGTTCGGTCGCACTTGTTTGTTTCTTATTGGTGTTGTTTTAAACACAAATTGATTTTTAAATCAAAAGAACCACACCATTATTTATGTTTAATATCGTCCATAGCCACGAGTGTTTATGGAACACAAAGTTTGAAAGTTATAAAAATAAAAACATAAGCTACTCACGAGCTATGGAGAACGTGATTGGATTTTTGGCAAAGAGGACATCAAGTGCAAAATTAAAACTATGGGAATCAGGTATTGTAGTGAATAAACTAAAGTTTTTAAATCAGATAAAGTGGCACAAACTGTGCGTCTAGGTACACGGAATGAAGCCTCAAGTGTTCCAAAGCAGTTAGCAAGTGAAAGAAACCTGAGAGTAATTTCAAACTTCAGTTTGGCTTGAAAGAATTTTCTTATCATAGTATCGTTGTTAGATAATATTGATGAGATTTTTGATAGAAAATCTTCAAATCATGATTCATATATTCGAAGATGAATTTTTAAATTCCATTTTTTACTCCAATAACCACTCTTTCAACAATGTTTCTGAGACTCTCATTCTTCCATGAGACAATTTCAAATCTACTGTTCACCAACGTATCTTTTTTATCAATTAAATTTCTGTACGATGAAACTTTTAATTTCGTTGATGACGTTTCGGCACATTTTTATTTATTTATTACTTATTGGCTACGCTTAATCGATTTCGAGGTCATTAGAGTCGGGAAAGGATTATGGACAAGTAAAGGGAATAAATTCTTCTTTTTAAAGAAGCATTTCGGCATTCGCATAGAGTACTTTTTGGAAACCATGGAAAACACAAATTTGGATGCCCGAACGGGGGTTCGAACCCTTGTCTTCCGGAATGCGAGGCCAGAGCGTTACTGCTCACCCACTACACTCGGTCTGCAAATTAAATTCACTCCAACATCCACAATTCCGTTTACTGCCATTTGAAGTCACTTGAATGTTTGATTTTTGATGATACATCTAAACGAAAAGTGAATTCGTCTTCACTTTCACGATGAATAATTCATTCGGAGTGATGATGAATTGGTTCAAATTAGTGGACATTACGAGGATTACTAAAACGGCAAAGTGTACCCACTCCTGTCTCATTCGGCACACCATGTCCGTCTAGCTCCACCCCAGCAAAGGAAAGAACCGGATATGGTACTGCGTAGTGATTTATATTTACTATCCTTAACTATAATTTAAATAAGAGAATACCGAGGATTCGTGTCTCAAATATTATAATAGCATTTTTTTTAATTGTCCGTGGAAACCCTCAAATACACCCTCTTTTCTCATCACCCTTTAACAGTTGTCTTAAATTGTTTTAGATCAGGAGTCCCCAAACTTTTTATCCCGTCGACCCCTTCATAGAATATTTGCCTTCTTATCGACCCCCCCCCCTCCATATTAAGTATTTTATAAAAACATTAAATATTTTTGGCATTTCTGATACTAAGCAATAAGGAGACATGCATAAAGACCCAATTAAAGAATTTATAGTTCCCATATCTTCTAAAATCCACCCAATAACATTTACAAAAAAGGAAATTATTTTCACTGTTATTGTAATCTTAAAAAATAAAAACAAAATTATTGATAGATGGAAATTTGCCTGTAGTTCTTAAGCCGTACGTGTAATAAAACGTAAAATACATAGTTTTTTTTTTAAATTTAATATAAATTATATTGGTTGGATAAACCTCTTGCTGTCACCATGCGACTACTATTGAATACCTCAAAAATTTGTTAACACACCTTTTCATTAAAATAGTTGATATTAGTGGCACGGAGAGCAGCAGTAAGGTTTTTAATATTCGGTCGCAAATCACAACGGTTTTCCAGGTTCAGTCCGTTCCACTGTTTTGTTAAAATTTCGTTCGCGTGGTTAAAACCAGCTTCAACCACGTGAGTAAGAAAGGTTCGGCCTCTGCTCTGAGCTTGGGGTATTTAGTAGCAATATGAACATTGCTCCAAAATACAATGAGGTTTTTAGTTTTTAACAACGCTTTAGCTACGAGATCTACACATATTTCAATCAGCTCATCTTCTAATGCGTATTCCAAATTTTTATTGGAATATTCCCATTTTTTTTTTTTTTCATTTATACAGTTTAACTGACCTGTTTGGTATTAATCGACCCTCTTTCGACTCCGTGTATTAATCGACCCCTGGAGAACTCTTATCGACCCCTTGGGGTCGATATCGACCACTTTGGGGACCCCTGTTTTAGATAATGGCAACATCCTTGAACATCTTGGTTAATTCTTGGGTGATTTATCACGAATACTATGATTTATGGTAACAGATGAAAAATCAAGAAAAATAAGAGGAAAACTATTAGTTTGGCTAATTAAATTCAGGACATCCGTATTTACTGTTTGTAGTGTTACAAATTTGTTTTACGTATATTCGCCGAAATAGTAATTTATTTTTCACACCAGGAAAATAGGATGAAAGTGATAGTTTTTTAAGTAGTGTTCCTTTTATACATTACGATTTTTCTTCGCTAATTTTGAACCATACCAGACACATTCCAATGACGTTATGTATAGATTTCTTTTTTATAATTTCTATTCCAAATATCAGATCATCTGGGTGAAAACACTACATCATTTCTAAACGAAGATTATACATATATATATTGAGTGTTCAGAAACAATTATTATGGCATCGAAATAGAAGTATGTGGGGCAAGAAATGTAGCAGGATGTTGATGACTTTCTTTTTACATTCTTATATTATGTTTCTTTCGCATTTCATTATAAATATTACAATTAATCTGAATCACGGTACCACAACAGTTATTTTGGTAAGGTTACATTCCCTGATGCTCACTTAACGATATGAAAGCACTACTCTACCTCATAATAGTATGTCAAAGTCGTGTCGCCATGTAATGAATAGCTAACTCAAAGTCCCTACCTATACTCATAAGCGTTAAATGCGGAATTCTTACGGAGTTAGTTTGGCACGTAACTCAGGCAGCAGGGCGCCAGGATCACTCGGCAGTATCGACTTTGTGGGTATGGATCCAGAGTGCACGCAAAGTAGCATCTGGTGCAGCAGGAGAGAACTCGGCACTCCGAACACAGGGCTTTCCGACGATATTGCACAAGTTTGGGAACTGTATGTGGCTTGTCGCAAGCTACTGTGTGTCTGCTGCAGAGCCTGCTGAGAACTGGTTGCTTCTCAAGTTGTAGCAGATCTCACTAACTCTGACCCTGTATTCCGTACGACAGTATTTATACTGTATAACATTTTTAATATCGTCACAGATTAAAAATAGGAAATATGTACAAATTTCGGTACCTATGTTGTTATTGTTTAGCCGATGTTTATCGTAGTAATGTTATATTTATTACCAAATTTCATTTTATTTAACTTGGAAAACCGGTAATAAAAAATGGTTAACCTCCTCGTAACTCATTTGTTGAGCAGGAAGAACGTTTTTGGAAGAAAAATATGAGGAAGAAAGTAGATAGAATTGAGGCTGGCGCGCTAGAGAAATGTGCTGTATGTATTAGAAATGTAGGATGAAACCAAGGAAGTACGAAAAACGATGAATAGGTATAAAATGACTGTTGGACACTTGACAGAGGAATTATGTCGTCATCAGCAAGGATGCTAATAAATACGAGAGAAGATGAAATAAGCGTAAAGAAAGATCAAATGATGTTTCGAATGGACACAGGACGACAAATTAAAGAAAACCTTCTGGAAATAAGTTACGGTTGCAGTAGTTTAATATGTTATATATAACTTCATTTTTATGTTTAGAAAAAAACATAGGTTTCAGGAAACCCGTTTTAACGATCGTATAATTTTATTTTCCATGTTTTATGTATGGGAAAATTAACACTCCCGTGTTTGTTTATCATTTATATGACAGATAATTTATCAAATTAATTAAAATCTTTCTAAATACATTCATTCTAGGGATTTTACATTTTCATTGAGCGGTAAATTGCATTCAACTGCAGCATTTAAACTGTTTCTGCATTTGAAGTGTTAATCAAGCAGATAAAGAACTACATGACTGAAGATTCGTATTATTTATGATAACCAATCATTGTTTCGTGACATTCACGAAAGACATTTTTTTAACTGTTTTGATGTATGATTTTGTTGAAAATTTTATGTAATTAATGTTACATAAAGATGTTCATGCTTTTAATTTAAATGCTATAGGACGCAAGAAATTAATACAGCAAAAGATATGAAGATCTGTCTCATATATGTACGAGTGATTAAAACAGTAATACGTTTCCGTGATCTGTAACGTAAGCGAGGTTTATAAATGTAATAAAAGCGACACTAGTTTGATTATATCACCAAGGAACTAAATTTTAAAATAATTACTAGCCTTTGATTGCAATATATCAAATGAATAGTAGTTTTGGGAAATCTTACTAACAGCAGATAATTGAATTTACAGCAACGAACGGAGGGAAAGGAGATTTTTATGAAAATCTGCCAGGTAACTAGGGGAAAGGACTATGTCGAAAATTGATGGAAGGAGAGAAAAGTAATAAATGGTTTTCAGGACATTTAATCTTTCGGTTGAGCTTTGTAGATTTTAGTTCTTGCGGTGAGACTACTTGTGTAGTACATAATTTACAGTAAACAATTTCTCAGTACTGTTTAACATCAAGAAAACTTATTTATTTTGATCCATTACCAACGATTTTTACCTTAGAATTATCCACGATTCTCAGCAACCTATATAACCCTTTCTCAATAATTGCTCCCTGTATCTTCTGTGCAGTTCTTTCTCAAATTCTACCACGTGATTCGATCTGCTCATCTCTTTATCATAATGACAGGTTCCATGACAAGTTAAATGATTATTGTAAAAGAAGATGCGGATTTTGCAAAAAGTGGCTGGAGATCATAACTATACTTGATATTTAAGAGAATGTGGTCTTAATGTCTGAGAAATTGTGTTTTATGCGGTGCATTTTGGTATTACCTTCGACGAAGATCAGTGGTTCTTACATGCAAGAAAGATATTTAGCGGGCTTCTTCAGGAATTTTTGCCAGCGAAGAGCATGTTGTCATCGCGAATATATTTAATTCGGCATCCATCGAAGTTACTTCCGTCACGTAGGATTTGTTATTTCTCTGGTAGTAGTGGGTGATAGTGCGACATTATTGCAAACTGATGACTATGGTATTACGACGAATATATGTTTAAATATATGACACGCCAGCTAACTACCAAGCTCTGAATGGAGTTCCCAAGAATACAGGTGTATCTGACAAGATTTACCACACCACTGAAAGCAATTTCCTATTTGATCATTACTATTAACGTTTACTTAGTTTCAAATAAATATATCTTTTTAGAAAAACACTGTGTCAAAAATTATATATGATAATAGGAACGGCGTACGTTTCGAAGTGTCCATCACAGCATGTTCGAGATGATACTTGTCACTATTTTTTCCATTTAAACAATTCATTGTTTCCACAAAATTATTGCTTCAAAACTAGATAACGCAACATTGATGAAGGTTTCTTATAGAGTTTTTTTTTTTTTTTTTTTTTTTTTTTTTTTTTTTTTTTTTTTTTTTTGCATTTGGCAACGAGGCCATACAGCCAGCACTATGTAATTTTGTAGTTTGCAAGTATGTATTGGATCACTCAGTGTATTATAGATTCTCCGTGGCAGAGACGACACAAGACAAACACAAGACTTAATTAAAACCACCCATGCCCGAGGCCGGACTCGAACCGGCGACCCCTGCAACGCGAGGCTAGCACGCTATTCCCTACGCTGCCGGGGTCGGCCTTATAGAGTTATTACGATATTTTCTTCCCATTGGTAACAAGGTCGTCTTGCTGTGGCGTCTCGCGAAATGAGCACAAAGAGAGGCAGGCAGTCAAACAGTGATAACAGGATAACGAGGCGAGATTGTCGACACTTGTTGACACCGCTATCAGAGGTGACATCAAATTGGTCGTCCCGGTAGCAACAGACAGCTGGGCTGTCAGTGCCTGTATGCCTGGGCTGCTCTGAACTACACACGTATACACTTTTCTATTTGCTGACCAATTACAATACGTTACAGCCTCGAGACAATGCGAATAAAACTTTGCATTTTTCTTACTTTCGATGTAACTACGTCTTCCCAGTTCCATGCTGGGGACCATCCCAGAACTTCAAGCCACATGTAAACTTGCTCCTAGTTTGAAGCGATTTAAACTCAAAGGCTACAGAACGGTAGACAACGAAATGAATAGCGTCCGAGAGAGAAAAATTGGAAGGGTCAGATATATTATCTGGCATCTCTCACACGGAAAAGAAACGCGATAGGGTGATCAACGAAGCGGCGATTCAGTGGATGCTGAATGGCCTTAACAGCCGGCCATTTCTTTGCTCTTATTAAATGTCCTAGAATAATTTTTCAAGAGTGCTAGAGGTATCTGAGACAAAAAATAATAATAACGCTCTAAGAAGCAAAATAATTATTGGGAATAAATGTAACATATGTTGAGCTTCATTTGTACAGAGAAAAAGAAAACATTCTGCAGTTTTATTTTCAACATCCACGTAGAAGGAATAACTTGTATTTTCACAAAATCCTGACGGCGTCTTACTTCATAGTTATTTTTAATTTTAAGTGGATGTTTATGTTTTTTTGACGAAAAATGTGGATTTTCAAATTATGCTTTGTTAGCAGTACTGGAAGGTGTTACGGAGCTTGGTGGGTGAGCGGCAAGGCTTTGAACATGCATTCGGGAGGAAACAGATTCGAATCCTCGTGCGGTCAACCTGATTTAGGGTTTCCTATGGTTTCCTGAAATCATTTGCGGTGAATGCCAGGATGCCTTATTCAAAAGGTAACAGTCGAATTTCTTTCCGTATTTTTTCCCTCCACCTCTAATGATCTCCACGTCGACGAGGCGTAAAGCAATAAAAATGAAAGTTATTAGTATATCACTTACAGTCACTAATGTGATGTTTGAAAGTTCTATAAGTTAGTGAATCCATCAGTTAACTTTGATTTGGCGAACGACAACCTTCGGATTATGAAAAATATGCAGCGATTCGCACTAGATTCATTGAAGCGTTTGAGTATTTCGGAATAGATGAGTAAACTTCCTGTAGTCCAACGCTTTGACGTCTCTGGTTTTCCAACAGTTCCACATTACCAACCATCAAATATGATCGAAGTGAACATGGTCTAGTCTAGGCACATAGTGAGAATGTATTGTCTACCTATAATAGTAAACAATTAATAATTGCTTATACGGAATGTATTTTTCGTCGTGAAATCCGTGTATTATGTTTCTTTATTGCAATAATCAGCAGGTAACGCTGTTATTATGAATAAGTACGAGTACATGAAGCAAAAATGGAATCGAATATAGTATCACTATTTCCTCCTGAAGTACAGTTGGTTTTTTGTTAAATTATTTCATAAAATATTGTCAGTTGTAAGATATAGATTCAGTGAAAACGCATATGGGTGTAAATATACCACAACTTTTCATGTGATTGTTCGTTGCACACTGAACCTGTATTCAACTAGAAACAGGAAATCAATTACCTAACAAGTTTTATTTATTGTGATGATATAGTTAACAAGCATTTCTATTCATTTTCGTTGTTTGCTTCCGTCGAGTCTGAATTTCAATTAGAATTAATCAATGCTGAACTAATATTAATGTCTCTCTAAAAGTTTCTATTAAAAAAATAAAATAAAAATAAAAAAACATCCAAAGTTCAAAATCCTATGCATTTCACGAAGGCGGAATACCGAGAACCACATTTGTAATACTGTATAGGTTGTAAACAGGTTACAGCTCTACAGAGATTTAAAGCTTTACGTAGGAACGAGGTGTATATTTGACACAAAGATTTTAATGGATACATTTTAAGGGACGTTATTAAAAGGCAAATAAGTGGTTTTACATTTTAAGCAGGATTTACGTGAACGCAAAGTTTACTGATGGCACTGGGGCGACGAGATCTATGCATCATTTGTTCGCTCCAGTTGCTTGTGCGATGGTATTAAAGTCGTAAATGATATAATAACTGCCATCCGAAGTTTAATATTGGCAATTTAAACTTGAGGTGGTGCACGAAGGACGGGAACTGTAAACTACCTGCAGGGTTCGTTACACAAAGGTCTTATTTACATTCGGTTCTACCTCCGTCGATATGCGGCGCCGCAGCGTTTGCAATCATAGCTCTCGGTATGGAGAGAAAGATAACTGGCGAACGGATATTAACGACTTTGTCAGCGGTACAGCATCTAATGCACAGTGAACTAAGTCTATAAGGAGACATTATTGATGCACTCACTTGCTGTTTTCTCCGAATTTTTCTTAAGGATAATCTAAATAGATTAAGCGACGGAAGAGACGGAATAAATGACAACTTTATTTTGTATCAATATGTCAGTAAAACTAAAATATGAATTTCCAGCCTTTTTTGGTTTTTGTTAAGCTTTGTTGCTCAAGATATAATTATTATTTAATAATTTCAATAATACTACCGACGTGAGGAGATACTTGCTGTGACAGTTGTTGGTGGAGGTTTAGCAGGAAGTTCTTATCACGGGACTTAAGAATTCACGACGCGGAGCAGTGAAGATTCCCTCTATCATTCAGTTGTGAAGTAAGATGACTTCCTGTAATTTACAGAGTCCATGTATTTGGGTGGACTTTGAAAGCAACGACAAAGCGGTGGCTAACATGGCATAAAAATCAGGAATGCTGGATTTTATATGAGTGTGAAAAGTTTTTACGGGTTGCTTGTTTGATACATGTGGAATTTAAGAACATCCGTGGTTCTTTTCCAGCCAACCACCGTAATCTCTATGGTCTCTGTACGCAGTAACCGTTTTTTTTTTTTTACCTTTTTGTTGCATGTGAAGGAATGGGAGAAGATGGCATTACCACGCAAATATATACTTGTAAGATTTATTCCCGCATTCGGGAGGACACGGGTTTAAATCCCCGTCCGGGCATCCAGATTTGGGTTTTCCATGGTTTCCCCAAATCACTCCAGGCAAATGCCGGGATGCTTCCTTCAAAAGGCCATGGCCGAATTCCTACCCATCCCTTGCCCCCATCCTTGCCCCCCATCCTTTCCCGTCTCTAAAGACCTCGATGTTAAAAAGAGACGTAAAGCAGTTTTTAAAAAAAAAAACGTCGAGATGTACATACATTATTCGCAGCTGCCCGAAACACTCTCTGTTTTGTTAAGATCGATATGATTCAGGTGTTTGCAATTCAGTGTTCGTGATCTGTTGAAGTTAAACAACATTAAAACTAAAATAAAAGTTCGAAGATGTAATAAAATCCCCGAAATACGTTACTTCAACACAATTATTCAAGCATTTAACATCCAAATAATTAATTTTAATTTACAATATCTGTCATGTAGAAAAATGATACCGTCTATCATTAATATGAGTTGTGAAAAATAATATCTGCAGATAACAATAGCTTTACAATGTATCTTTTTGCGTTTCACCTTAATGAAAGGACAAATATTGTAATATTCTGTATTCCTTGCTGCTACGCCCGGTGATGAAAGTTAATCTGTAACACAAGATTATCCGATAGCAAAACGCTACATTGAAAATAACTTCGCAAAAGCCGAAACATTAGTGTACTTATCGTTTTACGTTTAAGATTGTGACAAACTATACTTGAAAGTCAAAGCACACATTCCCTTTCCGCTCTGTAATACCCTCTGCACATATAATACGGTTTTCCATTTTGTCCAAGTGGGGAGCTCCTTGTCGCCGTCTCAGATTTACAGCCGGATATTTGCCTCTCGTTTTCCTGGAATCAGCCCTCTATCGGGCTGCTCCGTGTCGCCATATTTCACGCCTGGAGCCCTCCTCGCTTCGTGCACACCCAGGGTATGTCCAGTATCGACCAACGAAAAGGTCGAGAGAAAACGCGTTGGCTGGCAAGACTTCTGCATGTTGCAGCGTACAAATACGTGCACATAAAACGAAGGAATGATTGGTACCTGAATGTTAACTAATGCTGGTTATCAGTTTCTTCCTTGTTCTAGGTATGATAGAATTGTGATGACACCGAAATTTTGATGTAAAGTAGTGATCACTTCAAACAATTTTCTCTTTCTTTTACAGGAATTTCACGCGTATAGTACTAATCTTTCCGCTTGTTAGGAGTTATTAGAATCCATGTGAAAAAATATTTAAAAAGACAACTAGAGCAATAACTGTTCCAATTAGAGAGATTACTCTTATACTACAGTAAATTTTTAAACAGGCTATATCTGTCCATCCCTTTGTCATGCTAAAACTTCCTGATCCACCTATGATCTAGCTTAAAGTATTTAGTGAGCAATAAATTGTAATTCGGACGCTCTGAGAACAGGTAGGTACCAGAGATCACACTGATTTGCAGATGAACGCTACGAGGTACCCACCAAATATCACGCTGCAATACAAATAAATACTCCACCATTGGGATTCTGTTAATATTGTTTTTTGAGTACGTAACTTCAATTCTTAAAGTCTTTTTTAAAAAATTACTTTAGAATACATGACAACCGTTAATAAAATAACCACATCAAAGATTAATACTCCAATAAGCGTATAGTAGTCGTGTAATTTAGTTTATGGAAATGATTATATAGCGATCAGCTTTGAAACGTTTAAAACAACGTCAACACATTACTAAACACAAGGTCCTCATGGATGAAGAAGCTGGAAAATTGCAGTACCTGATGATCACTAACATCAGTTTCCAGCTACAGGATGAGACGTCTTTGGGGACAAGTGTCTCCATTTCCTTCTTTGCTCACACCCCGCCCTCTCACCACTGTGGTACTGTTCTCCCCTCTCCTCAGTACACACTCCTCCACTTTTCTCAGCCATCTCTTCGTTCGTCTTCATCTGAGGCGTTTACCTTGCATCTTCTTTTTGCGAATTTTCCTCGGTATTATCTGCTCCTTCATTTTCCTAACATGACTCCACCATATTAGTCTGGCCTTCTGCATCATTTCCTGTATGCCTTCCTTTTTTACTGTGTCTCTAAATGTTTTGTTCCTTCTCATGACCATTGTTGTATCACCTATTCTGGCTCTTTTAAGTTTCATTTCACTTCGTTGCATCCTTCTAATACTCACTGTCAACTGTTCAGCACTGTACGTTAGGATAGGAACATAGTATGTCCGATGGCTCACACGCTCACTTCTTTATGGTATATCTCTGTACAGTATTAGGCTCCTGCCACTTCTTAAAAATGCTTCTGCCCGCATGCCTCTTACAATTATCTCACCATCGTTTCTGCCTCTTTACGAAACTTCGCAGATATTTGAAACTATTCTTCACAATTCCCCTGGTCATCCTGTTCTTCTTTATGGTTGTTAGCATGTACTCTCTTTTATTCGCATTAAATTTCATGATGTATTCACACACACTGTCAGCCTATACGTTTAAGTGCCAATGAATTCCTTTTTCACCACTTCCACATATCACCAGGTCCTCTGAAAAAGCTATTACCTTATCTCTCCCATCCTCAATGCATTCTTCTTCATTATATCATCCAAGATTATCATCAGAAGTAGTGACTAAGGTGCACTTCCCTTTAGTAGCAAGTTTCTTTGATTCAGTCAATCAATTCTTTATCCCCCTATTTTTACATTTTCCACCTCTCTTGTAGATGAGAAGTTTGTCATTCTACTCGTGGTTTCGTTTGGGATTCCTCTGTTTTCCATGGTCTTCCATACCTTACTCCTGTGTACACAAAGATTAGCTTTCTCAATATAAAGGAATATTAACAGAAGATTCCCCTCCCCCCCCCCCCCCAATTCTTATATGGTTTTTCTTGGAATTGACTTTTCGTTTCCCAAATTCCATCCCCTACATCTTGTGGTGGAAGACGAGCAACGGCGTGAAGTAGAAGAAGAGGCTGAGGTTCATTGGAGACTACAAGCGCCCCACTACGGCAACTGTGTAGGCCCTGTAGGAACCCGGAAAAGTGGCGGCTAACAGGGCTCCGGCGAAGATACAAGAGAACTAGCAAATACAGTAGTGGACTGAGTTTATTTTCAAAGCACCAACAAGACTTCGGAAGGTTGCTACTAAGGATAAAACAAGCGGACATGGAATGGCTTACTAGTTGGAGCTAATATATGATAACTCTGATAAATGTAGCTTTATTATAATCGTTGTTCTTACTTACCACATACACACTAACATTTGTGTTAATTGCAATAGCATAAGCGCGCCTACTGTCGACACGTTAAGAAATTATTTTTCCATTTTCGCAGCTTCTGACTTATTACTTGTCAACTAACTAATGCAGTCAATTGTTTTTTCTGTATCCTGAATACTTCTACTAAACCATACATAACAGCTTTTGGTAAACTGAAAATGCTAAATCTTAAATAAAAAACTAGCTACTGTGTTTGCTTCTATAGTCGACACTTCAAATTAAACAGGCCGCTAAAGTCGACACATTTCGCATCTGCAGTCGGCAAAATACCAAAAAGATCAGAAAAGAACAAGAACCGCTCAGAGAAGAACAATAGGAAAGTTTCTATAAGGGTCTGGCCCAACTGGTCCCATGTGTGTCAACCTCGGTCCAAGGTCAACAAGTCAATGAGGCTCTAGGAGATACTGTAGACTCAAACAAGCAACTTTACACGAATAAATCAGTTCATAAAACTAAAACAAAATTTAAAATTTCTCAGAGTTTCGTTTGAAATATCTGGCATTTGGAAAGACGCGAGGGGTCATCCAGATTTTGGTTTTCCATGGTTTCCCCAAATCACTTCAGGCGAATGCCGGATGGTTCCATCAGAAGGCCATGGCTGAATTCCTTTGCGATCCCAGCCCCCTACTCCTTTCCCGCCTGTAATGAGTTGATGAGTTGTAAAGGCCGCTCGTATCTGCTGGCTTTACATGAAGTACTTGGCAAGTGATGGATTTCAGTATCTGCTTACAACTTGATATACGTAACGGTTCTTAGATGTGACATCGCATGTACCGAACACCGACACTATGTTTCAGATTTAAGTTTATAGCGCCGCACCACAGCGTAAAAAAAAAAAAAAAAAAAAAAAGAATAATCGTTGTAAAACCTAGAATGTTCGTTAAGTTTATGATTAGTTCTCTATTTTTATTGAGGACCATAAATTCGAAAACTTTTGTCAATTTAATGAACCTGCAAGAATTGGGGAACCTGCATTCGAGGTTATCCACAACAGAAATATTCTCGTTTATATTTCGAATGCATACGCACATTTATTTCATCTTAATCACATTTACATATTCACATATACACATTCATGTTCAGTTGAAAGTAAAACAAACTTATACTAGCTGATAGTTAAAGTATTTCCCGAAGTTTGACTTTGCTAACAAGATACACATTTTCGACTGTGGTAAGCACACGATCTACAAAAAAATGCTCACTATCGACAGAAGAGACAGTCACCGAACACCGAACCGGTTCAGATTGACAGTGTTTCTGGTTTTATGTACAGTTTTCTGGATCGACGCGTTTCATTAAATGCTAGCTGGACACTTTTTTACGTCGACAGTAAGTGCTCTTACCTTACCTAGAGGGAATGTCAACAAGAGGATGAACGTTACTGTAAACACAAATAGCGTATCTCATGACAACACAGTGGGACTGCTGAGATGTCGTTTATGACTGAGCTCTGCAGTGCAGTCTTAATTGTCATTTTGCTGGTATAAATAGAATGCTTTCCTGCTTTGTGGAAAATGAGTGATGGAAGATTCTCCATACTTCTTTTTTTTTTTTTTTTTGTAACTGCTTTACGTCTCTTATTAACATCCAGGTCTTTTAGAGACGGGAAAGGATGGGAGGCAAGGATGGGGGCAAGGAATGGGAAGGAATTCGGCCATGGCCTTTTGAAGGAAGCATCCCGGCATTTGGCTGGAGTGATTTGGGGAAACCATGGAAAACCCAAATCTGGATGCCCGGACGGGGATTCGAACCGCCGTCCTCCCGAATGCGAGGCGAGAACGCTAACCGTTACACCGCCCCGCTCGGTCCATAGTTCCTGATGCTCCATTACCGGCGTAATGCATAGTTTCAACGACAAATGATAGAATTTAAAGGCGGTTGAAAGATTCTTAGTTTTACATACATCAACATTCTTGTTTGTAGTGAAAATAAACACAAGACAGTGACACACTTTTAAAATCAATGGACAGAAAAGAATAAGATACAGCGAGAATCCAGAGATGGAATTGTAATGACAAAACAGAAAGACAAGCTTTTTGGTTCCGAACGTTTCAGGATCCTTTATGTTTTAGCACTTACAGCGAGCACTATCCAGGTATGGAATTTTATGCATCCACAATTAGACTCTTCGTACGGTATTCATTGCACGCGTCAGTACGATATTTATTACATTAACATTCAACCCCAGATTATGAAATACTGATTGGTAGCAAAAATGTTTTCTGTATAATTTCCCTGATGTTCATAGAATTTAGAAGGCATTGAGGTGAGTGACTACTGTCTGTATACATACTGACATCCATGTTGTTTTTCTTAGGATCCAATTGTTAACGGTGTTTCCTGTTATGATTCAAGCAACTTTCATAAGGAATTACTACGCCAGGGAAGCTATAAAATCAGAATTCATAATCTTTCTTTAAAACATTCTCAGCTCCATATTTCACAAGTGCAGTGGTCGCCCACAAGTTACCAGGAATTTCTAACAACTTTCGAAGCTGCACAAAATCTCTTTCCCGTGGTCTTCGAGGGTTATGTCGCCTTTTCGCTCGTCTGCGTGTAGTTAGTATTCCACTGATTCTTTTCCCGAGGGCCAAATACAGATTAATTATGTATTCACATACATGAAACCTGTAAAGCCATAAAAATCATATTCAAATTATTACCGAGTTGTGTGATAACACAGTTCGTTAGAGCCATCAGCAAAGCGTTTTTCTTTTCTTGGGACTTTATCGATCGTCTTCGTTCAAGTGATTAGAGCGGGAAAATGAGAGGGTACGAGGAACTAGAAGAAATTAGGCATTGAAAGTAACCTCAAAACAATGTAAAACCGACATCAGAATAATGACCTTCCTAATGCTACACTGACGGAAGTGGAAAATGTTGCACCCAGACAGAAATGATGGAATTTTAGGAATCTTTGTAGATACATTAAGAGTAATACCCATAGGAAATAATAACTAATTGAAACGGACCAGGCCTAGTTTATTCTGTTTATATAAATGTATAGAAAGAAGTGCGCTTACCATGAGCACCTATACAATCGTGAAGCCTTGCCGGCATTGAATCAATATGTGTTCAGATGTTTTCTTGGAGTATGTCACTCTACGCCTGCATGTCTTGTGCGGTCAGTTGTTGCACAGTTTGTGCTGGCTGACCGTATGCTAGACATGCTGTATTGGGGCCAATCTGGGGACTGTGCGGTCAAAATTATGATCGTAACCCCTTGAAAGGCTTTTGCTGTGATGGCCGCAGTATGAGGACGGGCATTATCCTACTGGAAGATACAGTTTTGAATGGTGGAAATGAAGGGTATCCCAACAGAATGTACCATCCTGCACACATTCCGGTGGATTTCAATAACAACAAATACAGTCCTACTGTCGTACCTGATTGCCCTCCTCCCCAAACTATGACACCAGGAATTGGGCTACAGCAGGGTGGGCCCTTTCTCCCCCACACCTGTGTACATTTTATCGATTATCACTTTCCTACAGACACAATCGAGACTCGTTACTTAACGCCACTGTATGCCATTCATGTGTCCATTTGCGTTTTGCAATACACATGGTTAGACGTTTAAAAAGTACAGGAAAAGCAGAATGTATTGAAACAATACATGAGAAGGTATAAATGATCTTCGGGTTGAGGGTAATGCAAGTGGTACTGCTTTAACGGGTTTCAGGAAAGCTTAATTTAATTCAAAGGTGCTAATCGAATGATTTTTCAGGGTGCATATTGTCCTTCTTTAAACTCTGATTCGTGGATGCAAAGTGGAAAAAGGGATTTTATTGTGCACCTTCTAACTGTTAAAAAAATCCATCATACTGGGCAAAAATCGCAACTTTTCCAGAGGAAGGGTTCGTTTGCCCGTGGCAATATTCCAGTGGAATGTTTACAATAGTGACTCAGCCACACGCGAATTTCCCGCATGCTCTACGTCAATTCAATTGTTTGTGAATTTTCCCCCAAATTTCATAGCTACTGATGTTCGAAACCATACATCCGTAAAGTTGAATAAAGTTTGAATGGTCAATATTGTAACATATTGTAAAATTTGTGTTATACCATTTTTAGGTATGTCTAATATTTTGTTCAATACCAGTAACTGTTCCGAATCATGCAAAGGTTCAAGGTGTGTACCTTATAGGTTCGTGAACGGAAATATTCATTTATCTAAACGCCCAGCGATATTTGATAAGTATCATTTAACCATGATAAATCCCAGTTCTTTTAAGTGTTATACGGTTCATTAGAAAATAAGGATCAAATGTTTAACGGAGACCATTTTGTGATTACTTCATGTATTCAAGAACATTGTTCAACGGCTATTTTTTTTTTTTTTTTTTTTTAAAGGAACTATTTCGGTATTAGCCTAGAGAGATTTCTGAAAACCTTGGAAAACCGAAATAGGGATGTACTAACGGGGATTTGAACCTGCGTACTCTGGAATGAGAGACCAGAGTGTTACCGCTCGCGGCACGAGTTGTGATAATGGCATTAGTTTTTAGATTTTTTTTCTATAAATGAAGCAAATTGTCTTCTGTCTAATGGTTGAACTGTTCATATATTTATCATTTGTAATAGCTAGGTGCAAATTACTTCTTTTCTAACACAAAGAAAGGAGACCTATGAAAAAAAAATCAAAGCCATCGGTTGATGAAACCTGATCCGTACCTACCATCCACAGAACACGTGGCCTATTGACCTTTCTTTAACGCATCGCTGCGGGGGTTGTCGGTTCGAGTCCAACCTGGGTAGTTTTATTTAAGTGTTGCATTTGTCTTCTATCGTCTATACCATGCTGAGTCTAGAATACACCGAGTACATCCATATAATTGCGCTTTACATAAATACATAGTACTGGCCGTGTGGCCTCGAAGCAAATGCCATAAAAAATTTAAAAAACCTGTCGCTAGCTAGTGTGTTTAACTTTAGTGCATCGACTGAAATATCTCAACTTTCTTACTGACAGAAAATTAAGTTTTGATGAGTTGGATTACTATTATTTGTTAACTTACGGCCCAAGAGCTCAAGGAAACAACGGCGCAGTTAGTGTATCATTTCTTGCCAAGCAAAGCAGCGGAAAAGCACTAGACAGCGGATGTCGCCCGCCGCACCAAGGTGACGGTCGCAGCCAGAAAGAAAAGAAGTCACAAGCGTAAAAAACGGTCCGTCAGAAATTGCGCCAAGAAAAACTGGCTTTGCAGGCTGTGGCGCTCCCCCGCGACCTGTGCTAACGGACGTTGCGGTCCGGCAGCAGCTGCGAGCAGTTGGCAGGCCTGCCTAGGCCAACACAAGCTGGGTGCACAGGCCCGTGTTCTGGCAACTCTCCTAGGGTTATGGCTTCAGCCAAGGACACGGCGCTGTCAAAATCAGATCAAACGGAATGTAAGCAGAAAAATAGTTCTACTTGAGAACTGTACTACGAAGACGATACGAATCTACAAGAAAGGCAAGAAAGGCGATAGGAAATTTCAATTAATGACACCCTAAACAGCTTATTTACCTTCATAATTGTACTAAATCTAACACTAACAAACCACAGATCACATTGCTATCACGAAATGTAGGAACACTGGACTATGCTCTCTATACGAGACAATCTACGCTTGAGACCGAAAGCTTTTCGGGTTGCTAACTATTTACTAGATTCCTGTCACGCATTGAGTGTTTGTAAAATGCGCTGTATTTATTGCAGATAACTATCACGTCCCGCAATCAACTGCCAACCAAGTTCTAAACACGAACGGAAGGCGTTATAAAGCAGTCGATACGAAATAATTTTCGATAGGTTGTTGAGTTATAATAGCGTTATTGTACGGAACATTTTTGTTTTTGTTTTTACGTAGTACACTAACTCGACGAGATTCATCCATATGTCATGACATGGTGTCACTTTTCTGCCATGTTGACGTGGTCATTGTTTGTTTATCTTAAACAAAGTAAACCAAATGTTTATTCCTTTCCCTTTCTCTACCAAACAGCCGTAATAAATTAAAAAAAAAAACAACAACAACTAAAATTTCTCGTCAGTAAAACAAAATATGATATAACCTATGTGCTCCTTCTAATATCTAATGTGATGAAAAAAATAAGCAGTGTTAGAGCATTAGAATTACAACCACAGACTTTTACAATTTCTAAAATTCTACTACATTTCTTGCACGAAAGTTGTTGAAGGAGCGTAATATCTGGAGTCAGATAAAGAACAGGCATAAACACTCCAGTAGAATCCATTTGTTTTTTGGTGGCAAACTGTTCATATTCTTGTATACATCTCGTACGTGGATCCAGATGTGAACTCATAGAAACTAGTGGCAGTGGATGTGTGCCCAGTAATGGTGAGACATGTAGCACACTGTGCCCTGCCTCATTCCGTCGCCAGTACTCCTACTCTCACTTTTGTAGTGCTGATATTCATTTAACGTCTTTTCTTCAATTTGCGCATTCTGAATTTGCTTTCCGGTGATATACCTTGCTAGGAAAATAAGAGCATCATCCATGACGGTTGATCATTAAGTCTGAATACCAAATAGCGCTTCCAACTTCAGTTTGCAACAAGAGCCATCACGATTGATTCATCTCTTAAAAATAACTGTACAGTCATCTCAGAGGCTATAAAAAGCAAAAAGTTTTATCAAAGAGTTCTCGCAAAGTGAATGCAAGTGTTGCCTCGCGATGCTCAACAGAAATAAAGTAAACACAGTTACAAAACAACTGTGTTTGCGTGGGAAGAAATGGAGACGTTCGAAATGAAGTTGGATTGTCACATCGACTATTAACACACCCCTAAAATCTTTTATATTTTATATAACTTTCTCTTATCTACTATACAATTATAAGTCTTTTAACGATTCGCCCATTCAACGTAGACGTGAGCTTATTTGACAGTAATTTTGTGGATATTTCATTGATATTTGTTGGTCACTTAAACTCCAACTGAAAGATCAATAGTTCTTCGTAAATGGTGGTAAAATTTATACTTCGTTAAAAGTTCCTAAAAAATGTAGGTTATTGAAATAATTCTGGGGCAAAATTTATCGTGAACACACCAACAGATAATGTTACAATACTTTTATTACAAACCTTTTCTTTAGATTACAAGCATCTGAAAGTGAATAACATGCCTTCACAGCTCTTTATCGAGAATAATGTGAAGCAGTTACGTTACGTAATGTTTCATTGATTCATACAATCACTTAACACGCAAAAGTTTATATCAAGCAATTTCATTCTCACATACTTTCTCGTAGCCTATGTTTCTCTTAATTTGAGCTCTCCTTATTTGTATTCCGCGATATTACAGTTTATTTCTTGTAATAGAATGGTTTTCCGAACTATTGGCTTTGTCACCATAATTTAAGCATACAGGTTTAACACCTGCATTCAGTTAGTTCGGGGCACGTAGGCTATCAATTAAACCTCCGCTTTAAAGTCCTGATCCTATTCCACTTACGAGCACCTTTTCTCCTTTCCTGCAGTCGGTATCTTCAGGGAACATCGCTAGTGAAAATTGTTATTTCTCCTCTTCTACTTTTGTTCTTGCGCGGAATCTAGTTGCCATTCCCTCTAATATGTGCTAGAGGCTCTTTGTGTTCTACAGCCCAGCCTCATGTGATCTTGGCTCTTCGAATCAAACCACTCGTTACCAAATATGCGTCAAATCTGGTGATATTGTAGGCTTTACTCACTTTCTGAGTATTAATCAATACAATAACTAACTTCATGAAAGTAAATGCTTTGACTTAAGTGAAATAGAATCCTTTAAAATTATTAGGAATTCACAGAAAATATTTTAGGAAAACCTTATAATCAAGATAAAAGTAGATTTACCGAGAATAGTGGTGAGTGGTAACGCTCTGGACACGCAATTGGAGGGACGTGGGTTCGAATCCTGTCCAGCCATCCAGATTTAGATTTTACATGGTCTTTCCCAAATCACTCCAGGTGAATATTGGAGTGGTTACTTCAAAATGCCATGGCAAAATTTCTTCACGTTGCTTCCCTTGTATAGATTGATAGTTAGTAGAATAAAACAACGTTTCCAGCACACACAGGAATATAATTATCAAATAAATGCTTCAGTTATTAATTAGCCTCAAAATATTCCGCGCATACAAGATTATTAATACGATGTTCGTCAATAACAACTAATAGTTATAACAGGGAACGACGAAATAATAAGTTTGACGCTCATCACTGTCTAAAATAAATAAAGCTTAGAAATTTAATTCATCAACACAACATAAATTAGTTGTAATACAGTTTTTGCTACCGAGAATTTTGCTAAATGCTCTTGGTTAACTCGTTTGCTGTAAGTAAAAATATGCAAGAAATCAGACCGTTTTCATTAAAAGTAGTAAATGAAGGGGAAGTTCTGTAGTTAAGTAATAACTGTTGTGTGGGAACACTGTTTTCTAATAACAGTAAGTACCTTGTACAATAAAATTCTATTCTTGAGTTGAGATCAAGTCGATACCCCTCGGGCGACAGATTAGAAAAAGAAGGAAAACGGTATTGAACATTCTTTCAGTCTGAGTTAAAAGTTCTTTTGTAACCGCAGAGTCTCCGGAGAAGCCGAGACAATATTTTCCCTTTGCGGAGTGGAGAGCGTATCAAATGGATGAAAGAAAAATTCAAATATTCCGGGACTGTAGAAGCTCAAGGGAAAAAGTGTCTCGAGTTTGTGCGTAGCAGGTGGAGTCCTGTTTTTATCCGCTGCCCCGCTTCGGAGCAGAACGTTCAGCAAAACGTGTCCCCAACTACAGTTCAGAGCAGAAGGTATCACACTCCACCCGTCAGTCTAGTCTTTCTTTACAGTTAAGCTGGCAATCACAATCTTGTAAGCCTCATTACGGTTCACGTCAGGAATTACTTTGTCAGCAAAACTGTGACGGATCTTTGCTGCTGTTAGGTCACTGTCTGTGAATCTTGTTTCATGGTTGACTGCAGCAAATTAGACTGGAAAATTTCAGGCACTCATAGACACAACAGTGGCTTAGGAAGTTGACTCCGCAATGTCGTGATTTCCTTCGCATCCCCAGATACCGCTGAGATTTGATGATTATTGAGTGGTGATCTCAAGCGTCAGTTGTATAAGCACAGATAATCCTGGTGCATCTCACAAGAGGGTGAATGTGACCTCACCAAAGTGCGGTTGACCGTTTAGACTATATATGGGCAACCCCCGGCCCCCGGGCCGGATCCGGCATTCCAGCAGTTTCAATCCGGCCCGCGAGAGATTCAGAAATGTCAAATAAATGGGAAAAAAAACCCTGCATTTTATTTTTCTATCTGTTTTTGTTAATTTGCTTTTTTTAATTTTGATTATGCTATTGTAATTCTAATAAATAAAAAAGAAGTGTGAATTTTTATCGTTTTTTTATTCACTACTACCTACTTATTTCTTACCTACGACCCGCGAGCTGATTAAGTCCAGAAATTAGGCTCTCAGCTAAACAGAGGTTGCCCATGCCTGGTTTAAACGTAGGTTCTGTTTCCTTATATCAATGTGCAGCTATTAATCCATATACACAAATCAGTTCGAGGCTGATAAATGTCAAACAAATAAACTGTTCGCTACCTTCCTAGGCTGGTAAAATAAACATGATCAATGAAGAGATTTGCTCTTTATAATGTTACTAAACAGTGTTTCGATATTACATGAAAATTCCACGCTTCGTTGTTCTCAGATGCCCACATAAAATATTTTCCATCGCATTTCTAGATATTATTATACTAAAAAAATAAAATCAGAGTTCAAATATTAAAAACAATCAAACTACGGATCCATTAAAAATTAAAATTAACGATCTCAAGCACGTTATAATGCATTAAACGTGTTAATCTAGAAGTTTTGAAAAAAGGAATTACATTTTATTGTTTGGTAGTGCAAAAATAACTGTAAATACTTTGATAACTACGCGTACTTTTGGAATCAAATCACCTGGAAGCTAGATGAACAACATTTTTGAGATGTTGACTGGCAATCGTTGTTTAGTTGCACAGAGTTTCACCATTAAATAAATTACAGAACAACAGCAAAGAATTCCGAGAAATAAACTGTTTTTAAGAACGATGAAACAATCAAAGAAAAATTCGACTTCTGTTTCAAAACAATAGTGTTTTTTGATGATTATTTTAAAAGCGAATAAACATTACTGTTAGAACCTTCGTTTGTATGAAGGTGTCACTATTCAAAAGTTATATATATATATATATATATATATACTTTTTTTTTTACTTAGGCTTTACGCCTTGTCGAGGTCATTAGAGGAGGGATGGGTCTGGGGACAAGGAACGGGAAGGAATTCGGCCATGGCCTTTTGAAGGAAGCATCCCGGTATTCGCCTGGAGTGATTTGGGGAAACCATGGAAAGCCCAAATCTGGATGCCCGGATGGGGATTCGAACCAGTGTCCTCCCAAATGCGAGGCCAGAGCGATAACCACTCACCCACTACTCTCGGTTTTGTTATTTCATTATTAATTCAAGCAGAATACGTACGGAATTTGAGGAGAAGTTAATACTTGAATATGGCATGAGAATAGTTTCATTAATATGTTACAACAAACTTCTGGTTACTTGACGAATAGAGACGTATAAACAACACTTTATGTTGTGATGAGACCTATGTAAAACTGTGTACAATTTTCTATCTGGGATTCCATGAGCGGAGTATTTTGTTTACTTAACGTATGAATAAATGCTGTAGATGCTAGAGCCACTGGGAAGTGTGTGGAGTTACATATGGGTAGAATTCTCGACAGCTGGACACAGTAGTTAGTTTCAGTTGGTCTTGCACTGAGATCGACAGACGCACACTAATAATGTGGTAGTGATATAGTATATCATACTGCATAAGTTTCAGTGGTTGACTAAAGGGTTTATACAGTAAAACGTCTAGTCAGTGAGAATTTCTATCAGTACCATACCATTTAAATTAGATTCATACTGGTACTATCACATGCAAATTTTGAAATTTATGTTTTGCAAACGTTCATGCTGGATTGCTAAACTGATCGGGTCCATTACGTGCAGAACACTAAGTGAAAAGACAGTAAATAGCAAATAAACTTCTCACAATGTTTAGCGTTTTTCGTCCTGAACTCTAAATGTAAAATAATTTACTTCCTGGTAACTGTGTTACATTACCATCAGAACCGGCAGCGTATCAAGGAGCAGAGTCTGTGAACAGGTCGTGTTGTCTCGCGCAGTTCCTTATGTCCCTCTAGCTTCCAGCAGACACGTACCGGCTGTTTGGTGTGACTGCCATTGGTCAAGCAGGTCACGTGCCGCAATATGTGATCCCTGAGGCAGCCTCCACTGATACGACAATCTCTCTGGTCACAGCTCGCTCCGAATTAGCTTAGTCTATCCCAGAAATCTGGATACTGTTAGTTTCAATCAAACTCAATTGGCTCATAGGACTAGTATTATTATCTAGTAGTAATAACAACCCGTTACATGCAACTCGTGCACAATGAAATGAGTGTTTTCTGGAATCAACAAGTTGTTAAAACTGCACTGTCTGGAAGTGCTTCTCAATAGGTTCAGTAAAACCGTAGAACAGAGTAACCACCAGCTGTTTTTCTTAGTAATGTTACTAATGTGGCACATTCTGTTAGTATGTAGCGTTGTTCTTTAGAAAGATTAGAGCGTAACAACTATCGAACGGAAATTGTATGTAAGCGGTAATTAAAAAACCGGTTACGACCTGAACTAACCTGGAGAAATCACCAGAAACCCCGGTTTTAAAACTGAAAAGCGATAAGACACCCTTCGGAAATAGTATGTCTAGCTAAAAAAGTGAATGTGGATGTACGTTAAGCTAATCTACCATGTGCAAAAACAGGAATTTGTTTAAAAAATATTTTCATCCTAAGCTATTTATTTATTTACTCTTCCTACTACTAAAAATTAACCAGAAAGCGTTATATTTACATCTTTCAGCAGTTATTTCTGCAAATACCGCAATAGAAAGTGAAACTGTTATGCCAGTGGTCATGCTACATAAGATATAGAAATAACAGAAGGTCCCGAAGAAAAATTAGGTAACACTGGTGTATTTCGCCTGAGATTGTGACTCCACATCAGGGCAGTCAAAATAACAGCGTGTTTCCTTCATTAAAATTATACTTTCGCGAACATGAAACTGAGTATTAGTTTTTGCGGCTGGGCTCATCACCAAAAAGGACTACGAAATATCTCGGAAACACCTTGGACCGAACACTGAGCCTCGAGCAACACATTCAGAAAGAAGGGCCGCAAGTCATTCCCCAGGGAACTCCACTAAAATCTACAATAAATCAATAACCCTTGCACAAATATCGGTTCACGCTTAACCTCAATGGTCTAAAATAACACCAACTATCTGTGCGTGACGCCGCTGATAAAATTGCCAGAGGATTCAGCTTGTTGCGATTTTGGAAGACGGGTGGGGAGCAGCAAGGAAGATCAATTGCACATCACCTAGCGTTAACAAAAGGATTCAAACTGCCAAGAGTACGTCCATTACGCTGAGTAGAATAACAGCATGAAAAGACTTGTTGCATGCCGAGCTATTGTGACTAGAATCTCGCGTCATAGCATTCGACACATTGTCATCGGTTACGACATCCGCGTTTACCAAGGAAGCCAAAAGGAATATTTGCTGATTACTATGTGAGATGTGGTACTGTATTTAGCGTTTTACGTCTATAAGCATCTTCGCAGTACAGTGATAAGCTGTGCACCTTTCCAAGAACTAACGATTTTCCGCCGTGTGCCTCGTGTATTCAAGTGGTATGTACTGTGTGGCAGTGAGGTTTCAATACCTTACTGTGTTTCGTAGCAGCGACAGAGGTGCATCGCATTTCAAAAACAAAACCTTCCAGCTTGATTCCTCATGCCAAGCACGACCTGGGCTGAGCTCAGTTATGCTAAGAAGAGAGTACGGCAGATGGTTATACAAGCTGTCAACTCAGCCCCGTGTCAGACTTTCTGTCATATTTTCACGGAATGCGAGATCCAAGCGTACCAAGAAAGTAAACTGAGTTTTAGCTAGCACTTCGACAACATGTACGTTGGATAGAACAAGTCAACATTCAGTTGCAAAAAAAAAAAAAAAAAAAAAAAAAAAAAAAAAAAAAAAAAAATCTTGGAGACTATTTTTTCATTATTATGCAAACATATATTTTTTTATTTTATTGTTCACAGTGACATTTCTATTACAGCCATACGAAAAAATAGCTAATGATCACCGTATTCAACCAAAATACTTCAGTTTGTCCTATCCAGTAATTATTTATGTTTCTGGAATAATAATTCTAGTTCCAATGGCAACATTAGTACTAAATGCAGTATTAACCTTCCCAGTTGTAATCTGTAAGCTGGATACCTTTCTTTACTCGAATTTGAGCTTCTATTCCTGAACCGCTCATTTATATAGATTGGATTCCTTTGTTTTAAACACTTTTTAAAGTCAAACCATTTTACAAGAAACTTTGCTGTCATTAGAACCTAATACGTCTACGCGAAAATCATCTTCCACTGATAGCAGAAATGTACTACATCGATTTTTATCATCACGCGTGAATGTTGGCGATCTATTGCTATAATAAATTTAAAGCTATTCTAAACATTTGTCAGGCATTCTATTTAATGACATCATCTTAGAAATTACTTAAGATTTCTGCAGTATACTAACAGCGGTGTTTTAGATAAGTAAAAAAAAATCTTCTATGAGCAAAAAAGCTTGGAACATAAAGTCCACCACACTATTAACCAAAACTAAGTGTTTAACTCAGATGTGAGCCTTTTTTTGGGGGATATGTACTGTACTAGGCAAAAAGGAACATATATTAAGCGTTACTATGGTTGGTTGGAGAATCCTCGTAAGGGGAAATCATCAGCTACAATTTTTGTGCATACACTTCAACATGAGTTGGTGAATATAAATCCGTATTTTTCAGTTACATCAGTTCGTAACTTAACGTATGTCCTTACGACTAAATTTTTACATTGATACCTAGCTTTGGTATTAACTCAGTTCTTGATGAATTTACTTTGGTTTATTCAACTTTTTATGTATTTCAGAAAAGATGTTCACAGATTTAAGAGCAAATTTCATTTCGGCATAATTAGATATTTCCAGAGGTTCGTTGTTGGGCTAGACAATACATATTTTTTTTTTTTTTTTTTTTCTTTTTTTTTTTTTTTTTTCTTTGGCTGTTAGCCTTAGGCTAATTCCGCCATAAACATAGGGTTGTTATTGTTAGGGTTTATGTTTATTTGACTTATATACTAATTTTGGTGTTATCTACATATTTGCATATGGTATTGACAACTTTAGTACAAGGAGTTGCTAAGTTGGTCATTAGGGATATTATATCAGTAATTTTTAGCTGTTTTTCAATCAGCTCCTTTCTCATGTCTCTGTAAGTTTTGCATCTAAGTAAGACGTGATATATATCTTCCAGTTCACCACATGTATCACAATTTGGCGACTCTACGATGTTCATGATATGCTTCTTATCCTTTAAAAGGGAGTGTCCTGTACGTAACCTGTTGAATAATGTAATCTTCCTTCTGCTCAGTTCTTTGGTCTCGTACCATGGCGTTCTTTCGATTCTGTTGCAAATGGCCCGATGCCACAATCCCTTGGAATCCTTGTTGGTTTGCCATTTCATTTCCCATTCTTTCAGTGTTATGGTCCGCGCAGTGTGTCTGAGGTCAGTGAACGGTATTGCGACGTCCTCCTTTTGTGCTGCAACTAATTGTTCTTTGGCTGCCTTATCGGCTCTTTCATTTCCCTGTATACCCACGTGGCTTGGTACCCATTGTAATTGTAGGTCTATCCCTTTAGCTATTGTCTTCGTTATTTCTCTAGCCACTTGATAGGCTATGTAGTTTTTTTCCATTGCCTTTAGGGATTGCTAAGATTGCCTGCAAGGCGCTTCTCGAGTCTGAACAGATTACTGCTTTCTTTTTCTCTGTATTTTGAACATATTGTATTCCTTTGAGAATAGCGAACAGTTCTGCAGAAAAGGTCGAAAATTGGTTCGGCAGTCTAAACGCTTCTACGACGTCGCTTCTAGGTTCCACATATGCTGCTGCACATGCCTCTTCCCCCGCCTTGGATCCGTCCGTGAAGATTTGACACCAGTCTTTCCACTTTGTATTGATTGTTTCAATCGTCCTTTGTTTCGTTTCTTCCTGATTCCAGTATTTTCTTTCGAGCTGCTCTGATGTGATGTACAGGTGCACATGTGAAGCTAAATCCACTTTTTGCCAAGGTTGTTTTTCCGAGTAAAGATCGTTGTTTTCTGCCGTATGGATATTCCACTTACTAGTTAGCTGTCTGTATGTTACTAGTCTTGGCATTCTGTGAGGGTCTGGAGGTTTGCTTCGAATCTCATGGGCTAATATCCGTACTTTCCTCAACAGTGGGTGTTCTTTTTTGGAGCTTACCCTTAGCCAGAAGTTCATCCCTATTTTCTTTCTGCGTATATGTAGCGGCGGGGTTATTGTCTCTGCTTCCATTGCCGCTATTGGAGTGGTCTTAATGAAGCCTCCTATTATCCTCAGTACCGCTGCCTGCAGTGAATCAAGTTTCGCCTGTAGGGTTTTGCAAGCATTATCGTACAGAAAGCATCCATAGTCCAGTCTGCTTCTAACTACGCTGTAGTACACATTGCGCAATGGGCGAGGATCCGCTCCCCAGTTCATTGAAGCAACTACTTTCATTGTATTGATCCGCGTTAGGGATGACGCTCTCAGATCCATTATGTGTTTTCTCCACGTAAGCTTTGAGTCTAGCCAAATTCCAAGAAATTTGATTTCCTTCACCACCTCCATCCCAATACCGTTTAGAGTTATTTTAAGCTCATTTTCATGATAATGTCTATGAGTAAATATACATATTTTACTTTTTTGTATTGTCATGTCTAATCCTTTCTCTCTCAGCTTTTCAAGGATTGCTGTAACTGCGGCTTGTAGTATTACTCTTGCCTTTTCTTTGTCGGGATGGGAGACATATATCACAAAATCGTCCGCATACTGAAGGAAGGTCACCATTCCTGGTAGCTCGATGAACAGCTTAGCCGAGTATATATTGAAGAGGGTCGGACTCATTGGGTCCCCCTGTGGAATTCCCTGGTAGACGTGTCGTTCAAATCTCTTACCTTCTGCTGTGTGTATTATATTCACTCTGTGACCCAGGTAATTGCAACACCAAGATATGAGTTTATTATGTAGCTTCATATCTTCCATGGCTTCCTGTAATATATTGATCTGTATGTTATTGTATGCGTCTTTTATGTCCAGGAACGCAGCTAGGAGATAGTTATTTCTAACAAAATTTAATTGGATGTCCGTAACTAGTGTGCTAATGACATCCATTGTGCTGCACCCCTTCCGAAATCCCATGGTGCGGTGATCGAGGTTTCGGTGGTGTTCTACATGCCATTCCATCCTGTTCTTTATCATTCTGCTCATTAATTTGGCCATGCACGGGATTAGTGATATCGGCCGATATGCCGATGCATCATTCTTGTCCCTATTGGGTTTCGGCACTGGTACAATTACTACATTTCTCCATTGTTCCGGCACGTAAGATCTGTTTATCATTTCGTTGAATAGGTTCAGAATTTTTTGTTTGGCGTTTTGTGGCATGTTGTGTATCATTGAATAAGTGATACTATCCATTCCTGGAGCTGTATCCCTCTTTTTAATGGCGCTTTCAAGCTCAGACATGCTGAAGAATTCGTTATTTGAGATGTTGTAGTTTTCTTTAGGGTGCTGCTGAGCATTCCATACCGTATTCCCGGGAACAAATGCAGGTGCCGTTAATTCTAGAAATTGTTCCGCCAACTTGTCGTCTGTGTAGATGATGTTTTGGGAAGATCTCTTGCCGTTGAACCATCGTAGCTTCTTCCACATTTCTTGCGTCGAAGTGCCATATTTGATGCTGGAGCAGAAGGTTTTCCATCCTTCTCTTTTGGTTTTTCTGATAGTGTTTCTGGCCTCTGCTGTTGTTTGTCTAAGTATCCTAAATTCTGGACTGTCGAGTCTTTTCTATACATTTTGGTTGCAAGGCGTCGTCTCGCTACTGCTCTAGCGCATTCACTGGTCCACCAGGGTTTTCTATTAATCTTGCTTTCCTCGTTTACTTTATATTCAGGGATGCATTCTTCTGCCGTTTTAATTATTATCTCTTCCAATTCATTGTATCGTTGTTGAAGGTTGTCTGTGTTTGAGCTTAAGTGCTCTATTCTTGTACTGATTCTTTCTTGGTATAAGTTCCAGTTAGCTCTACTGCAGTTCCAGCGCCTCTTTGATGTGCTTAACTTCGTTTTCGCGACGGAATCCAACGTGATTTTCAGTATCAGATGATCGCTACCTAATGAGTCCTGTAGCATCTCCCATTTAGTCCTGGTCCTCAGGCATGCCGCAATTAGTGAGATGTCGGGTGACGAGTTCCTTTGGAATGGCGTCCCTAGTCGCGTTCCGTGCTTGTTGTTCAGCACGGTGAGTGAGGACGAGGTTATCGCCGTCGCCAGTTCTTCACCTTGCTGATCCCGCTGTCTTTCCTGCCACATCGGGTGGTGCGCATTAAAATCCCCTCCCACGAAGCTTTTGGGTGGTATCTGATCAAATAGAGCTTCCCAGTCCTCTTCCTTCATGTTAACTTGAGGAGGTTTGTAAACAACAGTAACATTTTCTATCGGATCTTTGTGTTTCAGGTCGACGGATAGCACTTCTAAATTAGCAGACGGCTCTACTATGTCTCTGATGTTGCTATTCACATCTTTTCTGACTAGTATGGCTACTCCTCCGAATCCGTCACCCCTATCTTTCCTAAAGATGTTATAGTTTTTATGCTTTATGTTAATATTATCATATAGCCAAGTTTCGGTGATCAATAGGGCGTGGGGAGCATGCTCCTCAATAACTCTCTGTAATTCATTCCATTTGGGTATCAGGCTTCTGGCATTCCATTGTAGAATTATAAGTTTAGCCCTTTTATCCATTATTATCTGCATCATCACCTATCTCCATTGTGTTTTCACTGTCTCCCATTTGCTTTATTTCTTGCATGACCATCTTAGTGGATTCTTCCTGAATTTTTTCTATCACTTCCTTGGGGATGTTTCCATTTAATTGTTGCATAATGACTTTGGTCACAATTTTCACAATAATGCTAATGCTTTCGACATTCGTTTCCTTGTTTTCATGCTCCACCATCTGATCTGTACTTGTTTTCTCTTCTTACCGCAGGTAATCTTCTTTCATGTATCTCCTTATATTGGTTGGTCTTTTCTCCCATTGCAGCTGCACTAAAGGTTTTGGACTGTATGGGGGGAAATTCTTTTGGGTTGTGTTCATATCCTGCCCTGGCTGGTGTTTTACTGCCAAGTGCCTGTGTCTGCTTTCGCTCCTCTTCTCGTTTCCTTATTGGACATGCTCTGTCGTTTGCTTTGTGGTCTCCACCACAATTCGCGCACTTAACTTCTTCCTTGTTACAGCAGGTTGCATTGTGCTCCTCTCCGCATTTAGTGCACCTTTCTTTCCCTCTACAGTTGGAGGAGATGTGACCAAATCTTTGGCATTTAAAGCACTGCGTCACTGGATACACGTATGGAGTAACCTTGAATCTGAGATAGTAGATTTCTACTTCTTCCGGAAGAAACTGGCTTTCAAACGTGAGTAGAACCGTTTGTAATGGTTTTCTTTCTATTTTTCCGTCCAAATGTTTACTTTTCATGAATCTTCTTACGCCTACTATGGGAGCGGAAGCTTTAACGTTTCTTATCAGCTCTTCCTCATTCAAGTCTGTAGGGACGTACTTGATTACACCTTTGCACTCTACCCTGCTTGCAGGGATATAAGCCTTTAGTCTTAGTGACTGTAAGAAGACATCATTTCCAACAAAGTTGTTTGCCGCCTCAGCTTTAGTAAATTCCAGCATCATCCGATTTTTCCCTGTTGGTTGATCCGCTGAATACCATTGATCTTGTTATAGAGTATTTTGCCTAGTTGTATAGGGTGAGGCAGTTGGCTGTTCATCTCTGGTTCGATTGATACTAGATATGGTCCCTGTGAGTGCCGGTTATACAGTCTACAGCGTTTCAGTGGTGCTGTGTTATTTACCTTTTGTCCTTCTTGACTTGATCGTGTTAAGTTCATTTGGTCATTTGTTGATCTGCTCGCATTCTCTGTGACGTGATATGTCAGCTGCTGCGAGGGTGTTGTCTGCTTTATAGTTTGATCCTTGTTCAACTTAGGCACTATTTCTGTTGTATCGAAATCTTCTTTGTTGCTTATAGGTATACCTCTTTTACCGGTAGCTCTTCTTTTCTTTCTAAGATTGTATTTAACTTCTTCTTCACTGTCCTCATTGTGTTCTTCTATTTTCTTTTTTGTTGTCTCTGACATGTCTTGTTCTGCTTGATAGATGAATGGTTCATTCCTCTCCTCTGCTGCTTTGGCAGTAGCACCGCCACTCGCTTCCGCCATCCTGCCTCCTTCACGATCTTTAAAGTTTCGGATAGATTGATGTGTATCCGAGGTACACTCGCTTCCTTCGAGTTAATTTATCAGATACTTTGTATTCTAATGCTATGTCCACTACGTCTGGTTTTCACTAATATACACACTCGGCGCAAATGCCGCACACTGTAGTAGTCCCGCTTCACTAACAACCACACACGTAAACAGGAAAAGCTCACTCTCGGCTGTACACTAGTTCCGCATGCGCTCGTAGCTGAAGCTAAACTGTAGACAATACATACTACAGCAATTGGATGGCTGTTTCCCGACTGTGTCTGCAGATGGCAGTGATGTCAGCGCTTCCTGTGAGGTCACCAGGCAGTTAGGATGTGAGTTAGCTGTCAGTCACACGGTTCCACAGCCGTGACTGTTGACACAACAAAACGTTCGCAGGAAAACACTTAATGTGAGAAACGCCAGACAAAAAATTAAAGATCGTTGTCTGTCCATAATGTAATGTATAAAGTGAAGACATTGAACGACATCTAAGATTTTTGCCCTGTGATTAATAGCTGTACAATCACATCATTTATGAGTGGGATAATGTGACTATGGAACATTAAAATGTTGCTTCGCTGATACTAGTCAATACTTCAATGTCGTTAGGCTTCAGAAAGATGACGGCATTAAGAATAACCCATCAATATGACCATTATGTTTACATCAATACTGTCACACGATTAAGGATCATTTGTAAAGTATGAGTGAAGTCTAACAAAGTGTTGAGATACATCAACGTATAAAAAATGGAATGTCAAGCCTGTATTTTTCAGAGAAATCTTTGTAGAAACTGGCCACTGCTAGAGTAACAGTCAATCCACCCGTTAATTCATAAAACATGGATTTATACATCAAGCGCAGTCAGAAAAAACTGCATAAAATCGAAGATAATGTGTATGAAGTCCAACGATATCAGTAGAATAATGTTACAAATTTTACACAATCATCACGAAAGCTGCCGAGTTGTGTTGTAAAGTTAACACCCACACACATATTGCATCAGCAATCAAATGAGGCGTATCAAAATAATGTTCGTAAATGGTGCAAAGAGAATCGCTTCTCACCTCCCTTTAAAAAACGTTAAATATAGCGTTCCAAGGAAATAAGCTTAGCTGTATCTGTCATTCCTTAATACAAATAATAATTTAGATTTTAAGTGTTCAGTAATCAGAATGATTGTGGCGTTTATATGCCAAAATATGATGGGGTACCCTCGGAAAACACATTTTCCCGCATTTTCTGCATTGGTGATATTAGACTTCACTAGTTTTTTGCTTCGTCCGTATCCGAGGTGCATGATGAAAATTTAAAGAGATCTTACCACTTCCTCCTTACTATTAATGACCAGGTGGAAGCCCGCGACTGGTTCACCCGATATGGCTGAAATACGAACTTAAATTTTCACATAAAATACAGTGAAATAAAAATATCACCCACTGTTTTTGCTATTGATACCCTTAACCTCAAGTATGATATTCAATGCAGAAATCTAACTACATAAAGAACTTCACACAATGTTATTTTTTGTCGTTAAGTTTTAATTGACGTACTTAATTTAAAATGAAATATTATGAAAATTAATCTTATTTCCTCAAAATTTCGATTTTTTTGTAACCTAACGGGTCGCTCCTAGTTCACCAACGAAGGTCAAGTGCGTTATATCAAAGTTAGTTGACGTCATAGCTTTCAATAATACAGATTTAGAAAAGTAACAAAGGTCTTGATCCCTTGATCTGATATAGCTGATTTACGCACTTAACTCTATTGTACCTATATAGTTTGACTGCCAAATTTGAAGACTTGGTATAAAGAGAGTTATATGAGTAAAGACAGTCACCGCCTTTATTATGTAGTGAATATGCCACATCGGTACTGCTAGCTGAACCAGAGCATTTAAACCACTCGCTCCATGCAGAAATTATATTTAAAAAAAAATTATTTCAGAACCCGAAGGTAGGTTAGATCCTCACGAAGATGCATACTAAGGCATTGTGTCAGAGATAGGATGGCAAGTCCCTTTCCTCTGGGATCTACAGTTTAAATTGGAATCCGAACAACTGAACGGCCTGCTGTTACTGATATGATAAAATACAACTCTTTAAAATTCTGGCGTCCATCGGGCTTTGAACACGAGACCGGAGCAGCGAACATTTGAAAGCAAGCAAGTACCTCAACCATTGAGCTATCAGAACACTCGCACATTTTATGTGATCGTTTATTTCCATTTTCCATAGGTGAGTTCTTGTTGTTCATATGGCAGATGGGAAATCTTCGCCATCTGTTTTTTAGCAATCTTCCAATCTTTCAGAAAAGTACTGAACAGTATTTGCAGTATTCAGTCTTTCCAATCCACTGGAAACAATTTGTCAAATATCTTTATACGACACAATTTTCCTGAAGTCAGGATCAAGATTGCTACGGATTTAGACACCTATTCTAGATAACGGCAATACTAGTCGAGTGCATTTTTTTTTTTTTTTACTGCCTGTTCTGTTAAGCAAACACTGAAAGATGCCTGTTGATTAACAATACAGCAGTCAGTAAGGACCTAAACTAGTCTGTGCTAGTGCGCAATATCAGTTTCTTACATTTCATCCAATATTTGCATATAAACGGAGCCTTTACCTACAAATTTTCCCTGCAAGAAGCGTTCGAGCGGTTGAATGCATCATTAACAAAGCACAAAGTGGTAATTAAGTGTCACAGAGGGAAGCCCAGAGTTTAGCCATTTCGGGTGTAACAGTTCGCTGGGACATTGGCCGTTAGACGATATATGGTATCTGCGCCGCGTATCTCATGTTTTGAACGGCCTGAAATAACACTTCTGCACTTCAAGGGCAGGTTATCGCTTGATCACTGTGTCAACATTTGCAGTGTACTGAACAACAACGAAATCGAAACCTTTGAAGCATATGAATAAATTTTTTACTAAAATTTAACTCGTTCTCATGATTTCACTTATTGTGTGAAAAAACCATGCCACGCGTCGCTAGTCCTGTTTTAAACTTTATTTCTACCATTTCTTATGACATTTAAATCATTTAATAAAAATTTGGTATTCAGAAAAATTAAAACAAAATATCTTACAGAGATCACCGTTATCAAAATGTAAAGTCTAAATTGGCATGATTGAGATACCTAAGTGTGGTGCAGCTTGTTATTACGGATCATTCACCGAGATATCGTCGAATATTTTTTTTTTTTTTTTTTTGTTTTTTAACGATGTTATATAGAAAATACGCTTTGGTTTATTGACTCAAACGATTTTTTTCTACGTACTTTTTTTAAGGCTTGAAACAGAAAAAGGAACTGACTATCACATTAATTGTGTAACAAAACAGGAATCAATTGAAATTAATGCAGAACACTTAGTAACTGAGTCGAAAATGGAAATGAAATGAGATTCATTGGAAGACAGGAGGAGGGTGAAGAGTGTCATGGGAGTGTACAAGGCGTATATTGGTGACGAGGCGTGGAAAGATATTGCTGTAACAATTAGGAGAACAGCATAGAAGGGAAAAGATGAGGATGACTACAAGCTGCACTCAATGTCAGGCATAGGGTTGTAGGAAGATTTCCTTTCATAGGTAAGGGGGTCAGAGTTTAGAATAAATTACCAAGAGAAATATTGAATAATTTACCAAAAACTCTTAAATAATTTAGAGGGAAAAGGAGGCGGTTACAGGAAAGGGGTAAAATGGGTGTGTAGGAAATAGCCACAGGAGCGCTACATCGCAATTAAACTAAGTTAAATGTCCCGTTGTTAAACAACTATCGAGTTTGATCCCCATAACATTTGTCGCGTGATGTAATTGTGAGCTGGAGCATTCCGCACGCATGCAATAGGTCTGCTGCTACCACTTGTACAGTCCCTCTGTTGAGACCCTTTGTGTTATGAAATCAGGCATCCAGGCACAAAATTGATTTCGCGAACCATCGATCACAAAGAGAGACCAAGCGGCCAGTGCCACTCCACGTCACAAAATTTTTGCACATGTTATCCACAGGTACTGGAAATCTTTGCTTTCGTAGATGATATTTAGCTGCTAGTTGGATGAAATAATAGGAGAGTGATCGAGACAAACGTCAAGGAAATAATGAAAGTAATGGAATGCTGGTGTGAAGAAGGTAAACTTCAGCTAGCACCAACAAAATCGCAATACATATTGATGAAAGGAACACTGAAACGCAACCCTACTGTGAAATGTGGAGAATATTCTATTAAAATACACAGAACAGTAAGATACTTAGTTGTTATTCTGGATGAGCATAGGAATTTTAATGATCATGTTGATTATATATACCAAAGAACGACTGCAGCAATGAAAAAGATTCTTAGCATGGCGCAAAGGAGATTTATAATCCCACTGCCGACTATAAGATTATATCGTGGCGCAATCACCACAGCTATTGCAAGTTATGGAGCAAGCACATGGGCGCATAGATTAAGATTGGTTAAGCCTGCAAGGGTTATCAGACGAATGCAGCTAGGAATTCTCTTGCGCCTTACAGGCGCATTCGGTACTACCCCAAATGACGCAGTTGTGATCATTCTCTGCATATGTCCTTTAGACCTGGAAATAAGAAAGAGTGCATCATGTTACTGGCTACGAAAAGAAAACCCTGACAACGTAACAGGGTCAAGAGGCTTCCAACAAGATAGGCATTAAAAACTGTATATTAAATGAATGGCAACAGCAGTGGTACAATTCCGTAACAGGAAGGAGAGTATTTGAAATTCTTCCTGACATCAGAAATGGAAATGTGTGAAGCACTTCAATCCATTCCGAGGGTTGACATATTTCCTCACCGGTCATGGACCGTACGAAACATATTTCTACAGGATCAATATGGTAGAGAGTGATCTATGCACATGCGGATCCGCAGGAACACCTGAAAATTTCTGTTTGAATGCGCATTAGTAGATGATTGACGGGAAAATCTACCTCTGAAATTCTGAAAAAAAAACTTCCTCTGGGAAGAACTGGACAAGCTGGCAGATGCAGCTAGGGAGCGAAATCGGCTTTAGCATAGCCATCAACCTGTCAGAATACAGAAAACCATATAAGTAATGAGTCACGATACCCAAAATGGACGAGAAATATTACAAACATCTAAGTGGAACGCTGATGCCGGAAGTGTAGCTTCTGGAATTACCGAAGTTTATTCTTCAATGGATGCTAGCGTTAAACCAATATAACTTTTTAAAACTCAAGTTGTTTAGTTATTTAGTATTATTGGATAATAGTTTCTAGTAACAGGTTGTGATAACTTACAGTGTGTAGTAGTATTATTAAATTATTTGTACCATTTTAGTAGTATATAGGACTTGTGTTTATCTTTTAAAAATTTGTTAAGCATAAAATATTATTATAGTATTATAAAATATTGGTTAATTTTAGACTCTAGTGAACGAACTATCAGAATATACAAATAAATAGGCCCTAAATAAAAAGAATACTGGGATATTGAATATCCATATTTCGACAGAACCACTTCTTCGATTCACTTGAATTAATTTTGACTGATCTAGGATCACATCTATGTGAGCCATATATTTAATTTTATATTTTGCTATAAAAAAGTAAGCCAAAAATTACTCACAAACACCCACGATGTAATAATGTTACAATTCCTGTAAGTTACATGCTGGCTCTCAATTTTCTGATTCCTTCAGTACGTGGCGCAAAGTGTGTAACACACCATGATATACGAAACTAATGATGGTACAATAGGATTGTTGTTCTATGAATGTGAATCATCCAAATCGGTGGCATACATTTTTAGAACCCATCAAGTGATTTTTTGCATCGTATTGTACGAGTAACATCCAATTAGGTACCTATGAATTAGCTTGGGAATTAGCAAGTGATTACCCTTCAGTCGTTGCCTAATAACTGAGCAATGTATTAACGTAATTTTCGGCCCATCTTCGCTGCCAAACAGTTTAGGTTGAACTTCCATTCTAATAAAAGTATTTTGTGAAAATGCTTTAAAACGTATTTTAAAGTCATAAACATCCTTTAATCTCCTATCGATGTCTCAGGCTATTAAGGACGATCTTCGTCACAGGAGAAAACCTCTGAGAAAATGATATAAGTATTTTTATAACGAGTTTTTTGCTATCCTATATATAAATAAAAATTGTGTTTCTGGGTGGCACAAAAGCAGTTGTTATGATGGCAAATGATCTAGTGAGACCGGATTTGATAACTATCTTGTTTTAATTTTTTCAGGAACCACATTTTTAACTTGAGGTGTACTGTGATGTGCTAAAACATTATGACCACCTAATTATTAGCGTGTTGGTCCTACTTTAAAGCGCACAACAGAACTTATTCGGCATGACATCAATTCAACAAGTCTTTTGTAGATTTCTGGAGGTATCTGGTACCAGTTTTTTACGCACATGTCATGCAATTTCTTTAAATTATGGACCGCTTGTTTATAGGTGAGGAGCTGGACCCTTCCAGATGTGATCTTTCGGCTTGAGGTCAGGTATATCTGGTGGCCAAGACATCAACGTGGGTACTCTATCATGATCCTCAAAACACTATACCACGATTCTGGCCTTGTGACAACGACCGTTATCCTTCCGGAAAATGTAATGCCGTCATGAAATACATAGAATACGATAGATACAGGTGGCCTGCAATAATTTTCACGTAGTCACTACCACACGGCCCATGTGAGCCCTGATGTATGTCCTCCATGGCATAACACTGCCCTCTTCAGCCTGCGTCCGAGACGCTGTGCATGTTTAAGGAGCCATTTGCCTGGTAGACGGCATGTCCAGACACTACCATCGACCTGGTGTAAAAAGAAACGTGATTCATCCAACCAAGAAACATATATCCTTTAATCCACATCCTAATCTTGATGAGCTTGTTCCCACTGTAATCGTAACTGTCGTTACCATTGGGTCAACATGAGAAAACTTAGGAGTCGTCTGCTGTGGAGCCTCATAATCAACAAAGTACGCTGTACGGCTTGTTCCGAAACACTTGTTCCTGCACCAGCTTTTACTCGGTCGTCAGATCTTTCATAGACGCCCCACATTCTGTTTAACAGAGCCGGTGAGTCTCCGATACCCACGATCTGTAATAAGGCGTAGACGTCCACCACATTGTCACCTACTCGTGGTTTCACCGTTCATCAAACACACTCATCGATGCTCCCTACAGAATCACGAGAACAGCCGACTAGACTCACCGTTTCTAAGATGCTTGATACCAGTGATATCACTAACAACTCCCCTAGTTTATAAATATAATTTGTTCAACACGATCAGCCAACTATCAGAGCTACTGGACTTGCGACCGAATCATTTAAACATCAAAGTACGAAACATATCCACGTTTAGGTATATTAACAGATAGTACCACCGTGCACCAATAACTTTAAAGCAGAAACTTTTAAACCGTTGGCAACTTTGTAAGTATTGTAATGAAAGAGCGAGATCAGTGGCTTTAAAATAAAAGGTTATCTAGGAGAAAATTAGGCTCACAGTTGGACGGGTATTTTCATAATCATCTCGAAACAATCAGCTGTAAGTATCTTTGCAGGATGGTTGCAAATAGAAGCATATTTTGGGAAGTACAGACGAAAAAAAATTGTAGCGGCCTCATAAAAGAAATTTTAAGAACAAGGTAGAAAGTATGACTGTTCAAGTGAAGTGAGGAAAAATGCTGAAGTAATTCAAAACTAAAATTTTTAAATCGCAAAAGTAGATGGGGAGGAATTTAACACCAAAAATATATATGATAATTAAAAATAAAATTAAGACGTGTAGTTAGATAACTAATGGAATTGCCATAGGACGTCTGCTCCATCGCGATTAAATTAATAATAATATTAATAATAAATGATAAAGTTGAATCTCACAATACCATTTGCTAAAATAATGACTTGTGATGAGTCTACTGGAGTAATGGACAAAGAGTGAAACTCAAAAAATAATAAACAGTAAAATAACTTATGTAATGATGTACTGAGCTACAGTAATGGCTGAATGATCACAACTTTAGAGATTTGAATCATTTGAGAAATTATTTTTTCTTATAAAATTACGACTCATCGAATTCTATATCATTAGAGGCAGTAAAGGATTAGAGACAAGGAACCTGATGGATTTAAGCCATGGTCTTTTGTAGGAACCATCCCGACATTCTCCTGAAGTGATTTCGGTAAAACATTGAAAACTGAAATATGGATGGCCGTACGGGGGATCGAATACGAGTCCTTCCGAAATTAACTCTGAATGTAGGACGCAGAGATCAGTAGACGAACAACAGCTGATGGATGCCGTTATTTGTTCATTAATACTCTCTGTCTGTTTGCCGTCGCTTTGTAAAAGGTTACGTGTGAATGTTTGCAAAATACTACAGTTTCGAACTAATTTTGTTATTCGCCACTGGATGCAATTATTACTGTTTTACATTTATTAGACAGATGTTTCGGGATATCTTGATTGTGTTTGCTAATGTGCAGCAGAACTCCCTTGATTTATTTTACAGAGCGTGGTGGTGAGCGGTTAACGCTCTGTCCTCGCATTCGGGAGGATGCCGGTTCGAATCCCCGTCCGGGCATCCAGATTTGGGTTTTCCATCGTTTCCCCAAATCACTCCAGGTGAATGCCAGGATGCTTCCTTCATAAAGGCCATGACAGAATTCCTTCCCGTTCCTTTTCCCCAGTCCCATTCCGCCTCTAATGACCTCGACGACGACGAGACTTAAAGCCTTAAGAAAAAAGTTGACATATCTATTTTAATTGGTGTAGCAACAGCCAATGTTTTATATTTCATCAGAACATCTCGAACTTATTTTTATTTTTTAATAATATTTTCGGTATACCCATCACCACTTTTGTATTTTTTTTTTTTAAGCAAAATACCACACAATATCTCATCATAATGGGCGATGCCAGAGCGCAGAACAGAACCGACGATGCAATGTGAAACAAGTTCTGATCCGGCTTAAATTGAGTATTGTGTTTATTGCGTTTTGTCAACCTTACAACCGTTTTCTCAATGCGTGAGTTTGATATGAAAAAAATATTTGATTGCTTCAGGCTTACTGTGCTACTTGGATTAAATAAATAACGTTAAATCGAAATTATGTAGTTGGTTGAAGGCAATGTTTCTTCTGATTATTCGACGCTCATTCCGTATGGAAGAGCCCATGATTTTATTGTTTTGTTTATTAATTTTAAGACAAAGGCAGTTGATTTTCACCTGTAAATTTTTTTAATATCTCTGTTATATCAAAAAAAATTGTAATAGTAACAAACTAAAACAACATACCGGTTTCAAAGAAGAGTAGCACTAATAGCCTACATTGTTCTCCAATGTGAGGATCAATTATGGGAATGTAAAATAATATGATACGGATAATACTGATGGGTAGAGACCATAATTACGTCCTGTTCGATATACTATGTCTTGTATTTTGATGGCACATTATCTATTTACTTCATTAAAAATCTGATTAGCAGTTGCAAGAACCCTCTAAGATTTAATAGTTTCCGTGAAAGGAATTAATTTAAAATTTAATATTCACCTGACTAGAAAGCTTCTTTTAAAGTCTTGTTACTCGCTTGAAGATCACTGAAGAAGTTTTTTCAGGCTTTTTCTTACCAAGGAAACAGAGACATGAAAATATTATAAAAGTTTAGTGGCAATTCCATCCCAATATTGAAATAACATTACAACGTTATAGCTATGGAGAAAGAAACTTGCTTGAATTACCACTAAATGGAGTTACCTTTTTCTTTCTTCGGTGAGTACCTACGTATTTTCTCTTAAACATTGAAAATATTCGATCCGAGATAGCTTTGCATTGTATTATCAACAATAAATACATGCAGAGGAGTTTTGTTCTGCATTTCTTGAAAGGATATACACATGAACCCTCCAGTTTAATAACTTTTAAAGGGAAACTTTTAGAAGTGTACTATCAAAAAACTAACAAAAATAACCAGTTAGATGTTTATGACTTATTTAACGAAAGGTTTTTAGGCTTATACGCAAGAGTACTACTAGGAGGATAGAGGTGTTCATCCACACCTTTATCACCCTATCTGCATTAAAGAAAGAAGTTAGAAGTACAGATGGATACATTACAGATGGATACATATTTCATATGGCTACTAATTCTAAAGAAGATCTGATGTAGTTTAATTCTTGGATACTAACATTAATGCTAAATTTATTCCTGAGTACTTTCACGTAATGATTTAGAAGAATGTTTAAATTAAAAAATATAATTCCTTCTGTCACAACAATCAACTGACATAGTTTCGATTTGCCAGGAAATATACCTTTATCTTAACCTAATTCAGGCAGGCGCCTTTGAACTAGCTGACATTACGATAAAAAAAAATTAGTCATGCCGTATCTAGACTCAAAAACGCTTACAGATGTCACCCGGAATTTTCGAAGGCAGTGACAGTTAGTACTGTTTTAATGATTTGAAATAAAGCGGTTTTCATCATGATCGTCCGTGAACGACTACTCCGCTCGTTAATAAAATAATTTTAATTTCGTTCTATCAATTGAATTTCAGGGTAACTTTAATTATAGTACTCGCTGAAGTCTTAAGTTCTAAGTGGGGTGTGAAGTAAAAAAATTCAGCTCTTCTTAGTTTTTTTACGCGACAGGTAGTTTCGTTTTATTTTATCAATTAATGAACAATGATGAATGAGAAAAGGAGAATGTTTTTATCAACACCTTAAGACGTAAAGGATCTCTGACTGTGCCTGAGAAAGAGGTTTCCCCAATAATCTATCATTTGCAGGAATGGCTTGTGTAAACATTTCATTCAGAATATTAACAGTTATTGAAAAGTTTCTAACACAAATATCACTTGTGTTCATAACATACACAATAATTTTAACGATAGTTTATTAAGATAAAAGAGTACAAAATGTCTTTCTGAATTAATAGGGAAAAAGGGTACGTGCTACAGGTAGGCGGGGTGGGGACCGAGGAAAAAGCCACGTCATGCAACGTAGTGGAGGTGGGAATTCAAGGAAGGCTAAAATGGAGTCACGTGGTTCATGGACGCTCCCTAATGGGAGAGGTCACTGCTGACCTGACATGGAACACGTATCATTCGTAAAAAATTGGGCGTTCTGTATGCGTATTTACTTTTCCCTTCTAAGAAGCGATTGAGAGTAAATTATTGAACATTTCTTTAGCCGTCCGTACAAATCTATCGCCTGTGAGAGTGGGGAACTGCATCTTATTCTAAATCTGACGATGATTTTTTAGTGATGAAACATTGGTGAATTAAATATTTGTCTACTATAAACAGTCCCCTCGTTCCATTTCACTCTGATTTCAGAAGTTTCATACTGTTTTGATCCATGAGTGACGCCCATTACCGAAGTGCTCTGCGCTGGGAATGGAAACCTATTTGCAAATGTTTGCTTCGTACATCAATCACGTTACTGACAAACGATTTGTACAGTATGTTCCATTTGCGAAAACCATTAAGCATTCCTGATTTCTCATAGATCATTTTCTGAAAATAGACGAATCTCCGTCGGAAGGATTCGAAATGGCGATAGTTTATTCCTGGGAATGAGCTTGCCGCCACAGATCACTCGCCGCGTGTTTGCGTGGAGCTGGTCTCCGGCGGACATTTAATCACTGTGCCGGGGGCCCATTACCTAATAGAGGGCGGGAGCGCATTAAGCTCCGCACAAACCAACCGCTGTCCCTGCGAGAGATCCAGCTGTAGCACTTAGATTGCCCACTGCCTAACCGGTAGGTACGATATGAGAGCATACTCATACGGGTACTAAATTAGTCTACAATGCATTTTGTGCTGATAATTTCATATTCGCAGAATTTTTATAAGATTTAAGATAAATTATGAGTGTCATTCGAAAATATCCGAATATTGGTAAGGGAAAAAGAATTACTTGAACTGACTTCGTTACCACGTAAAATGTGAATACTATATCGTAACACTTTACTGCTGCCTGTTATTTAAATTGAATGGTGATTATTTTTGTGCAATAGATTTCCTTTTAGAGTTTAAAACAGTTGTGCAGTGTCTTTGCCGACCAAAGACTAATGTTGGCAATGCCAGCTCAGCGGTAAAAGGTTCTTTGGAGGAACAGACACAGAGAAGTTACGCGCATTATATCGCAGGATGTTGCAGACAATAGAACGACCAACACTTAAAATAACTATACTATCAAAATGAAATTAATTTTTAATTCTAAATTTATGAAAAATGAATTGTGCAATCATTGATTATATTGTAAGAGGCACATCCAGATAAAATGATTTTTTTTTTCTGCAAGTTTGTATGTGTTTAATTTACGTAAGTTGCATTTGGTATATTGTAGCTGGATTGTTAGAAAATATCACTTAAGTGAGAACGAAGGCTTTCACGGTGCCATCTTCAGAGCCATTCGCCGAAAGCTCGTTGTTGTCTCTCTTCAACAACATACGGCGGAAAACCCACGAAGACTATAATATCACTTAACCTTGGCAGCCTAACCTATTTGGTAATATCGTGGATATTGTCAAGATTCTAAAGCACGACACCATTTCACCAACGTGAATCGCTACATCCCCATCGTTAACTTAGGCTATTCGGTTAGTTCGAACAACGTTGCGCCATATCACTGCAAAATCATATAGGTATCATATTTTTTCTTTAGATATTAATGGAATTGTGTGCAATTACAGTAAGATTTGAAAGAAAAGTTTCGTCGTTTCAAATCCTATCACACTTTCACTATACTCAATCGCTCATTGGTTTTAGGAGCAAGACTAATCCAGGCCCGATATGGTCCAATACAAGTTTCTTTGAAGGTACCTGAAATTTTACTTTTCTTAATGAAAAAATTGAAGTTCCCACGATTTGACACGTTGCTTACATTATGTCTCAATATAATTTATCTGCGGTTATCCTTTCGCCAACGAAGTCTCATAGTGGTATCACCGCTATTATCCCCCACCATTCACCAATTTTGAAGAGTTTTTAAACAAACACAAAAATCTTCTCTTGAACATGATATTACCTCCCAGTGGTCCTGATGAAAAGCGGAGAACATTGTCTATGCTTTCTGACGTGATTTTTGAGCAGTAGTTTTGTTTAGCTGTCCTGGTGAAACTGATTGCTGCAGTAAGAAAATTGAATCAGTGATCACAGAAAGTTATTTTATAATGTAAAACTTCTTCGTTAGTCGTGGGCGTCAACTTAGTCTTGCATTTTTCTGGTGAGTAAATCAAACTTAGTGTTACGGACCACTTGTTTTGCCGGACGATAATTAACCTAAGATTTATAAATTGTACAAACATACACATCATAAATTTAGATGGAAAAGAATTTAAAATCGTTTATAGAGGTATAACTGAAGGCAAAGAGGCCTGGGGTATTACGTGGATGCGCGCTGTTCATTTCACTACCAATATTTGTCTGCTGCTCTCCGCGAGATTGCTGGCGGCTGGCCAATCACAGCGACTGACGCTAATATGGCTGACAGTCGATAGGCGCGCAATCAGACGGAGCGGTTCGCAAACTTTGTGGTGACGTCACAGCGGTGACTTGCCGGAGGAGATTTCGTCTACTGTGCACGGGCCATGCCACTGCATGAGTCTTCTTCTATTCACTTCTGCTCCTATCTCCTTCAATATTACTTTCTTGAACGCTTTGACATTATTCTCAACTTCTTTATAAATATTTACGTTGTCACTGTCCAAGTTGTTGTGGCACGTAACAGCGGCAAACTATACTTTTGAGGCCAGTGGCAAATTCATCGCAGGGTCCCTCCCTCAGTGCTGGATGTAGAAAGGGGGGGGGGCAACTTATGTGGAGGGGGACCTTTTTTTAGCACCACTAATACCACGAGAAAGAATGGAAGTGGGTTTAAGACTGGGGATTGTTCCGGAAGTAGGCATTCTGAATAGACGCTAGACTTCATCCGAAGCAGCTGTAAGCTACACAAATATACATCACTTACTTCCATTATGAACTTAAAGAAGTAAAGAGATTTATTAACAGAGTCGCTGCCTACTATGGAATTTCCGTAGCCGTATCTCGGTTTTATAATGTGCACAGACGAATATATTACGTTTCATCATCCACATACCCACTTGAATTACTATCACGTACGAACATGAGATGTTTAACAGTGGTGGAGTATAATATTTATACTTACAAAAATTTTTTTTTTTTTTTTTTTTTTTTTGATGAAAGGACATTAATAGGTGCCCCCTGTTCATTTTGCGAAAAGACTTATCTGGTTTTAGTAATTCCTTTTCAATATGGTTGCCATACTGATACTAACTCTTCACAAATACAGTATAAAAAAAATTTTTTGGTCGATATATCAGGTTGAAAGTCACTGTAAAATAAGAATGGGGCTATGCGGTAAGTTTGAAATTTACAGAGTCTTTCAGACATCTAAATTATGCGCGAAGAATAGTAGTAAATTAATCACCTTTTGACTTTTATACATCTGCACCGTTTCATCAAATATTCGGATCTAAAAATTATAAAAAATGAAAACAAAGAAACGTCATTTGCGTCGTGTACTGTTGATAATCATCACACCAAAGTCTTATTCCCTTAGAAGTACTTATAGATGTGTTTTGCTGTTCAAGTTTATTGACATCAGAATACAGAGACAAACAGCGATTTTCCTTCAGTTAATAGCAGGAGGAATAGCTTGGTGATACATCATACTATAGCGAAGATTGAGAAAAATGGCTCCGAAAAGAGAAAGCAGTTCTTTTAAAACCACGATTATTTATCTCGGTCGTATTGTGCGAATGGCAAGAGTGCCATTCCACATGTAGAAGCTTATAGTAGACTAGTCACAGTCTGTGACGGTTTTCAGTATCCCAGCAATGCTCTTTCCAAAAATTTACCTAGTTATGATTTTCTATTTGATCTGACGCAAGATGGTTGTAGATTATCTCGAAGAAAATTATATCCAAAAATTGTTAAAATCTTTTTTTTTAATTTTTCAATTAGAGGGAGTGTGGTAAGGTTGGAATTTGTTACGGTCAAGAATTTGCTATATTATAATTTAATGTCTGGTGCTCTGTTTTGTGCAGGTGAGATGGACAGCATTTCAGAGTGTTCTTAGTATTGCTGATTCACTTCTTCACATGTTTTATTTTTAATCAATGAAAGTATATTTCAACGAACTCTATCGATTTCAAGACAGCATTACGAATGTTTTGAGAAATTAGAGTGAGTGCTATAATGTCAACATTGTTGCTCAAACTACTGTGGCATGGGAAATTTTCTAAAGACATTTTCTGCAAAATTACAGCAAATCAATAATCTTGACGTAAATGAACACGGTAACAATTTCACCGAAATATTTTATGTTTCTTGTAACACGGAGCTTTGAGAAAGAAACGGTATGTTTAAAAATGCCATCGAACGGTGAATTGAATCTGGGATAGAAAAGTTTCCGAAGATAGGAACTCGGTGTCTTTCCGAAGAGGCAGAGTACACAGTACTGATTATTCAATGCAAATGCCGCTTGCAATTCATTTTATTAGGCGCTATTCTCTTCTTTGTTTCCACATTAAGTTTGAAATATATGTTACCCTTACAAATTTCGTGGCAGCTGAATAAGGAGAAGCTTCGGTTTGCTTAGTATAAGTATACCGGCAGTTGCGTGTGGTATTTTTGTTTACATTTAAAGTTTAGGCAGGTGTTGTACAATCTTTGATGTTAAATATCTTTTGTCTTTAACTAATATATATCGTATTAGTTTTATTAAGAAATACTTCACACAATCTTGGATTAATTGTAAACAATATTTACAATCAAAAGTCACTTTTGAAATTGTTATTACTGTGATATCGTACCCGATTCTACATCTACATCTACATATATACTCTGCAATTCACAAAATTGTGGGTGGCAGAGGGTGCTCAGCACCAAAGCTAATCTCTTTGCTGTGCATTCCAATCCCTAATGGTATGAGGGAAAAAAGAATTCATATAAGAATCAGTCCGGCACCTTATTTCTCTAATTTTATATTTCCTGTCCTTCCGACTCAAATAGGTTGGTGGAAGAAGTATTTCACTACACTCAAAAGTGAATGTGGGAGTACGCATGTTTTCCAATAAGTTTAAACGAAACTTGTGTCGTCTATCTACCAGAGACTCCCAACCTAATCTACTAATCAGTTCTGTGACGCTTTCATAAGGACTGTAGCAAGCGGTCACGAATCGAGCGGCTCTTCTCTGTACTTTCTCTATACTTTCGATCAATCCCTTACGAAACGGGTCCCAAATGGCACAACAATAATCCAATAATTTCCATCGTAGGCAGTTACCAGGGACGAGGTACTGTACCTTTCCAAGAGAACTTTCTTGGTAAGATGGTGGTTTCCTGTTGCCTTCCCGAGCGTGTGTTCGTATGTGGATGACTGTTTTAGTGTGTATGTTCAGTGTAGAGTGTCGTTTGTGTTGTATGAAATTAGAAATGATAAAGAGAGATAGTGAAAGTCGGTGCCAGAAAGAGGATCCTGGTGGGGGAAAGGTGTGGGTATGGTGAAGGGTTGCACCAGGCTTAATGTACTCACACTCCATACGCACCGCGGAGAGTTTTGGTATTTAACCCAAGACTTTGGCGAGCATTCCAGTGATTAAGAATTATGGAGCAGCACCTATCCTATACTGCCGACCAAGTTCTAATGATGAATCGTTTCTTTCACCGGCAGGATTCAAACCAGGTAACCCCGTGTCAGCACCGGACACCGTCACGGTGTCGCACTGAGTCAACGGACATGGTTACTTTTGTAATTAGAAATGTTAATTCCGTGTTGAATGCGTAAAAATACCGCATTGGTCGCCTTTATCCGCTAAGGATTCTATTATTTTAATGAAAGATATCGACAAGCAGCTTACAGAGGTAACTCATCCAGCCATTCCACTTTTGTATCTTTCAATCATTACATTGTATATCATTTACAATTGCCTCTAATCAACGGACTCAAAAGTGATAAAACACTAACTTGGGAACCATCAGACTTATTAAGAGCGGATTTCGATCTCCTTCATATATGTTGAAGGATACACAACATATATGTACGTGGAGTAGTCGTTTCTCAAAATGCGCCATAGATTTTGAGATATTCGCATGAAAATAAACAAAAATTCTAAATGTCGGGTATGTAGTAAATTATTGCATCTTATTGTCAAATGGCGGCGTGGTGTATGCGGAAGGGTGTTAGTATCGTAATTTTCTGACCCAATTTTAAATCCCCGCAGAATCAAATAATTTTATTTATTTTTATCTTCAAAAATTGTTAGGTTTGACATTTTTATTTTGTTAAAACTTCATTTATGTACTTTTATTGAGTGAAATAATATTTAAAACAAATCATATTACCTACAATTCAGAGTATTTTTTTTCCTTAAATTCTTTTCTTCGTAATGAATTCGCGGGTTACCGACTGATAGTCTTTTCACAACACAAATCGGCTGCACACCCTTCAAAACTTCATTGCAATCATACATCGAGAAAGTCTCCATTGTTACATTATTTTTTCACTTTTAGTTAATGAGTTGTTTCGGTGCGTTTTCAATTGAAATAATTACTATCGTGTTATTTATTTCAGCTTTGTCATTCCTTTAAATCATCAAGAGGTATTTTAAACGAAATGCGTAGCATCGGGAAGATAGTTTTTCCTTTCTTTCTTCTACACTCGATTTCTTCCAAGAACGGCTTCGTGTAAATGGTTGAAAATAAAATAGTAGACCTATCCGTGACGAAAAATTGAGCTCAACAAGGAAATGGAAGAACAAGTGGCAAATGCTTATAAACATTGTAAGATTCTTGTGTCAGATTCCAGTTTACTAGCAGATTTGCCTCCTGACTTAATTTAATTGGATATGGCCGAGTCATATAAGGAAACCATTGTTGATATATGAGCCGAAATTGTGTTTGGTCTATCTGTTATAAGCAATGTGATTTGTTTTAAATTTTATTTCGCGCAATAAAAGTGTGTAAATAAAGTTTTAACAATATAAATAAGTCAAGCTTGACAATTTTTGAAGATAAAAATAAATAAAAATATTTGATTCAGCGCGGATTTGAACTCGGGTCAGAAAATTATGAAACTAATACCCTATCGCAGACCACGCTACCATTTGACAATAAGGGACAATAATTTACTACATACCCGACGTTTAGAATTTTTTGTTTATTTGCATGCGAATATCTCAAAAACTAGGGCACATTTTGAGAAACGACTATACCACAGATATATATGAAGCAGATCGAAATCCGTTCTTAACATGTCTAATGGTCTCCAACTAAGCTAAAACCCTTTCTTCCAGAGGCCGGATTTGAACAGGCGACCAAGAACAGGCTAGGCACGGTCTCTGCCTCTTAGACTGAGGCGCAGCGCCCAGTTACGGATCAATCGCCGCTCCCCTGGTAATGCGTGTAATCTCGTTAAACGAGAGTAGGAGCGTTTGGGCGCAGGGGGAGGATTTCTTACGGGGGACCTGAACTGCGCCGTTTCGTGTTACCAGAGCGCTCTCGAGTTTCCCCGTTTATGCATGCTGCCCGCTGTTACCTTGGAAGCAATGGGTTTCGACAAGAACAGGAAGGGCACGCGCTCCACTACAAAACACTGGGTCTCCTCCTCAGACGAGACATCAACGGGCGCCTGTAAGCATCATCTGCATCACCACTGCGTAATTAAGTCGAGATGGCACAGCGCTTAGAACGATAGTAAAAGCAACCGTTTGCTGTGTCATGATTGTAACGCAAGCTGTGTACAGTACTGAACCCGTTACTGCCTGAATTAGAAAATAATGTTTATGCAGACAAACTTCGAATAGATAATTTTAAATTGAAAGCTTATTACTAGTCCGTTGTAAGGAGTATGAGTACCAATAAAAAATAAAAATTCTTCAGACTTTAGGATTCTGTAGCCGAAATACCAAGTGGGGCACTAATAATTTCGTCATATTTCGTCGTGTCTTTCCGTATATTACAAACTCATAAATCCGCCATCTTTGCATCGACTGAGATGAAATCTCACAGGAATGTGTATTTACTGAGCGAAAAAACCAGATCTGTAGATAAATAAAGATAAAATTCCGTAATTTCCATAACCATGGTACCTACTCAATAGAAAAATCAAAGGGATTAAAACATTTTTTTTCGCGAAACTCCATCGAGCGTATACAGGAAAGAGTATTTAAGGAAATTTTAGTTTAGTTGCGCATTTCTCGAGACATTAGATATCACAGTCGTTAACAATGTACTGTCCTCCCTTATCTTGCAACCATATAGCAACAGCCCTAAGACCAACTCTATAAATTAATTACCTTTGTGTCTGAAAGAAATAGACAGTGAAAAATTATAAATTTGTATATTTTTTCTAACAATGATTATTGTTTTGATGCATTGAAATTGTTTAAAAGAACTGTAACTTGATTAAATGCAGTTCAGTGTTCGAAATGTTAATTAAAAAGCTGTAATTAAGAATGTAGTGTAAACAATAATGTTTTGAGTGGAATTTCGAATGTTTAGAATTGTTTGATTTTGTTAGTTTCATGCTTAAACACCTGTAAACGTTTTCTAATGCCATTTTTTAAAAAATACGATTCCATGCAATTTTGTACAAGTTATTAATTTCTTTGGTACGGTTTATATTCATTGATGTTCAAAATTTTAAAGAAGTCAGGTCTAAAGTATCGAGATAGAAGAATACTCTATAAATTATATAAGAATCAAGTGGCTATAATAAAAGTAGAGAATCACGAAAGACATGCATCAGTTAAAAAGGGTGTGAGGCAAGACTGTAGTCTATTCCCTTTAATATTCAACTTGTATGTAGAAGAAGCAATGAAGAAAGACAAAAAAAGATGTCCATGTGGCATAAGTTTTCAGGGAGAAAAAAAATCAGTATGCTACGATTTGCTGATGACATTGTCTAGTTAGCAGAGAGGGCTGAGGATATTGCGAAATTACTGAATGGCATGAACAAAATACTGTAGGAAGATTTTGGACTGAATATTAATCAAAACAAGACAAAAGTGATGAAATGTAGCAGAAATGATACCAATACTAGCAGATTAAATATAAAAATAGGATCGGATGCAATAGGGGAAGTAAGTGAATTCAGTTATTTGGGAAGTAAAATTACAATCGATGGCCGAAGCAGGAATGATGTTAAAAGCAGAATAGCACTAGCAAAAAGAGCCTTCATGGAAAAGAGAAATCTTTTAGTTTCAAATATTGATCTAGGAATTAGAAAGAACTTTTTAAAACTATTTGTGTGGAGCACAGCACTTTATTGTAGCGAAACATGGACTTTAGGAATAACGGAAATAAAGAAAATTGAAGCATTCGAAATGTGGTGCTACAGAAGAATGCTGAAATTTAAGTGGACAGACAAAGTAAGAAATGATCGAGTTTTGGAAATGATGGGTGAGGAAAGAAGTTTGTGGAAGAAGCTTACTGAAAAGAGATACAGGTTAGTAGGTCATATTTTGAGACATGTGGGATTGGTTAATTTGTTAGTGGAGGGAACAGTCGAAGGTAAGAACTGTAGAGGAAGACAGAGATTAGAGTATATGAAGCAGATAATTGAGGACGTGGGATGTAAGGAGTATGTAGAAATGAAGAGGTTAGCACAGGATAGGAAGGGATGGAGGATTGCATCAAACCAGTAGAAAGACTGACAACAGCAAAAAAAAAAAAAAAAAAAATATATTCATTGATCACACTCCAGAACCGTTGGTCGGCGTCTTTAATGTTCGCAGGAAAGGTCTTTTATTATTATTTTAGTGGAATTTCTCTTTTTAGCCAATCAGCCAACATCTGGGAAATTCTACGATGCTTGCTTGCATAACTTGCAGATTATCACGAGCGGATAAGCTCGCTCGGAACGGTGTAAACAGCAATGCTACGTCGCTTTTTTTAAATTATTATTAGTAATGAGCTTTAAATTTTCGGAAACAAGTCTCATATCACCTCAATGTATCTTTTTATGAGGGTACGACGAAGTAAAAGTAAAGTTAAAGGTTTATCGACGGTGTTCTTATTCGAGAAGTATGAGCAATTCAGTCAAGCGTAAATCACCTATTGATCTTGAAAACCTGTAAATATTAGTGAAACAGTTAAAAATACTACGTTCCGAGTAGTTAATCAATATGGCTGGTAATTGTGAATAGTGCAAAATGATGGCATTTAATATTTACTTTCAACCTGTTTAATGTTTTGGGAACTTCTTTTTTCTCGCTCAAATTTTATGCAACTGATACCTGATGAGAAAACATTAAGAATGGAACATGTTATTTATTATTGAAAATCATATAACAAAAATAATTTCTTCATTCTGACTTGGACTTCGGTTTAAGAAGATATTCAGGATATAATTTAGTATTGCGCACAGTTGTGTAAGCTTGATAAAAACTATATACTACACGTAGTACGAACAGGAAACCGAGCGGGGCGGTGTAACGGTTAGCGTTCTCGCCTCGCATTCGGGAGGACGGCGGTTCGAATCCCCGTCCGGGCATCCACATTTGGGTTTTCCATGGTTTCCCCAAATCACTCCAGGCAAATGCTGGGATGCTTCCTTCAAAAAGGCCATGGCCGAATTCCATCCCATTCCTTGCCCCCCCCATCCTTTCCCGTCTCTAAAGACCTCGATGTTAAAAAGAGACGTAAAAAAAAAAAAAAAAAAAAAAAAAAAAAAATGAACAGGAAAAACGATGGCAATGGCTCCCGAAAACTTAGTTAGACAATTAGCTGGTTACGGAAATATCTTGAAGTATTTAACTATATTTAATTTTACAATGCTTAGTTTAAAGGTTTCTCTGCAAAGAAACAAGATTAAGAAACTGATTAAAAGAATTTCGAACTATGGGTAGCTGCAATATTCCACTTCAAATTATTTTCCTCCTTGCATATGTATGTATGTATACCAAAGGCGCAAATTTTACAGTAAGACAACATTCATTTTTGTGATAGTACAAGGAGATTACAATATACTTAATCCCTCTCTCTCTACCCACAGAGATATGTAAAAAATGCCACTTATCTACGGTTACACATAAAACTTTCTTTACGTACTATCTCAAACTCACTAAATTTCCCGCTGCTTGACTGTTGTGAAAGATAACTAAATGCTTCCGCACGAAAGTTGACACACCTTTCTTCGTAGACCACTGAATGTGAAAATCACGCTTTTTTCAAGACGATAATATCCACTAAAGTTATAATCTTACTGCAGAATGATAAAGGTGATGAAGATCAAATAATATATGTTACCTTTTTTAATTATGGCTTTACGCCTCGTCGACGGCTAAGGTCATTAGAGGCGGGATGGGACTGGGGACAAGGAACGCGAATGAGTTCGGCGATGGCCTTTCTAAAGGAAGCATCCCGGCATTGGCCTGGAGTGATTTGGGGAAACCATGGAAAACCCAAATCTGGATGCCCGGGAAGGTAATTCGAACCCGCGTCCTCTAGAATGCGAGGCCAGAGCGTTAATTGCTCACGTACCACGCTCGGTTTATACGTTACCGCATTCAAGAAAGGAGCAACATAGTTGAAGCTACAGTTACGTAACAACAATAAAACAGTATTTCCGTTCTGTCAGTTGCTATATGCATCCATCAGACCAAGTTGACCGTCAAACGTGGTGTAATCATTTCATATACTTCCAGAATTATTGCTGTAAAGGCGAGGAATAAATAGCTTTTGAATAGATGTGTAGGTGTCAGTTACCTCTAATCAGAAGGTGAATTACGAATTTAGTGATTATTGGTACCCACTGTATTCTTGATTCTGCCACATCAGTAAATACGAGTAGTCTTGCGACCTGGTGACAGAGTTTCGATTTGTCGGACATTCCGCCTCTGCCATTCCTGGACGTACAGTCTAACAAGGAATCTGAACAACGGACTGTCCAGTCATACTCATAAAAGTAAAATGCGTAAAAATTCCTGGCCCCATCGGGATTTGAAACTGGGGCACTGAGACGTGGAGCTGAACGCCTTACCACTGTCCTACCAGAATTCTCATGTTGTTTCATGAACTCATACAACGTACCAAACTTAATCAAACGTGAAGTCATCAAGCAAACTTCTAGTTGAACATTGTTGAGACAGCTGTTGAAAAAGAAGTTCATAAATTTTTCTGCAGAAGAAAATAAAGCCATTAAGGTGCAATTCGGCTGGGAGGTGTATGTAGAGAATCTGTTTGTTTGCTTGAATTTTCATCATCTGCATAGCGAATCTGACCCTGGTTGTCAGTGTAGTAAAAGGAGCTTTGTTCCTTGTATTTCCTTGAAATGGTGAATTCAGCCAATTCGTCGCAACTGATTCACACACTTCCGGAAAAAAAGAAATACATTCCACTGTTTAAATACTTCCCCGGCACATCTCTCGGTTGTATATATGCGGCGTGTGTTTTCTCAACCTCAACTATCTTTGAAAAGTATCTGTTTATAGTTTTAACACAACCCCTCATTTCGGCTATTTGCGTGCTGTCCGAGAATTGCTTTACTAAAATGTAAGCAAAATGGGAGGTACAAATGGGAAAAACCTATTCCGTCCTGAAGATATTATTTTTGGGTTTGAACCCTTTAGGAAGGAAATTTTTCAGTCGTAGGTCCGACATTTTCCGAGCAGGCCTTGCCCATCGCTTTTCATTATTACCGTCTATGGGGGTATGTTATTTTAATAAACCACCTTGAAGACAAAAAACAACTGATATTTATTATTTCTTACGGTACTGTTGCTAATTACGCAGAACTATAAGTATTCGTCGCTGTTCGGTTCAGTACTCTCATATCTTCGTAATATTTCTATTGATTTTCTATGTCATTATAAAATGATTAATGACATAACGTCTATTAATAGCCAGAACGCCGACGAAACTGTAGCTGTGGAGAGCTCCAGAATGTGCTTACTGGAGAAACTAGTTTTTTTATTTTGATATTTTAGGAGATTTACATTTATCTTAATTTATATCACACGAAACAAAAGTACCTATCATGTAGCCTTAACAGCCTTGCGAAAGATTTACAATTCGCCATGAATTGTGTTTGTGTCATTGAATTACCTAATACAGTAATCTCTAAATTAACCTGGAATATATGTGCGGTGCATCCTAACGTACAAGAAAAATGAAGAAACATTTTACACTATTGACGATAACGTTAAGGCTACGTAATATTTCTTTTTTATTCCAACACAGCCACTGTGTAATAACAGATGACTACGAAAAAGTTCATAAATTCGAAATAGAATTTTATTTCACTAAACAATACAATAAGTGTTTATGAATGTGCAGTAGTCAGTAATATAAAATAGAACACCATACTTATAACACTAAATATCACGAAGGTTCGATTGTTATCTTAGTTCTCAAGACGGAAATAATTTATTGCATAAATACTTCACATAGCCATACATTAAAGTGAAATAATGTATGCTGTTTCTGAAAAACCGTGTTCTCTAACATTCGTTCGAGTCTAGAAATGGAGATTTCTCTCTACGCCAGTATGCAGTGAGATATTCCAAACGTGCCTCGCCTTGCTCGCGCCAGCTTTGGATTGATGCAAAGCACAAATGCTGCTCCCAGCTGAGATATCACAGCACGCCACGCAAGTTCCGAGTATTTTATCGTCCACACTTAGGTAACATTAACAACAGACAGATACGTAACATCTTAAACTTCCTCGCTGAAATCCGTCCAAATAGTGCAGGGGAAATAAGGAATTAGCGATGACAGGACCAACAGTATCAATTCAAGATATTAATAACGATTTTTATTTCTCGTCGACATTGATAAATTCAATCACAACTATATCGTTCATCGCAACTGAATTCAATGGAATTCATGATTCATTTTTTTTTTGCTGTTTATGGCTTTACGACTCGTTGACGTTTAGGTATTTAGAGGCGGGAAAGGACTGGTGCTAGGAATACGGGATGAATTCATCCACGGTGTTTTGAAGGAACCATCTCGGCATTCACATGGAGTAATTTCGGGAAACTACGGAAACTCAAAATCGGGATGGCGGGAGGGAATTCGAAACTGCGCCCTCCTGAATGCGAGGCCGGAGTGTTACTGTTTACCCACCTAGCTGGATAGAATCAGTGAATAGTGAAGCTGCATTCAGTCCAACAAATCCACGTTTCAATTACGCTTTCACATGACTTGGTAGATCACTCTAAATGTTACATAATTTGTATTTTGTTTGTCTTAACCATCCAACTTGGTTAAGTGTCAGGTTACTAGTTTTATTTGAACATGAGTTGCCTTGGAGCAGTTTCTTTATGCATTGTTATCGTCAAATTATACTATAATAGTAATTCCCTAGTATTTGTCTACATCTGAAATAAAATAAAACATTATTTTACTATTTATACGATAATGAATGAACCCTCCTATCGTCTCTGACTAGTTTATTTCAAACAAAGCAGTAACTTTTTCCAGAAAGTAACCTTTCACTTATTTGTTAATATTTTTAAGAAAGAGACTGTTTACTTGATTAGTGTATCTTGGGTTACATAATACGTAATTATTCAAATAACCTACAATTTGTATCGAGTTTTCTATTCAATTCAGTCTTGACATACTTGCAGATAAATGTTAGAAATGAAGTTATTTTAATTTTTCACAGTTAAGTTTGACGACTAGGTAGTGTCCATAGAGTCAGTGGCAAAGATCAGCATCACCTGTTGGCGTCCGCCCTTCCTTTCTGTCACAGAGCGGCTGTTTACAGCGATATGGGAGAGAGACCAGATCGATCATTCTGGACACTCGCCGGATGTCGCGGGCAGTGACTGATGGCCGGCGTCCTGACGCCTGCCAATGAGCGCCTAGGCGTCGACCGGCATGCACAGTGGCTGCCGCCTCCCCGCCACTGTGCGTTATCGACAACGCCTAACGAGCGCCTGAATGGCCGCGTCACCTTGAGCAGACTGCTTGCACGGTGATTAGCAACAGCACTGTATCGAACTGCAGTTACCGCCACCGGGGCGCAACACAACCCAAGGTTAGTTATCACGCGCTGACGGCGTATAAAGGGCGTAGTTATTTGCTTAACCAGCCCTGGTGTTGAACCAGCAAAAGTAACAACATCAATTTATAGATAATCATTTGGTTTTAGTGAGAGTAATATTATGACCTTACCAACTGCTACCTGAGACTCCGTACACGTGTAATTAGAATTTTATTGCTCGAATTAGATATAAATAGCTGTAAGTTACGTGAAAGGTGTTCCACAAACTGACTGCGAGAGAAACAAAGCCTGAGCGAGTGATAGAACGTTACATTTACTCACCTCATCCGTCTGTCTGTCACCATTCGGTTAGTTTTCAAAATTTCATGTCGACATATGTTTTTTATCCCTAAAAAAGTACCACATATTCTTTCTGATGATACATCATATTTCCTTGGCAAATTTTATGAAGATCGGTTTATGTGCTTGAACATAAAAATGCAACAAACAGTGAGAGAGACAGAGTTACTTCCGCATTTATAATATTAGTGTGCCTGTAAATTAAAGAAGGATTGGAGCTAAACCAGAGATTTACAAGCCATAGAAATAGCAATCGAAATGTCACATTTTTATTCAGAAGTACTCAAAAGAATCAAACTAATTTCTGTATTGCTATATTTATTCCTTTGTTATCCATTAAGAGATCCATCTGTCCAGTAGGGTCCACTGCGGGAAATAGTTTCCATAACTTCCTTGGGATTGAATCGTAAAGTGGTTTTAATTTAGCCGTTCAACTACTTATTAACTAAATAGCAATTACCCGCAGATTTGTTCAGTAGATTGTTTCAGAACACAGCATCTTCTTAAATTGAAATGATAAAGAACATTATGATCCACAGCCATTCTATGTCACTGAACGCAACTTCTTTTTGCATGAAGTGAGTATACAATGAATCATAACTTCATTCTTCCGAATAATACGATGCTACTCGTATGATGAAATCAAAATAAACATTTTGACTGCAAGGAGTAACTTAACTTTAAATCTTTAAATTTGTCGACACTTTTATTTTAATCCCTTTGCGTATGAATGTCACATCAAAAAAAGTATACCTTAATCTTTTATGACATCAAGGGCTGCACATTGATCGAAACCCCGTCAAAATCAAACCAGCGGTTACTACGTGAGTCGTGTTCAGCAAAAATTATCTTAAATTTGTCAGCTTCTCAATGAAACAGTAAAAGTAAACATACTCTACTTTATCCGTCATACCATGTGCTGTACAATAATCAGAACTGCATCAAAATACGACCAAGTTTTTGGGTGAATCACATTCAAAGAAAAATGATATTAAATCTGTTAGCTTTTTCATATCACATCAAAATGAAACATGGTCTATTTTACCTGTGGTACCACGTGATTTACATTAATCAGAACTTCATTAAAATCCGACTAGTATTTCAAGGAAAAAATTATTTTAAACTTATCAGATTTACCTTGTCACGTCATAGTAAAGTTATTTACCAGACGGAACATGGAGAGTCCATTTATCGAAACTCTATCAAAATCCAAACGGTAATTTTAACTTGAATCACGTTCAACTAAAAAGTAACTAAACTCTCTCTTCACAATGTCACCTGTAATCGTAGAACGTTAGGTTCCACTTTTATGTCAATTTATGTAAAAACGTGTTCCTGGTGCCACAAAACATTACCGCAAAATTTTGTTGACGCGTATCCCGATCCACCACTAGCAGTCTGACGACTCAGTGTTCAAGCTGCCAGGGTGGGAAGCGAGAGGTCTCTAGTTTTAATCTCGATCTCCTCCGGAATTTCTTCGAACATTTAAAACTGACCTACACATCTTCTAAAGCTTTTCATTTTTCAGGAGAAGATCGATTTGCTATGTGGTTCACTAAGCTTAAATGGCGATGGAAGATGTGTATTACATGACAAACTGAAATTCTGTAACCTTCCGATAAGCATCTCCAAAGCCAATATTGCATTTTGTTTTGACAGTAGTGGTTCCTCCTATTAAATGTATTGAGAAGAGACAAAATTTAAGATACGCTAAATTGAATTGTGTATAGTAGGATTGTATACCGAATTTACTAATGAACCAATGCAGGCTTCTTACGCGATTATGTCACACATATTGGCGAAGTCTCAAATCGCTGTACGCCAATGAAATATTTAAGTCAGTTTGTAGCATGTCATCTCTTTCACCGAACTCCGCTGGAGCCAGGGAATCTCGCCTGGAAATCAATACAGTATGGCAGAAACTGATGCCTTTGTCGTTAGTGAAGAATAAATGGACATAGTTTACCCACCCCTGTAGAGTTCAATCATAAATCCGATTTGTATAAGGAAATGGAACAGCAGTAACAAGTGTGGGTGTAATAGAGAAATATTTCAAAAGAATCGATCATATGACGGAAAACAGCGCAGTGGCCTGCGGAATGACAGCGTTTCAGCCAACAACTGGATGTAAATACAAAACATTTGTTTTTATTACTGTCGATTATTTGAAAATAAGAGGGAGATGAGAGCGTTTAAAAATATAATCAACAAAGCAGTCTTCCAACAACAAATGAAACGTTAATCCAGCCTGGCTTTGTTGTACCATAACAACAAATGCCCTCAACTGTTGACCCATGATTTCTGTCTTTTCATGAGCATTTATTATATGCATAATAAACAGCATGTCTCACTAAAAATACACTTACGACATTTTTAAATGTGAGCAGGAAAAAACAGTTGTGAAAATAAAAGTTGTGCAGTTATATATAGCATCCGGTTGTCCAACATTAAAAAAGAGGTGGTCACAAGACTCATTCACATTCATTCTCTTACGGTCCGTAATTAATGGCATAAATAATTAATCTTTAACTGCAAACATATTCGTAGGTTACGGCAAGAAAACAGAATAATAAAACACGCAACAGGAATTTAGAGGATATACTTTTACTATATGCCGATAAGGCCGTTTGTATTTAATAGAACATATCGACTACAATGGATTTAAAAATCCACTGAGATACTCCGAAACACTAAAAATATTAGTAAACAATCATTGTAATGGTTCGTATTGACTCAATACATAATTTTAACATTAAGAAAAATTTATACAATATTTTAATATTAAGAATAAGACGCCAATTGTAATGAAACAACAAAATTGTTTGCAGTTAAGAAAGTAATGAAAAGGAACTTGATCCCCTTCCGTCCACCGAAATTTGGATTTTCCATGGTTTCTACCAATCACTCAAGCGAAAGCCGGAATGATTTGTACAAAGGCCATGCACGAATTCCTTCCCGTTGCTTGCACCCAGTCCTTTTCCGCCTCTAATAACCTCGCCTTGGTGTCTACGAGACGTAAGGCAAGAAGCAAAACAAGAAAAGACCTTCGGTATGCGTTACAAATTCTGTTTGCTTTCATGTTGGGACAGAGAAGGTGGCTGGCCGGATGCTTGACAAATGAGAGGTTGAACTAAGATTGTCGCTGGATGTTCACACACTGGGGAGGATGCAGGTGGCAGGCGACAGCCGACTGTGGAAGACCGATCATCGGCATTATTTTAAAACAGAAGAAGGGAATCCTAGCTAATATTTACGGTACTAGGAAGCGCCAATTCAAGTAGACATTCCGAGAAATGGATCGAGTGGACAGACATTGTGCCAGTAAGAGCGACTTGTTTGGGTATATTCCAGGAGTAGGGATATGGGCTGCAATAATTGCGCAACAGAAAATAAAATAGCATTTAATATGTTTTTCGATCAACGAAATAGGAGAAAATAAAGTGAGAGGGAAGTGGCCGTGCTACGGAGGAATGCTGAGTGTGGGCGGGGAAGAGTAAGCGTTCGGTTAGAGTCCAGCTGCGGAACTTGCTGCAATGAGAGAGTGGAGCGGAGACCAGACTGGTTCCCATCCATACGAAATAGTTTGGAAGGTAGTTAGCGCTGTTCATGCGATAAAAGAGTTATTGTTATTATTATTATTACTCCGCGATTCACTAAAAGTGTGTGGCGGAGGGTGCATTGCACCTATCCGAAAGGGTAATAGTTTGGAAAGGATATATGGGATATGGCAGGAGGCGCCCATGGGCTATTATGAGGAACCATCCCAGAATTCAAGTGGAGTGATCTGGGAAACACATGGAAAACACAGATCAGGATGGCCGGAGAGATTTATAGAAAGCTACTCCTGTCGGGTTTTAAGTTTAAACGCCCGGTAAATACTTTCGATTTCATTCCCTAATCGCTCGTGGAAAAAATGAATACAGAAAAGAATCGGTCTGGCCCAGATTCCTCTTATCTTATTTTCGCTGACGTTCCGAGATATGAATGTTGCTGGTAGAAATATTTATTTCCTATCATTCCGAAATATGTCAGTCGTGAATTTTTCAATTAGCTTCTGTCGAGTGGTGTTCCAGGTCTTCCCAACCTAACTCCTTCAACATCGCTTTCCCTCCAACTATATCTACCTGTCACGAATCGGGCGGCTCTTCATTGGATCTTCTCTAATGCCTCAATTAACCTCTTTTGATAGGGACCCCATACAGAACAACAATATTCTAAGTGAGGACGCACTAGTGACTTGTATGCAATCGATTTAATTTCCAGAGTGAATTGTTTTAAATTACGACCTAGAAATTGGAGCATACGATTTGCTTTCCCAATTACATTCTCGATATGCTCATTCCACGACAAACTATTACGAATTGTTACCCCTAGGTATTTAGCGGAATGTACCGTTCTAAGGACAGTACCATTAAATGTACATTCAGAGCTAAATGGTGTCACCTTTTTATTTAAACGCATGACTTGGCACTTTTTAGCGTTTAACTCCAACTGCCAGTCTTTGCACCGCACAATTATTTTCATAATATCATCTTGTAACAAAGCGCAGTCATCCTGGGTTTCGATTTCACGATAAATAATAGCATCATTGGCAAATAATATTTTCATCTCCGTTATTATGTCACACAAATCATTAATGTATATGAGAAACAACAGAGACCTTATCATGCTTCCCTGGGGAACCCCGGACCTCACCTCGGTTAGTAATGTTTTGTTTCAATGCCTTGAGTGAATACGATGCACCATGCGTGTAATGAATTCAATGAATATCAGCATGTGTTTCATACCAGGATAAATTTTAAATTATGAAACCTATTACGTCGCTCTTTGTAAAAATTCAAGGTAACCCATATATTAATTAATTAATTAATTAAAATAACAAGTAATTAATTTCTACCCCGAGGCGTAACATCTTTTCTATCTTCTTTTTATCAAATATATCAGTTGAAAACTGAGTTCGAGAAAATATCACATACGCCATATCAAACCCACCGTTTAACTTACGCCAATATGAGATGAAATAGGAAAGAAACGATTCAAAATAAAGAAAATGATAAACTGTTTTACACAAATGAGTTGAATTTGTTCTATAATATCCTGGAAAAGGGGATTCTACTTCAGCTCTGCGCCAGCTTTGCAGACTTTAAGTAACAGAAAGAATCAACGTTACATTAATTTTTTTCAAGCAGCTAAAATGCTTATCGCAAGTCATGCTACGAATAAGATCGTTTTCTGACTGGTTCATTTTTTGATACAAGCCTGGGCAGAGGCTGGAAACTGACCAAGGTAATAATGATGATTACAACTTAATTTTACTTAAGCGTTAAGTCTTTATCTTATAGAACAACTCGATACGAGCATTGTGATGAAAGGCATTAAACCGCTTATCTTGACGGTCAAGGAGACTGATGGAACAGTTGCCCAAATATTTCTCGCATATATAGCTCTGCTAATAGCATTAAATTGTTTTGAAACGCTAAAAACATCCACTTCTTTACTAAATGTATAAACTATCAACTAATGTATTATATGTTGTGAAGAAATCATACAACATATTAAAATGGAAGTAGAAGTAATAGGATCATTTGTGGTCTATGTTACTATATTTTACACTGACAATGTTTCAAATCAAGTTTTATAATGACTTCTAGAATATATTTTAAGAAATCAAATCGTCCCCTTAAGCAGTAGCAATACAAATTTGAACGTAAACTTATACGAAGAACACACAATTTATCAGGCGTTTCTTCAGTGTCGATAACTAAAAATACTGAATTCTAAAATTCCTTATGTTACTTATCCCTCGGCACTGCAGTTGGGAATGAGGTAATGAACTTATTGTAATTTGTAACCATTTTCCTCTGTTTATTTAGTTTCACTCGTATAGGCACTAAGAATGCTATCAATCCCTTTTCAATTATTACTACTCCTTTTTTACAGAATATCTTTGCACTCAACATTTTGTTTTGTACTGCTCTGCCATTCACTCTTTTCACATATCTTAGCAATATAATGAGGTGACTTCAAACAAAAAGAATATTATGCTTTGGTTTAATTATTAGCTTCAGTTCAACACACCTACCATGGTGGGTGAGCATTAATGTTCTGGCCTCGCACTTGGGAGGACGCTGGTTCAAATACCGTCCCGCCATCAAATCACTCCAGGTGAATGAAGGTATTGTTTCTTTACATCAGAATACCTTGCCAGCTTCTATAGCTGTTCCCTTAATTTCATACAGAATTTTTTTTTATAAAATTGTTAATTTTTATTTTTTGCTGCAGTTTTTCACGTCTTATTATGCTGTCCATATTCATATTGTAAATTTGCTAGCAACTGACAAATTACATCTCATTTTCATGCCGTAATTTTCCTCTAGTCGTCAGTGAAATTATCTGTAACGCTTATAAGAAATTCACAAAGTATATATAATAAAAATTCTAAGGCAAATGTGCGGCGAAAGAAAGAGTGACTTCGTGGAACCCCTGTACATCCGTTGGTGATGCAACGGGCTTCCCATCAAACGTGACACAAGCATTAAAAGCGGGTGTGACGTCACGAGCAATTTCAGCGAGTGGCTGCCAGTTCCCGCTGAAAATTCATTGCGCATTTGTCACTTGTCCGCGGGCAACGACTTCCTCAGCGGAGAGGACGAATAAGTCGCGCCTCGGCAAACACAACTCCACAAATTGCTTCCTACTTTCATATTTTCCCTCTGTGCATCCTTTCGTTCGCTCGCTTTTTGACGTATTCCACGTTAAACCTATCCTGTTCTTAGGTAATATCTGGAAGAGTTTCGTAAGTTTTCAGACGACAACTGTATAGCGGACAGAGCGTTGGCCTCACGTCCCAAACTTTGCAGCTTCGATTTGGCCTCGATCAAGGGTGTTTCAAATTGCGCGTATTGTTCGTCTTGTGCGTTGTGGCAAACATTGAGGAGTAAAAATACAAATTCTGTGGATGTTTGTATTACCAAAAAGGTTAAAATTCTACTTTTCCCAACGATAATGCTTTGCCCTTGCATTTGGAAGGACGTGGGTTCGAATCCCCGCTCGGGCATCCAGTTTTGATTTTTTCGTAGTTTACCCAAATCACTTCAATCGAATGCCGGCACGTTTCCTGCAAAGGCCACGGCCGAATTCTTTTCCGTTCCTAGTGCCCAGAATTTTCTCACCTAAAATGACCTCGACGTCGACAAGGCATAAAGCCATAAGCAAATAATAATAATAATAACATGTTTCCATTATTTTTTTAAAGTTTTAATTAGTGTTTATTAGTGCGAAGGTGTTAAATCTTATTTTATCAGCAGATTGTCTACTATGTAATGTTTTTATCGTAAATCGTCGCCAGCAACCACATTATTTACCAACAAACACATAACGCGCACTGCGGGAGAAACACAATACACAAATGTATTGTTATGTGTTGTACGAGAAAATATTATTGAACACTCTTAAAATCGAATTGTTTTCTTCACCTGTAACTAATATTTAAATTTATTCTGGCACACTTATGAAAAACCACAATCATCCGTCTCCCAACAATAACTAAGCGACCATTCTTTCATTTCTTCACTCTACCACTCACCAAAGATTTCTGCACACAGATATTAGTAGACCCGCCACAGATGTTTCCTGTTTACCCTGTTACAAACATTTTCTCGTAACAATTAAAAATAAGAAACTGAGTAACCTTCTTTTTACACGCTTTATATTAGCTTGACCTTGTGGCGTTATGCGCCGTTGGGGAGGTAAGGGTGAAAACCTTTTACTTCTTTTTATAATTAAAAGAAACCCTAGGCTGCTAATTTATTGGGTACTCAAATGGCGTACAGGCAAGGCTTATTTATCGTTAACATTGACACATTGAAATATGATAAAAAGAACTATGCAAAGCCTCTTGTTACAATTGCCAACACATATTAACAAATAAACAAAGAATTAAAACACAACCACTTTTAAATCAATCTTGAAACAAACTCCCAATGTTAATTGGCAAGCAAGAAAGCTACACACTTGATTTTTTCAAAAATAAAAGTTCCCTTCACAATGATCGGGAACCATAAATCAAACACAGTATTGACATTAACTGTATCCGATTTCAAATGCCGGGCGCCAGGATAATTTAAATTATCCACCAAGTATGGCTAAGAAAGTCTGCCCCAGCTAGCTCAATATTTGGGGGTGCGAGAACTCCTAATCATTCAGTGGTCGTTACAGGACTGTACTCAATGACCGAATAAAAGTTCCACACTGCACTGTAGAATTATTACCGTGACGGCGATGTATTTCCCGCGACGGCGGAATTACTATAGCCCCTTGGCTATAGCGGACAATGCGCCACGTCCGTGCAAGCGTACTGGATGCGTGCACATGGACCTCACTGTACAAGACACGCTTATCGACCCTCAGGTTCGATGCCAAGACCGAGCGATTTCCAGCTTCGGATGATCCGCTCCTTCTAGTCTGAAGGCTCGGAGCCAAGTCTCCCTCCAGCGTCCGAGTAAAAAAGCCTCCTCCCAATCAATCGTGGTTTACATAGAGAAAAAAATACACCGGGGCATTACAAAATGCAAAGGATAGTCTCTCTCGATTGGTTCTGCCATTTTTAAGCTCCTCCTTCCTGCTGTCAAGATAGGCGAACCTTGTCTTTCTCGATTCGTGCGAACTCGGGATAGCCTCGGACTTATTCGTCACCTGTGACCTCCAAACTGCCCGTCCGTAGATGGGGCTTGGATAGTTTATTCACCCCAGTGTACCGTTCCCCGGAGCCAAGGGATTATACGCTTGACCAAATGCGTGAGAAAGGGTAGCTGGTGTCCATTGTCCATGGCAGCCGCCGGCCTGTCGCGACACTCTGGCGCGTCTAGCTCAGGTCCCACAAACACTGACCATCCTCTCCCTAAACTTCCTTTCTTATTCTTTTTATATATAAAAATATACAAAATACTATATATAAAAATGTACGGAATGACCCATATTTTGTCATTTTGCTACAACCTGTATGTATGAATCTAACGGGATCTTTCAATTCAATTTTCACCCACTTCCAGGTATCACAGTGTTTGAAATTTTGCACACGTATTAAAAACAATAATTTCGTAGCAACATTCGGATATTCTCATTACTTTAACGGTAGCAATAAAAGAATGGTTGAACGTAATTTGCAATTGCACTTCTATATCTCAGAATTGTTTGAAATTTTGTATTTTTACACGCTTTATATTAGCTTGACATGTACATACGTACGTATGTATGTATATGTGTATGAATTAATGTAACGGAATCTTTCGATTCAATTTTACCTTCTTCCTGATATCTGAGTGGTTTGAAATTTTGTACGCGTATTAAGCACCGGTGACAATAGAATAACTTCTTAGCAACGTTCCGCGATTCTCATTGTAATAATAAAAATGATTGAGTGTAATGGAATTTTGTCATCGAAATTTAACTGATATTTACATATCCAAATTGTTTTCAATATAAAAAAAAAGATTTAAAACTATAGTTTTAAAAACAAAATATACGCGCTTTATCAGCAATGTGAACCAAGAAGTTAAAAAATAAAATTACAATAAAAAAAACAACAACAACTAAAATACGTGCATTTGTAGGAATATGAAATAAAAGGTTAAAATAATCTTTAAATATAAAAGTTTCGTCAACTATGCTAGGATGTCCTACAATTAAGTATAACTTTTTGAATAAGTCACTGATTAAAAAATTAACTTTAATATAAACAAAGCGTGGGGTACTGGCTACTTATTCATACGTAACTACCTTTACGAACAGCTAGCCATAAATATAAGATCACTGATATCTATCACTCCATGCTTTTTTTTTACATTAAAGTTACTGTTTTTAATCAGTGAATTTATTCTTATTTGAAGCTAATTAAAAAATGTATACTGGATTGTGGGGCCGTTCTCGAACAAAATTTTTATATCTAAATATAATTTTTAACCTTTTGTTTCACATTATAATGTGACGGGTTTTTGCCACATTCTAAGGCGCATTTTTTCTATATAAATCATAATGTTAGATTAATTTTTATAATGTTTGGGCAACCACCTATACAGTTTTTAGTAAATTCTTAAAAGTACGCAAAATTACATATGAGGACTGTAGTGCCAATGGTGAACATTAAGTGTATCTCGTTGCAACGAGTAGTAAACAATTATTGAGCTGAACAGGCTTGAAGAGAATCGTGGCCTTCCCGAGAGGCATTCACCGGTTCCGTTAGCCACGGCGACAGGATGTCACAGGCTAACAACGCACGGGGATAAGAACACTTCCTGTCTCCTTGGGGTGGGCAGTCAACAAGAGGTCGCTCACCTAGCGGTGAATCCCTGTCACTCGAGCACGTGAACGAGGCTTCGGGGCCGCCCAGGTAGCCGCTGACCCACACCTTGTCGTCCACGCGAGTCAAGCAAATCAAAAGTCGACTATGCCATATGACTTCAAACCACTAATCCCACGCACCAATCTCTAGAGTTTTTACAAATAAATTCTGGAAATTTTGTGTTGTGTATGTTCCCGAGAGGCTGCAAGGCTACGAGCATGCACAATGAGATAATTTGATTCTGTTCCTGGCTTCAGCCGGGGGCTGAGCGAACTTCCTGGAGCAGTCAGACGCTGCCAAGCCCCGTTCGGTTTCCGAACGCTGGAGAGTGTCTCGCATGCCACGGGTCCGTCTTCGACCCACGCTGCCTGTTGTCTCAGACTCCTAAATGGTATCGAAGCCATACGTCGTGAATTTTATGGAATTATTAGTGACCCATAAGCGACTCTGAGATAAGATAGCAGTGCTCGAACTTATTAATGAAATCCTACTGAGCTAGAAGGCCGAATTATAAAAGACTTATTTACAAATGGCATATTTGTCGGGATCCATATGTGTTCATTCAAAACTTTGTATTTCAATTTTAATTTTATAAATATATATGGCATTTAAGAACCATTTTTGGCGCCCGAATTTTTGTATCATAAATCAAACTGAATTTGATTTTGAACTCACGAGATTATTGTGAAGTAACTTGAATGTTGTTTAATTCATGTAATTTTGTTACTTATTATTTAAGTTGACTCTTAACGTAAAATTCATTATTTGTTTGCTTGGATAAATGACTAATTGTAGCCATGGGCGTTCCTTTTCCATATGTTCAGTGTTACTATGTTAAGCTTAACGTTAAATTCACCCAGGCTTGTAATTGCCAGCGATACTCAATAAATACCTCATTTGTGGTAATTTACCTGTGAACCTGAATATTAACTTTAAATTACCCATAAAATTCAACTATTTTAATTAATGATTCATAAAAAGGTGATAATCAAGAGTTACTATGCTTCAAAAGTTTAATTTGATCATTGTAGGAATGTACCCCTACAACATTGCTACAAAAGCGTGTATTTAAGTTTGTTGTTTTTTAACTATAATCTTTTGATTTAAGTTTACATTAAAACAAATAAATAAAATTTTCTCACATTTTTGCGATTTGCTGTTACAATCATCATCTCACTTTCAGAGTCACAAAATTATATGTTACGAATGAGCTTTCACTAAAGTGAAAATTAATCTCAGCCATGATATACGAGGTATATACTAAGTCATTGTTATAATACCCTGATAGTAATGTCTTTTGGCAATAAAACATTTATTTTTGTGGAACAAATATTTGTTTAAAAAGCTGGTATATCATGTAGATCACTATAAACGATTCTATTGATAGTATGTTTGAACGCACGTATGATCGTTCAGAAAAGTAGAGAAAATCATCAGGCATCTGGTTACGTTATTTTTAAGCAAAGGTACGATTCCATCTCCTACAAAACGGAATTCGATTCCACAAATAGTGCTGAATGCCGTTCTGTTTCAGGTTGTACTGTATATGTCCCGACCTTCCAATCTTTTGTCAATCCTATCGCTAATCTACGACAACCGCATGTGTATTTTCGTTTGGTGTTCCTAATTCTTGCATCGAAAAATGAAACCTGTTGTGTATTAGACACGATCAAGACATCTCAGTAACACAGTAAAATTAAAAATAAACGTGGTATCAAATAGAAGGTTTGTTGCACACTCCTGAAGGAGGCTTATTAGATATGGTATCGTATATTGGGCGGCCAGATCACTTTTTTCACCTAACCCAGTAATCCTACCGGTAAAAGAGAACTTTTCAGCTTAAATGGAATCCGAACCAACAAAGCCTTCTGGAGTACTTCACATTGCACAACAAGCTGTGTCAAAGTTGAAGGTCGGGTTATGGCCTATGAAAATCAGCTGGTCTTTCGATTTCCATTCGGATGTTTTAACCTCTGAACCACCAGACCTCTAGAAACACAGTAGATTGAAACATTTCTAAATACTGTTTTCTTGATGGAGACTTTGTATCAGATCTCATATCGAATTCCAACAATCCTTTTGCTTATTGTTTGGCTGCATTAATAGATAGTGGTTAAGGTGCAGTGATGGTATTTTTTCATAGTGAATCTGTCCAACAGTACTCAGACGTATGGAGTATTTCGTGCGCCTTGGCTTACCTTTAACCTCGTCATGGGTGTTCATCTACATCTACATCTACATATATACTCTGCAATTCACAAAATTGTGGGTGGCAGAGGGTGCTCGGCACCAAAACTAATCTCTTTGTTGTGCATTCCAATCCCTAATGGTACGAGGGAAAAAATAATTCATATAAGAATCAGTGCGGGACCTTATTTCTCTAATCTTATCTTTCCTGTCATTCAGGCTCAAATAGGTTGGTGGACGAAGTATTTCACTTCACTCCTAAGTGAAAGTGGGAGTACACATATTTACCAATAAATTTAAACGAAACGTGCGTCGTCTATCTACCAGAGACCCCCAGCCTAGTCTACTAATCAGTTCTGTGACGCTTTCATAAGGACTTTAGCAAGCGGTCTCGAATCGAGCGGCTCTTCTCTGTACTTTCTCTGTACTTTTGACCAACTCCTTACGAAACGGATCCCAAATGGTACAACAATAATCCGAATGTGGACGCACAAGAAATTTTTACGCTATCTCCTTTGTTTTTTAACTAAAATTTTTCAAGATTCGACCTATGAATCGCAGCCAACAATTATCTCTACCTACTAACGAATTAATTTGTATGTCGCATTTCATGTTCCTTTGTACTGTTACTCCCAAATATTTCATAGAATCGACCATATCAATAACTGAATTGTTTAACTCGTATTTCTGAACAATTGGATTCTTTTTGTTAGTTATGCTCAATGTCTTGCAATTTTTACAATTTAGTGTAAGTTGCCACTCAGCGCACCATGCCAAAATAACATCCAGATCACGCTGAATTTCTAAGCAATCGGCCAAATTCCTTACTTCCCTATAAATAACTGCATCATCAGCAAACAATCTAAAAATGCTTGTCACTTTGTCTCCGAGATCGTTTATAAAAATTAAGAAAATAAGTGGTCCTATTCACTTCCTTGAGGTACACCCGATGTAACATCTAGATTAGAAGAACTTTCCCCTTCGACGACGACATACTGCGACAGACCGGTTAGAAAATATTTTATCCATTCACAAAGCTGATCCGATATACCGTACGCTCGAAGCTTCGCTAAAAGGCGGTTGTGTGGCAAAGAGTCAAAGGCTTTCAGAAAATCTAAAAAAATTGCATCTACTTGTGAACCTGCATCGATAACTTTCATTACGTCGTATGTAAATAGCGCCAGCTGTGTTTCATATGATCTTTTCTTCCGAAATCCGTGTTGATTTGTTGTAAGCAAATTATTTTCATCTAGAAAATTCATGATTTTCGAGCATATAATATGCTTCATAACTCTACTACAAACAGATGTTGTAGATCTGGGACGGTAGTTTTCAGAATCACTTCGATCACCTTTCTTGAAAATCTTAGTTACTTGCACGATTTTCCAGTCTGAAGGTACTTTTTGCTCTTCTAATGATTTACTGAATATATCAGATAAAAATGGCCCGATTTCAACCGCATACGTGTTGCAATCACTTAAGCTGCGAGGAAATTGTCTTGTTAGCAACAATTAATATATTAATTTCGTGTAGTCCTAATGACGTCGTGAAAAAGTTTATTACCGGCTGCTCAGTTCACGTTTCTCTTAGCCGCTTAACACAACCTGATAACACTACTGGGTATAGTGGCTCAACAGATAAGTGAGAATTCGAGTTTTAATTCCCGGCTGAGATTTTAACCAGTGACCCCTCGATATACACTCACACACCTTGAACAACTGACCTACCAGCCCACTATATTTTCTTGCTTATACCACAAAACGTTTCTAACGAAACGTAACGTTTCGACAGTTTACTTCCTGATCAGCTTCAGACAATAGGCGTTCTGTACAGGACAATCCGCTGGCTGACTTATGACGTGTGTAGGTCAACATGAATCTCAAGATGCTAGCAAAGCATTCGGTATGGTCTAGAAGACTGTAGTGCAATATGAACTGCACCAGAAGAGCTCAGTTAAACTAACAATTCCCATTCTTTTAGGTGCGTGTCTGGTATTTTTAATTAATATATACTTGTGACGAAATAGAACTGTTACAGTACTTTCGACAAAACCGTTAATGAATATGACTCGTTGGAAATAGCTTTAGGATTGTAATCGCTTCACTGAGCAATAGTATACAACCGCAGTGCTGGCTGTATTAGTGCTGTTACGCAATCACAAAGTGTTTTGTTTCGTTAATTAACTGCAGCCAACTGTGTGACTGATATAAAACGTTATCGAAACGACCAGGTTTCAACTAAAACGGAATTTCATGTACGCTTTGCTGTAAATTGTTTAATATTGGCAATATAATCAGTTCTACACGTTCACAATAAGCCAGGTGCAGAACATTGAAATGCCGTCGCGAACAGATGTTAGAGACGAGGTGAATTCTATGAAACTAATATTACATAATTACGTTTCTTGGAACTTTTAGAAAGATATAGATATCGATACACTTCGCTGTGGATTTTAGAAAAATATTGTAAGTATCAGAGACTGTAAATTGTTTATTCATTTGAATAACCAAGAAACCTCCAATCGTTCGGAAGCTGAAGATTTTGATGAGGCATTAAAACGTTCTGGTTGCCTTTCTCAGTGGCTGATCATCTCAGCACAAGTACAGGCAGTATTTACTTTTAAATTCGAATCATGATTAATGTTGAAGTTTGTAATAACAACGCTAGCAAAGGTATCACGGTAAATTTCTGCTTTTATTACAGCTTTCTTCGGTGGGCAGGCAATTAGACACTCAACAAAGTATACCTTAATATCTTTTAGTGACTGGTTATTTCACAATAATTATTACTCGACTATTATTAAAATACCTTTCTCTATTTTTGTTTTTCAACCATGACGTCAGAAATTATTCTTGGAAGGTATACGAGTACACAGAAAATTATAATCACACAAATTGACTTAGCTTTTTAGTTCTGTGCCTACTTGAACTGTGCACTACTAAAATTTCAAAAATCAAGATCGATTGTATGCTAATAATCGTGTCGAATGTGTCGAATCGTGTCGAATGTTTCCGACAACAGTTGCTGGTCACAAAGCAGCTTACGGCGAAACTTCGAAAATCTTACCAATTGGCAGGTTATAGTATTAATGAGAATTATTTAAAAAGTACTTTGTTTTAATCTTAATTGTATTAGGTGAGACCATTTGTTGGCTACCGTTAAGAAAAACGTGAGTTGCCAAAAAAAAGGGAGGGGGGAATTATTAAAATCTAAAATAATTCCTGAAAATGGAAAATACATATAATAATGATGATGCTATAAGGGGATCTAATAGGTTACTAACTAGAACCATGAATTTCAGACACAAAATAAAACCTCATTTATTGAGTCTTATGGCCTTACAAGGTCGGGTAGTAATTAACGTTACGTTAAACACAATTAGATCAGCAAAAACAAGCAATACCCGACGTTTACAATTCGCCGGAGTAAGCAAACAAAACTGAATGAAATATCTCAAACAAGTAATAAAAACAGCAAAGTTAACATTGAAATAACATGGCAACACAGGCCATCAAATTGAAGCTAACATTTTACTGTACAAAGGAAAATCCCAGGGGGGCGCCGTATAAAGTGAATGAAAAGCATCAAAATTGAATTAACAAACAGCAAGATGCTTAAGAAAAAAATTGAATCGAAATATAAATTCAGCTAGCTCAGAATTTAAGTGGCGGGAGCAGAGTCTTAACCCAGGCGTCGCTTAAGGGCTCATAAGTCTGTTAAAATCCACTGAATAGTGACCGTTGTTTCTGGTACATTACCATAGAATCATCGCCGTGATGGTGAGCGACAAACACAATGCCACTGCAGCAATGGAAGCTAAATAAGCGGCTACGACCGCGTTATTAGCATAACTTCCAAATAATGGCAAGCATGCCATTCGACATCTCGCTTTCCAAAGCAAGAAATGATCAACCACAATGATCATCAGAGAGCGTGCCGGCTAGCACGTCTGTTCACCAGCTCGTCTTGGACCCAAGTCACGTCCGTTCATCAGCTCGTCTTGGACAGAAGTGATGTCTAAAATGGTTCCTCTTCTTCCTCGGCTAGTTGCTCGCCACATGTAAAGAACTCCACGGAATTAGTATTGTAGACCCCAATAAATGTTCAGGATTGGCTATCTACACATTTCCGTCGTCACGTGTTTAATATCATGCGTCGCATTCGCCGTCTCCTTCGCGTGTTTCCTACGTGGCCTTCGGGGTAGTAGCGGGGTAGGGGTAGGTCACCGCCCGATTTCGAACGGGACTCAAGCCGGGCTGTCCCGGCGCCATCGAGTCGCCTCGCTTGCTCCATTGTTCCTCTCCCAACCGCCGAAATGGCAGTTTCTAGCCTTCGATATTCAACCCTTCTGAGCCATGCGTTTACAGAAAAATTGATTTACAATAAAATATACCTTTGGCCGCCCTGCTTTTAAACATACATTAACCTATCCAGACAACCCTCATTATTTACAATTAATTACACGTTGCAAGACTAAATAATTAATAAATTTGAATATAATAATAAAAAAAAGGAATTATGAATATAATTAATAATAATTTAATTATATTCATTGTGGGTGACGCTGTCACACCACATAATACATAATAAATATTGATTTTTTAAATATGTTTTTCGAAACATGTGACTTTGTTCAGCTTATTCTATACCAATTTCTACAAATTATTACTTATTGAATCCTGTTGTTTTTTAATTTACTCAAAATATTTGAGTCATCTGAAACAATGTTTATTTATCTTAAAACGTTAAAAAACTTTATAAAATTCTTAGGTGGTATAATTATGTTATACATGTTTCAAAATGATGTTTTATGGTAGTTCAATCTGCTGAAGATACCATTGTGCATTTTAAACACGTCGTAAAATAATGATGATAATGATTTTTTAATTTTTTTATGGGGTGCATACAAATAACAGACAAATAAATGAAGTATTTTTTTTATTCTCGTTAATTATAAAAATTCAAAATGTCCGCCAGTTGCTCTCTGCATGCCATAAATCTTTTGATACATGATCTTTTTATTCGGCGAGCATAACTTTTGCTGTTAATGTGTTCCCGCAGCTATTTTTATTTTCTCACGCATCTATGTAATCGAAGTTACCTCCGTCGCGTAAAATAAATCTTTTAGGCAGCCCCAATAAAACAAATACAAGGGATTCAGGTCCGGCGATATAGGTAGCCACATGATATACACTTTTTACATAAGGTTGTTTAAAGATTTTTAAAAAACGTTTTAAGAAAAAAAGAACATTCTTTTAAATGACTAAAACATTCTAGAGTAAATTAAAAAAAAAAACAGGGTTCATAAAGTCTTAATTTGTATAAATGGCATGAAATGAAATGAACTGAACCAAGTAACATGTTTCGGAAAAAATTAATATCGATATCCCGAAAATTGTGAGACTTTTACTAAAATAAATTTTCTTTCGTGTAGTAGGGACATGATGTGACCTATCTGTGGCTGCAGGATATCTTTTATTCCTGTAATCCTGGACACCCTGTATACTGAAAAGTCAGTTTGGTACGAGATGTAACATAGACTGGGAATCTGAATCATTAATTGCGCATGTAGTCATTTCAGAATCGTTTTGTTTAATTTTGAAGGTCTGTGTTTTTAAGTCGTTACTGGGATAAAGTGTTTCAAGAGGGAGGAAAGGGATGAGAGGGTGGAGCATGCTAATTTTAGCTTTCCCTTTTTGTCCGCTGGCCTCGAGAGAAGCCATTCCTTCCACATCAACGGGACTGCTTTCCATACTTCTTTTAAATTTTTAAAAAAGTGCTGATAATCTATTTCTGTAGTTTTCGACTTAAACGATAAGATTCTGAACAAAGGTTAATTCAAAACACGAAAAAAGGTATGATTCCCTTAGCTTATTTCAAGTCAGTAGGCCCCATATATCAGTCATAAAGTTAATAAATTAGCAATTAGAGAGACTATTAATCGGAGTCTAATAATTAAGAGTTTTCTCCTAAACGCTGTTTTAAATTCTAACTTATGTAAAAAAGTTGATAAGAGCTGTAATGAAGTATGAACAAATTTGCTGCTATTATGATACTCATTGAATGAGATAATATGACGTTAATTATGCCCACTACTGTCTGGAAGAGAGTTTGCAACGATCTAATCTAAGTTTTGTTCTTGTACCGAAAGAGTCAAAACAAAATATAGTAGTCTTTCTATATATTATCTATTGCGCAGTGAACGCTGCGAAAAGCAAGCAGTAAACATTCCACTCCACAAAAAGAACAAGTGATTTTGACGTATGAAGTGTAATGGCGGTTACATATCTACGCTTTGATATTTGACAATATATACATATATATATATATACTACATATTTTTTACATTTTCATGTGTTGCGTGGATTATTGTTATAGTAATAACATTGGTGATGCAACGTCAATTTTCCAAAAATCTTGGGCCAGTTAAGTTGTAACGCATAAGAGGAATGGTTTACTGGTGTAATTCGTTGTATATTGTCTGCTTAAAGTCCACGCGACGTACAAAATAAATTGATAACCAATAAGCTTTAAAAATTCGATTTATAGCCTTCAGAATATTCTTCATGACAGATTGTTCATATTTCTGTAACATAAGTTCCATGGTTGACTAATTTAGACCACAATTAGTGTTTTACATCTTTAGCAAACTACTATGAATGAAACAAATTAAGCGTGAGTAGAACATTCGCTAACAGATATGAGGAAATGCAGTGTGCCAAAACGATTACTTCGGTAACAAATCTCATATTCACTTTACCCTCATAATATATAACATATTCCATCGACAAGATTGGAATAAAGTAAATTTCAGGAATTATTTGAAAGTGTTAAATTAAAATAATTGATTGTTTTAACTCGTACTGCATGGATATTACTGTAGAGTAATAACTCAAAAATAATACGCCTTCTTTGTCGCTGATCTATACATTAAGGGAGCATTAATACCGGCTAATGACGTGGGAATGTTATAAAAACAATTTAAAAAACTATAAATTAAATAATAAAATGTGTCTTTGTCTTCCAATGATATTTTTCTAACACAGTAATTAGAGATACTACACAAAAAAATCCTTAAACTTTCCATTGCATCTGTTAATATCCCTCAGGGGATGAAACTTAAATAAAAATTGCTCCACATGCCCAGAATTAAACTGATTGCATCATTTTCCTGAGAATTTCTTCTCAGATACCTTGCTTTGAAAGGGTAATTAAAAAGTGGATTCCGTGATTGTCTAAAGTAAAATAAAACTTTGTAAGGAGAATTGTAATACGTTCACCTTTATTTTCGTCAGTTAACGTAAAGTGGACATAAACTCAACCACTGACTAATGTAGATGAATAGTGCTGATTGCTTGCTCTCTGACTTCGTTTAAGCAATCGAGTAGCATCTTGTGCGGCAGGCAGGGGTGCGTTATATCTGATTAACTGACCGGCTGCCTATTGCGTTACCTGTGACCGACCACAGGGAGTCTGACGCGGCTAATTCAATGATCTGCAGCAACCGTCTCCGTGGAAATGTCAGGGATCACACAACCGGAGCACTCCTCTACCAGCTAAGTCCATATTAACGGCACTGAGGAGATTTACCCATGCTGTTACAAATAAACAGAAGCACTTTTACCAACATAAATTTATCTTCTATTTATATATTTATATAATCCTTATGCAGCATCCCACAAATTATACAGATCGAACCTGAATTTACTGCATGTAACAATTAATGTTTATTGATAACGGTACTAGATTACATAACTGTCGCAGTGATTAGCATTTACAGTTTGATACTATGCTAAAAGGAACCAAACTGATACACGTTTGCAGTGTGATAACTCGATTAGTTCTATAAAGTCCCGGGTTCTGAATTACTGGTAGAATTTTTTACTGTTTTATTTAATATTTATACCAGAGTTTCTAATATCTATTTATGTGAAGAAGAGGACTGTGTATGAGATGAACATCTTCAATGTGAATATTTGATAAAGAGTAGTCATTTATGTATTTCCTATTTAAAATACACAACATTATGTCATGATTTATCTATTTAAAAGGAAATTGTTCCTTACTTTTCACAACAATCATTCCACGATTTTTAATGACCTTCCGGAAAACTACCTAACTTCTACGCACTTTCGAAATAGATGAGACAGTCAAGTGAGGATTTTACAAATAAAAATGCATTGGAATTTCTGAACAAAACGCTTTAACGAATGATATTTTATGGAAATCATCAGAACTGGAACTGTTATGCGGATTGAAACAGAAGCGTGTTGATGATCCTAACAAAAGTCATCTATCGTAAACTTGTAATTGAAGCAGGTACGAAAATAAATTTCCCCACTAAATAAGTTGATAAATTTCGTGGTCTCTATGAAAGCCTATGAGTTTTAAATATTGCTCTAGGGTTGAGAAAGAAATTTTTAAAACTCTATTTGTGGAGCACAAAACTTTATGGCAGGGAACGAGTGGTATTATACAAAATCGTTGAAAAAGAAGTTTGTGGAAGATTCTAACAGAAAAAAGAGACTGGATAGTGGATTAAATTTGAGATATGCGGGATTGGTTAATTTGTTAGTGGTATTGATGGAGGATTGCATCAAACTAGTCGAGAGACTGATGGCAAATAACATAAAACAAAAATTAAATGCCAAACCGTTAAAATAAAACAGGAGATGATCCAGGCATTTTCCTTAAGTGATTTAGAGTAACCATGGAATGGCCTGACGGAATTCGAACCCGCCTCCTCCAGAATGAGAGGCCAGAACGATACCTCACACCCTCCACGCTGGGTAATAGGAAGCAAACCTATTACAATTAGTGCAAAGACACCATATATACCTCAGAAGAAATTGTATACAACAATTCACACCACTGAGTGAAGTAGCCGCTTATTAACGTTAAACACAAAATATAAACTAGACTTTGTCATAGAAATTAATTAAATGCATTTAAATCACTATATTGTGAATGCCAAAACGGTATGTAATTCTGGAAATATACGAAACATGTCACTCGAATAAATCTTTTTTCTCTGTCATCATTCTTTTGTTGATTAATTCGTATTAGACTTCTGAGCTTTTGAAGACATTCTGGTTTGAAAACTGTAATAAATTTAAAGTTGAATGAGTTTAGTTTATATAAGAATAAAGTTTTAAAACAAAACCTTTTAAATTTTAATTTTACAGGGGCAAAATCTGTAACGAAAATGAATGAACCTAATAAAGTCTGCGAAACTGATACGAAAGTGTACTCTTCACATTATTATGCTTGCTTACCTTTCGCTGATTCCTAAAAGAATAGACCCTCAAAGCCTTTAGTAGTGTTAAATGTTTGGTTAGATTTGTAGGGAAGCAGGTACTCGATCACCTGTAATTACTGAAGAAAATTTATCACTGTGTTTTCATACAGCTCTCAAAGTTAAAATTCGTAATTGTTCTCAAAGAATTTAAGATTATAAAGTAAAACCGTGAATTAGAAAAAATGAGTAGTAAAATTGCCACAGGAGCATACGTTCCATCGCGATTAGATTATTTTTTTTATTGAAATAAGTTAAGAAAGAAATGATCATTCAGTTTCTGAAAAGTGTCATTTGAATTTTAATTGGAGATAATATATATTATTTGCTGAAAAGCCACACTTAAATTAAAATTACAACCGTAATTATGTATCTCTAAGTCAGCTAGGAACAAGGAATGAGATTTTAATATATAATTTTCAAAAGATAATGCAGTAAAAATTGTTGGATACTCCTTCAAAACATTCAAAAGGTACTCAGATCAGTCTTATTACGCCGGATAATGTTTTATCAGTTTTCATTAAATCATGTATCCTGTCTAACTTGAGAGGAGCGTTAGGTTTATATCAGGACGATCAGCAGTTTCGTATGGTGAAGGCTGCGGTGGTTTCGCCAAAGCAATTTCCTTGCAGTGTGCGCACCTGAAAGGGGGCCGCTCGTAAACCTTCCCTCCAGTGGCACTGTATGGAAATCAGGTCACGTGGAATTGGCTAGCGACCAAGCGACGAAAGTTGTAATGAAATATCGACCAGCGGCAAAAACGTTGGCTAATCAAGTAATTGATGGAGCACCATGCAGCAAAGAGCATTAAATTACAAGCTGTTTATTCAAGAAGTAACTAAAAGGAAAAGTTTAGTTAATAAATAGGGTGTTCGTTGGCACATTACTGTTGGGAATAAATTTATATTTAAAGGATATTTACGTACTGAAGGTGGTCTACAGTCTTCTGATTGTTTCCCACTAACTTTTCAGTCAAAGATGAATGTGGCGTGTGATTTAACTTCCTTTTACAGGTTTTGTTCTGAAATGGCGGAGACTCGGCAAGTAGGATTCCGATTAATGCTACACGCTGTGAAAAATTACCCATCTAATCGCTGATATGATGGCTTAACTCACAAATCTGAAAGATTGAGACAGTTTAGTTCAGACACTCCTTCCCCATCCCCATCCACTTTTACACCGCAGCATGAACATATAGTGTGTAGTCGTCGAATAGAGGTTTGACTGGTTACTAACATTTGCTCGCGACTTCGTCCGTCTGGGCCAGATCTGTTCGTGAATCATTCATTATCATCACCACCATCAGCGTTCTATCATAAGGCAGGTTTTCATTTGACTGTTCCCCATGGAGAGTGATCATGCATTAATCTTTATATATAAAGATGAATGTATGTTTGTTTGTTTGTTGGTTTGTTTGTTCTTCATACAAATCCACAGTTTTCATCCGATCTCGATGAAACTTTGCACACTTATCCTTTGAAACAAGGAGAAAAATACTGTCTACATTTGGTTGAAAAATTATCTGTATTAATAACACATGTTGTCTCATAACTTCGAAATACGGCGATAGACAGACACGTTGGATGTGGACGTCTCCAGACCGTGTTTCCGTGTAGTAAACTGGCAGCTCAGTGGCTAAAACTTGCTTACGAACGTCGTGGTTTCCGGTTCAAATCTCCGTGGAGGCTAATATTTAAAAAAAATTGTTTTTCATGGTAAGAGTCAGGCCTGGGCCGTAGGTTATTCGGATTGAATGTTAAACTGTAGATATTAGAAAGTTAGGGGTGCAATGCGAGGCAAATCGTAGATAGTCTTGCAATTTTGTAGGTGTACACTTTTTTACGTTATAATGATCCCTCAGGTATTGTTCGCAGTTAGTGTGTGAGTGAGAACCACAGTAATACTAATATAATATGGAAGTAAGTCTCTGTCTTTTTGTTACGTTTTGATGCTATATCGTTGTGATGGAATTTTGTAAGGAAAGCTGTATGAAGGGCACAGGAAATTTTTTCCAGTATGATTGACAGTTGTAGTCACGAAATTATGAGATCTTATCGAATAGTGACAGAAATATGTTGGAAATTGATTCTCTTCAAGAGGCAGGTTCGACGGTAGAATGAATGATATAGTGATAGCTTCCCTGTCAGATTATGCCAACTCGATATTGTTTGGGACCAATCCTTCGTTACCTACAACTTTCTATATTTAATTCTGGCAAAAAAATTCTTAATTCACGCGTACGAAGTCGCGGGTACGAGGCTAGTAGAGACATATTAATGTGGTAGTATCCCGTTACTTTCCTGAAATATTGGACGGATGTTGTTTTGCCATCGGTCTGCTAAAGTGTAATTATGTTCTATATGATAGATGTGTTTTTTTTTTTTTTTGGATTCATTGGAGCTAAGCATAAGGGAGTAAGGGATACTGTTATTACAATATTTTAACTCTTACTATCAGGCCATTTATATTCTACGCTTATTTCACTGTATATTTTTCAGATTCTTGTTGTTTTCAGAAATTCCACCCTCAATTGTACTTTGATACAAATTACTCGTAGTACCAGCTATTGATAAGTCAGTGTTGTAAAGTATGACTTGTGGTACGATTAACAGTAATATCACGGAGGCATGCCGCAAGCAACGACTAACATCCGTTATGATCTTTGTCGTTGGAGACACGATTATATGTGAAAACTTTTTCACGACTATCTAATTATTATTATTTTCAACTCGCTATTTCCTGATCACAATTCACGCTGCTGAACTTACAAAAAAATCTCCTGTCAACAATTCCCACCGTGATAAACCGTTTCTAAGTAACGATAAATCATTATAAATTTAAAGAAATGAGCACCTTCGGCACACTACAGCGATTTAGTGACGGAATAGAGCCTACGAATAAAAAAGCTTTATATAGTGCTTTAGAATTAAATCACGTTTATTTGATGTTGTTTTAGCTCCATCCCCAATTAACGTAACGTAATGAATAACCCATATAGTCCAGATCCTAAGTTGTGTGTTTTTGTGTGATAACCACGTTTAAGTAGTCATGGATGCTCATAGATAAAAGGATTTGATCTTCAGAAGAGATATTAATTCCCTCCTCCGGCCCCGAGTGATATAGAGTTATGTAACATAGGTACTAATTTTAATACATAATTTAAGGTTTCAGCCAGTCGAAACCCCCTAAAAATCTGATCTGCCGTTTTTATGTCATGTCTGATTATAGTTAAAAAGTTGAAAGTTTACAAGAGATTTTAATATCCTGCCCCAGTGCCAAATGTTGTTGCGTCATAACACGTATTTAACATTTTAAGTCGTACCCTACGCTTTCAGACTGCGAAAAAACCTATCAAAAGCTTTTGTGTGATGCCGGAAGAAACGGATAATGCCGATTTATAGGTTTATAATTACAGTTGTTATGGAGCCACGATTGTCTTTTTAGTATGGGTACGAATATAGAATACGTCCAAGTTTATAACGTTATATGCTGCCTTGACCACAATTAAAACTGATATTACTAACAATTCTATAAAACATTACACTAATGAAATACAGATATTATACAATATCTGAATAAAAATAACAACATAGTGACCCAACGACAAAGAACACGCACACAATGTAAAATTCAAATACAATGTAATAAAACGTCTGATGTGACCTCAAATCTGGCATAGAATGTAAATACCTAAAAACCTAAAGACAGCCAGGCAACGTGATAGTACTGGTTGAAAAATGGCGACGACAGGAAAGACATCATTGAATCTTAAAGTACAACCTTCTACCATGTTTTATTTTATCCATGAAGATTTACCATATTTTTTTAACGTGTTTGCTGTAAAATGAAATCCAACGACAAACTAACTTCATGCAAGCAAAGAAAGTAAAATAGATCTTGCGATTTCATCGGATCGAGTCGGCTACCTGTTAGTTATGGATGATCATACATAAAAGGGCACGATGTTCAAAATAGATATTAATTCCGTTGGGCTCAGTCTGGCGGAGCTCCATCCAGCCAATAGCAATCTCGGTGACCACGCCGGCCGTGACAGCCAAAAAAATTATATAGCAGACTAGCAGAGTTCCCGCCGTTATCCGGTCTGTTGTTGATTTAACATTAGAGTATTTTTAGCCGTCAAATGAGAAAAATGTTGATTCAGATTGATCAAAATCGCTCCTTCGTTTTAACAAATCGTCGACCTATCACCACTTTATTCAGAAGGGGATGGGTTGAACGTGTGGAGTCATTTTGTTGAAATTGTGTACAGAATGCCCAGTCATCCCCACCCTGTCTTTTACTCCTTGGATTGAGTTTTATTTATTCCTATAGCTTTTGAAACCAGTTAATGAAAAACACTACCACCAAGTTTCGTCAAAATCACCCAGCCTTCTCTGAAAAGCTGGAAAGTTCGAGAGGCATCCCTAAACGCAGTGGGGGTAGTTATCATCCTGACGGGCTCAGCAAGTGTAAGCATTCCTCATATAACTATAGTTCACAGTATGGACGACATAAGACGAAAACAACAAATAATTAAAACCACACTTCCTAGGCCAGACTCGAACCGGCCAGTCTAAATACGTGAAGCCCATGTGTATTCTAGACCACTTGCTACTGGGGCTGGTGACAATTTTAGTCTGAGAGGCTGAAACACGTGAATAATATTTCATGCCAATCGCTTAATTTGTTATATGCATTTAAACGTCTCATACTCACCCCATCAAGAATAAACTGTGTTGGGACTGATTTACTCACACAGTGGTTTGAGTTACCCCGGTAGAAACGGATGTGGTAAGTTTCATTAAAATTATCCCAGCCGTTCGGACGTGATGCAGGAACAAACATTAAAAAATATATTATTGGAATTAGCGGTGGTAACAAAGTAGGCGATGATGATTTGACGGAACTTTATTTTTTTTGTCCAGTAAAGTTATGAATGATGTTATTTAAATTCTGTCTGGAAATATATTCCTCCGAATTCTGCCGATTTCGTATGTTAAAATGATCTTGAAAACCTCCTTAGAGGACAAGGGATACAGTACTGAATGATTAACTACCATTCCTACAAAAGCCTCCTCACGGATGCAAGTAGGATACGTGCACGGATGCAGGAGAAGAATTAATATCAGTTAAACCGAACAAAGAAAGAAACCGACTGCTTTTCATCTCTACGTTTAGTACACATTTGGTATTAGTTTAACTCGCTGGAATTGAAAAGAAATACATCTGCAGGCGCTACTTGTGTGCTTGACAGGTACCTCGTGTGATTGTATCTGTAAATAATGCTGTGACACTCTATGGCTCCCTTTATTTTCTCGAAGTTGTTGATTTTTAGCCGAAATTCAAAAAACAACTCGGTGGCCCACCAACAGTTATAAACTCCATAACGACGGTTCTTCTCGAAATAACTTTGCAAGGTGCAATTTTCCTAATCGCTTAAATAATGGACTAGAAGTTATACTAATCAGCCAAAATGCCTTCAAATCTGTCCCATAAAACTTATATCCCTAAATGAACTTTGTAAAACCAAATATTTTAAAAAATCAATCCCTTTGAAATTTAGATCTTCACAACAAGCAACTACTTCTCAAATACTGGCATCTGACTTTCGCCAGTTTTAATATTTCTCTCGTATGGTAAATTGGTCTTCCAATGATTCTGTCTCATTCCAAATTCTTTTTTGCCAAATAGTCAATGTAGAAAATTATTTAGTACACAGATCTCATATTTGTCTGTATTTACAATCTTTTCCTTTATCTCTTTTCTATTTTCTTACTAAATAACCAGTCCTTAGTGCCTGAAAATATGTTTCCTCTTTGTATCTCCCCTTCATATCAGATTTTTCTTAAAATTTCAGTCTTCAGCCATCATTTTCAGAGCGTGTTTATTCCATAACTTTTCAGTTAACGTAATCTTAACATCAGTAGCATCACTGCCCTTATCATTACATGGTTTGTAACGAATTGTTTCAAACTTTAAACCTTACTATAAAGAAGTACGCAACATCACGATAACATTGATGAAAATATATAAACTGTTTATGGCGATGTTATAACCTTTTAAACTGTTTATTCTCCTTTTTTTATATTGCATTCAAATTTTCGTGGCCAATAATGTTCATTATATCTGGAATACTCTTTAAGATTAGCTTTGGACTGAAAGCAGAGATAATGGCTTTGTTTGAATTTAATATAAATTCAAGTCACATCATCCTCTTTTAGAGAATTAAATTTCACTTCCCTTATAACAGTTTCACTTTAATTTTGGTGTATCATGCATATTCATTTGCAGATTTATGAGCAGTTGACGTGAAGTATTGTGCAACGAACTATTTTCAAAAAGAGACTGGTTAAAACAAAGCGAGAGAAATATTACTTCACTTATCCCCATGGGTATTATGCAGAAATACCATCCGGATAAACGTGGCTTGCCAGATAATGAATAAGAAGGCGGTATAGTTCAGACGATAACCCTGGATATGTTAGTCCGAGATAAGGCCTCCCAGAATAAAACGTATTACCGGCACTAGAAAGCTGCTGCGCCGCTTTAAATAGAGATTATGCATTATGAAATTCAACCTGAGAACAATCAGACCAGAATATCATCCCAGTCGTTTCGAGGATTGGACGGAACGGGCTTAGATGTAGAGCGAGTTCATTGAGTAATGAAGCAATGTATACTTCATAAGATATATAAGAAAACAAGAAATCAGGAACGTAAAAAAAGAGACGAATAGGAAAGAAAGAGACAATAATTTTTTTTCAGTATGAATATTCATTCGACATTCGTACAAAGACTTTTTAATTCAAATATTAACTCACTGCTGTCTGCAGTTTATAAAAATTGTTCAAGACACTGATGCCGTTCAAATAATGGAGTTTAAAACATTTTTGAATCATCTGAAATGTTGGGAAATATGAATTTATTCGAAATGTACTTACCGAAAGGGAGGGGAAAAGTGAAAGTTACCAAACAACTTGATGAAGCAGACAAAAGGGTACTGAAGTATACCAGAAATAATCTCCATTAAGGCACGAAAATGGCAGACATTGCAATAAATTACCACAAAACAAAGCGTCGAATAATTTTTACGAATTCATATAATATTTTCTGTATCTACTGATACTAATTATGTGTACAGCATTGGCATGGTGAAAATATTATTTTATTAGTTTGTTTGATGGCAGCTCATAATTATAATTTGCAGAGGTGGTCAACTAAGGTAAGAATCAATTCTGCCAATGATAATGGATTCAACTAGTATATCGAAACTATGTGAGTTTTACGTTGGCCTGGTTAAATTTAGCTAGTTATATATAGAGCGAATTCTATAAGACTGCTACCGGAAACAACTGTACTACAATTTATGATAATTATTTATTATTTTCGTTTAGTTCTGACTAGTCTCCAAAAAGCTTAACTACTTTTCCCCAGTCTTCGAGAAATGAGTAAAATTAATTTGATATTTCACGGAATATGTCAGAAGGATATTATGACTTCATATGTTTTCAACCTTTTTATTACTATTCCGTTTCAAATAATCACTTTATTTTAGAACTGAACGGACATGGAGGACTAAGATTTATTTAAGTGAAGGAAATAAACATTTTTAATTGAATCTTTTACTTTTCGTGACTGGTTATGCGTTATTCTCATTCAACAGAGAATCCAAACCTCATCAATTATTATTATAAAGCACGTAGTAAAATTACGTAGATGTTCTATTGACTTACAACACTTTGGTGCAAAATCACTATAAACTAGAGTTGTGACTGTTATAAATTTTATTTCATCAGGTAATCTAAAATTGAAAACAGCGTTTGTCCGTTAGTAAATACGGAATAAATAATACTGGCGTGATAATAGGTGAGACAGTAAGGTAGAAACCAACCTTCACCCGGAGGTAGATTCCGGTTTCCATATACCGGTTCCATCTCCTTTACCAAGTCAAATATAGCGGAGCGTACAGTGCCTGGTAACCGTCAGACGAGTGCTCGCAAGTGTTTACTCAGATACGAATTTACATTTGTGAACGCAGTCCATTGCTGAGAGATTCTGACGAACGCGGTGTATACTCGTAAGTCACTGGTAACTAGACGGAAGATATTCTAATTTTCTTCTAAACAAACATTAATCAGGATTCCCTTGCTACACGTTAGTGTGGGTTAAGTATTCTAAGAAAATTTAATAATGTTTTTCCAATAATAAATAATTCGATTTTATACGACTAAATATTAGGGATCCCACGTGATTATTGTCAAAACCTCACATAACCACATGACATTATAATATAACCCCGTTAAGTCTCCATTTTTACAGAGGTGAAATGCGCTGCAAAAAGAAAATCTGTCAGCTGTATATTAAAAGCACACCATACTTGCTTAACTCTTCACAGCATTTTTTTTTTTTTCTTTTTTTTTTTTTGCCGTTTAGCAAATTTCGTAAAGCTAGTGCTTTATTTTTTCTCCTTCTGCAGTATGCCCACCAGATTTTCAGAAACCGTTTTAGTGAAGTGACCTCTTCTGATTAAAATAATAGATAAGTAATGGAATTGATATTATTATCTAGTTTTAAAAACAACAAATTGAATGATCATATTTTTTTAGCCTTTTCACTACTTTAGATGATACGTTTTAATTCCCGTTGTTGGCACACCTCTGTAAAACATTGCTTTGTAATTGTTATCCGTTTGATCGAGATCATCTTTACAGAATTGTATGAAGTATCAGTTTACTATCGAGCAGACGTAAGTTAATTTTTAGTCAGAAACGTGTTCGTTCAATAAACGATTAAAAAGGAGTTCAGACAATACGCGGTTGTTTTCAGTTTCTCAATAATGAAACGCAGAGGAAGATATTTCACCCAGTTAACTTGAAAAAGCCGACCTCGGTGTGAAACTAACTAACCCTCAGTCGTCACATTGGGGAGCGCTCGTGGTAAATCCTTGATCCGGCTGTCCTAGTTTCGGTTTTTCATGGTTCCTTCAAAGGACCATAGCTGACTTCGTATCCAAATACTCTACTGGCTTTAACTATCTCGACGTCGACGAGTCTTAGAGCCACGGTTCTAAGAAGAAGACATAGGTTCTATTGCTTATGTCAAGAAAAAGTTATTAAAGAAGTTTGTTTTGACTACATTCCTCTGCATTGGGAAGTATGCGAAACAATAGGAAAATAGGCAAAAAAATCATTACGGAAGTACATTTCAGGTCAAACGAGCTGTCTCAGTTAAGATAGGTCGTTAAGTTATATGAGTGTTATATTAGAGCTCAACGCCACAGCAAATATTCCTTTCATAGTAGAAGATATAAGATACCACACCAACAAATTCAATGAAACAATAAACAGCGAGCTATACTGAGAACCAAGGTCGCAGTATTTTTGGAACAACAAAACCACGGCCATGACATATACTCATAAAAGTGACATTAGTAATATTAGAAAAATCTACGTGAAATCTCACACAGTAAACAAACAAAAAATATTGTTAAATTAGTAATATTAGTAAAAAAGTTTGGCGTAACACAAAGGCCTCTATTACGGATGGCCGTTTTTTTCCTCAAAAGAGTTAAATACATAGTGCCTTCAAAACTCTCTTGAACAAGTAGTGCAAAAAGTTTTCGACCCTAAAAGATTACTAGAGAGTTATAAAAACTCAGCAGAGTTATTTTTTCAAGAGGGATTGAACAATGCAGCCTCAGAACACAAGTTGAAATACCCAAACTTCATTGCGTCAACAGTAGAACAGGAAATAGCATTCGCTTACATTCCACGTTATGCAGTATTGGGCTTAAAAGACAGATCTTATCTTCGACAGTATTAGTAATATTTGGAACTACAAAGATAGCAAGTACTTAACTCACCCATATGAACATTGAACTGAAATTATGTAGGCCTTTAACAGTATTTGTCCTGTCACGATAAACCTACTTGTACGCCTTTAGTATTTAGTTTTTGCTTATCTTTTTCCAAAGATCATATCATCATCAGAAAAGATGATTAATCACATCGAATCTGCACAGTTTTTATGCCATTTAACGCAAAAATGAGGGTCGAAGTATAGTTTCGATACTACACAGATGAATAAAAGTTTCAACCACATATTGTATTGTTAATATTTCTAGATATTCAAACAGACTTGTATACGATATATAAATAACGCATCAACTGCTTACCTAGATAAGTTTAGTTCAACAAAATGTGGAGCACAGTGTTTAAATTGTAAATTAGCATCAAAACGATAAACTCCCTATTATTTGCATACAGTAAAACTACACTTTCCATCCACTTATTATACCACGTTTGTAAAGCACGAGCAGTATCGTGGTGTATGCATTCTTTCGACAGCTAAACGTTCAATTTTTCGGCCCCTGCCTTAAAGGCCCTTGGAGCAGGGAGAAGTGTAAACCTGGCGTTCCGACTGGGATGAGAATAAGCAAGGAGGTATAAAAACGCGCAGTGCAGCATAAAACGTGTAGCTGCGGGGATCGAAGATTATTCACATAGCCTCACGTGCGGCGGAATACTGTATGAACTCAATTTACATCTGGACAGAAAAAAGGATAAACATGCAACACGTCGCGTCTGGCCACATAAATATTCATACGCTCGTTTCGAAGACACGTAACAGCTGAAATTAAGCATTTTCAAAATAATTTATGACCTCTTCACAGCAGAACACGTCCGTCTTCAGTTTGAACAAATCCGTAATTTAAGGGACTGAGATCTTTGATATTAAATTTTGTGTTAATTTTCCCATTCAAAAGAAAACGGGGCAAGAGATATGTGTCTGAGTATCACACGAACTAGATTTTTTTTCTTTTCGCTTCTTATCTGCGGCTAGCTGTAATTCAAAAAGAAAAATTACCAGCACCTTTTAGGTACACAAAGAGGTGTTAGATACTTAGAGATTAGATTTAGTATTTAAAATAAAATTACTTCTCACTAATTATATACGCTTATAATTCGACTTTAGTTATTGTTTGGTATAAATAGTCTTACTACTATTATAGTGGTATGGTAGCTCAGTGGATAAGACGCTCGATTCTAAAAACGGCGATCGCTGGTTTAAATCACTGCGCGGCCAGGAGTTTACTTGATCTCATGAGCTAAGCTATGACACTCCGTTTCTCAGATCGCATTTAATCCGCAGGTCAAGCCACGATAGAGGCGGAGTGGGTGGCAAATTGATACTCTGTTGCTAGGTTGCGAGACCAAAAAAATTTTTACCATAATTTTCGTTCTATAAATAGATAATGGAAATTTAAAACATTCGGTATATTCAATTTTGAAGTAACCACGATGAGCGCATGTTGGAGATGTACTTTCGTGGTTTCTGAAACTGCTGACTTCAAATGTCGTCGACGATTTCAGGTAATTTTGTTTCCTAAATACATGATACACAAATAATTTGGTAATGAAGATAGAGTTGTTTTACTATGGTATGGTAAACAATTCATAACTGGAATATTTCGTATTTGATAGTTTTTCAATAGCATTGCCATACACTGTCTAGGCTGACAATCTACAATATTAACATCACATGTTTCACAATACCAGCGTAATGTTAAGATTTAACATACTAAACCCCAGATAACAAGTTACCATTACCGAGTATGTATGTAATAAAGAGTGAGCGGAAAATGTGCCAGCGAAATGATGTAAGTTAATCTTGTCTGGTGTCCAGCCAGATGGTATTCTGAAAACATTACGTGTCCACACCTGGTTCTGCTGCTTTCATCAGGTGTCAAGATGTTTTCGGATGTTATAAGCTCGCTGTGATTGCGTAAACTGATTTAGTCTCATTTTGTGCTTCCTTTTACATCCTAAGCCAGTCCAGGTAGTCACAGCGTACTTAAAATTTTCGAATGCTACTTGACTCTGATGAAGACAGTAAAGCCAGCTATCGAAAAGTTGTGTTTTTTACGACATCATTCGCCTGAACACCCGAGAAGATTACATATACGTATTGTTAGGTCCAATTACTTTTTCGATTAACAACAAAAAAAAATTAATCTCAGACAATTTAGCAGTGACATTTCAACGTCACCGATGATTGCAAATTCAGTTTACATACACATTTTTAAGTTGAATTTTTCAATATCATTTTTATCAAGATAATTAAATTTTTATTGCGTTAGACTGTGAAAAATCCTTTGAATTTTAGGACACATATTTTTTCACTCTGAGTCTTGTAAAATTGGAAGGTAAATGGCTTAAAGTATCGAGATGCTGTATCACCTGACTCAGGTGATTCTCCTGTGCATACTGGTTTTGAGCGTCGTCGCTCATCTCCCACACACGGGGCGCGAGGTGTTCATCAATCATGCAGCTCTCCTCCGCCGCCACGCCTGCGACGACATAATCCCCTGCGATACACTAAATGCGTTATTGGATTCCGCCCGGCAGCGTGTACTCAAACTTGGCGCGCCATTTAACACCCAAGTTTGTAGGCGTCCGCCTTCGCCGCCGGCAGCAGGAACCCAACTACCTGCAGCGCCCCCCCGCTCGTTATTCATTGCGCCGCTCCCGCAGCCACTGTGCAGGTACGCCAATCTCCACACAAAGCGCCTTTGACTAAACTCAAGCAGCGATTAACTGGTGATTTACATGAAGAAGGTAGCTAATACAGGGTTATTATAAATGTTTGAAGCAATTTCACATATTTATGTAGTTACTGTAGGCATATTGTCATAAACATTAATAGTCAAATAGAATATATATATATACAGGGTGTCGAGGAATTAAAAGATAATCCTGTAACCACAAATAGTTCACATCATGTCCTACTACATGACTAAATTTTATTTTAACAAATGTCTCACTACTTTTGAGATATTGGATTTTTTAAACATTTTTTTCGAAATATGTGACTTTGTTCAGTTTATTCCATGCCATTATTACAAATTAAGACTTTTCGAACACTGTTTTTTTTTTAATTTACTCAAGTATGTTTGAGTCATCTAAAAGAATGTTTTTTTATCATCAAACATTAAAAAATCTTTTTTAAAATCATAATCATCATTTTTTACTACATGTTTAAAATGCACAATTTTGTCTTTAGCATATTGAAATAAAGTAAAAAATTCATTTTAAAAGAAGTATTAAATTATTATACCATTTAAGATTTTTATAAGGCTTTTATAACGTTTTAATAAAAAAAAAGAACATAAAAAAGTGTCTTTGAGTAAATTAAAAACAAATTCAAAATGTTTTAATTTTTACAAATGGCATGGAATAACCTGAAAAGTGTCACATGTTTCGAAAAAATATTAAAAAATCAATATCTCTAAAATGATAAGACTTTAACCAAAATTAAATTTTATTATATAGTTTGAAATGATTTGATCTATCTGCATTATCCTTTAATTTCTGGATGACATGGAATAAGCTGAACAAAGTCACAAGTTTCGAAAAAATATTAAAAAATCAATATCTCGAAAATGGTGAGACTATTATTAAAATAAAATTATACTACATATTGGGACATGATGTGACCTATCTGCGGTTGCAGGATTATCCTTTCATTCCTGGATATACTATATATATATATATGTGTGGTATCCTTTGAACAAACTGAAGCAATGATAAAAATCAAAAATGTTCCACCAGAACTTTGAACCAAGTAGGAGACATTAGTCGGGTGGAAAAATTTAAGTACTTGGGTGAGATCATCATGAAAAATGGATAGGTCAAAGAAGCTGTTCATCATAGGACACACGAACTGGAAATAATCTACCAGGTTTCTCTTGAGATCTACAAGAAACAATGTCTTTCACGGAATACTAAGATACGTGATTATGAAACATTTCTGAAACTAGTGGTTTTATATGCAACCGACCGCTGATAAAGTACTTCCGGGAGTATTGGAGAAAAAAGAGCGAAAAATTATTAGAGAAGTTCTAGGTTCCAACAAACCATCAATAGAGATCCAACAAATAACTCTACAACAAAATAAATAAAATCACTGAAACAATCCGCAAACCGGGCACGGTTCTACGGTCGCCTCAAACGAATGGAGGAAAACAGACTTTAATTTATTTGCTTCAAAACCCAAAACTGTAAAGCAATGGTTTGTAATTATCAAAGAAGGCCTTAATTTGCTGGGATTGAAACCCGAAGATGCTTTTAATGGGGTTCTTTTTTGGAATAAGTTGGTGCCAAGCCGAGACGAACAATCCAAAAGAAGACGCGGTACCACTCTATACGAATGAAGGACTTCCAGGACCAAAAGAAAATTAAATTCGCAGCCAATTGCAAGAAGGATTAACGTGGTCCTAATTGACCTCTACATATAAACATATAACACCACACAAAAAAATTGCAGGGGGCTTGGTATGGAGAGCGTGCAAACCATTATAGGAATTGCTGATCCTTATCCCACCACGACCGAACCATCGGTTTACCATACGCCTGTTTAAGAATTCATGATCTTTTTTTTGAGTTGTGTGAAAGATTGAATGTTTTAGAATCTTCTATCAACAAACTTAACAGAACTGCGTGATCAACAACGCTTTTGAACATATTGATAAGGACATGTTGCGCCGAGTGAGGCAATAACTTCATTATCGACATAATATAAGCACAATAAGTAAGGGTACACATATAGCGCACATCTAATATGTAAAAAAAAAAACAACAACATAAAAAACCTTTTTGAGTTTTTCTATAGGTTACAATACGTCCAATAATATTGCCACTAAATTTGTCAAATCGCTCCAATCATTTTTAATAATCCTGTGATGAGTCATATAAACAACATGAAATAATTTTTCTTGGTTATTCGGGTGCAACCACATCAAATTGTTTTTATCCTAACGTTTCAGGTTTCTTTCTGTCGCTTTTGTAAGAGGATTACATTGATAACGAACACGGAAGTATCAATAATCAACATGAAATGGTATAGAAAAGCTAATTCATATGACAAATTTTGAAAAAATTGTAATGAATCTGTGAAGGAACGCCATTTTGGAACCACTGAGCTAGATTATAATCTAAGCCAGTGGTTCCTAAATGGTGGTCCGTGGAACCCTGGGGTTCCGTGGAAGGGTTCCATGTTCCGTCCGAGAATTAAATAAAATGTTCGTTGAAAAGAGCCACAACTGCGCTGTGAGAAGGCTATCATGGTTCTGCTTCCGTTTGTGATTAATTACCGATGCGAGACTGGTTTTTCAGCTTACGCTTATAAAAATGGGGATCCGCCAAAAAATGTATGATCAATTAGGGTTCCGTGGCCAAAAGAAATTGGGAACCTCTGATCTAAGCAACACACCTCGATATTGAGATAGGAGATTTCCGTCGGATGTTGTTTTATCCACATTTAAATTTATTTTTATTTTTTCATATCATTTCTTATCTGTCATTACCACTGTCGACGTAGGAAGTGTTGCTACAATAGCAATCCAATATCAAGCATAAATAACGGATACTTAAAAACAGAACTGGTTCTTATATACAGACGGATGACGTTCGGATAGGGTAACATGTGTTTCCTTGTTAATACTTTGATCAGTTTCTAATTTCGTGCTCTTTGCAAAGCTGTGATAGCCGATGCAACATATATAAAATATTTTAAGTCAAATTGTAACATTCACAATGTGCAATCCCTATAAAAATCTGCTGAAAGGTTTTTAAGTGGTTAAATTGAACGCCTAGATTTTAGTTTCCTCTTGCACCATTTGGCGACATATTGGAATGACGTACGTATCAGACGTAGTTAAAGGCATAACGCTGAAAACCCTGCAAAAATGTTGAAAACAATATTTCGTAATAACATAAAAAATGAACAAACACACATAAATACAAGTAATAATTGCTTTGTTTCATGGATTTCCAAACTGAAACACGTTTCAAAAATAACTACAATATAGACACAGTCCCTTTATATTTCTAACAACACTATACTTCTGTTTAAAAACATCTTCGGTCTAAGTAATTTTAAGGTTGACAGAATTAACACATGGACCTAGTAATTTTATCTGTGATAGAGCAAAGTTAAATAAAAACAGTTTCACGCCAATTTCGTGGCAACTAGTATAGTTTAACGTTTAAGTATCCAGACATGCGCGTTCTACAAATACAGCCTCTTTCACCTCTATCTTCTTCATGAATCCTTTACTGGCATAAAATAACTTATCGTATTAAAATGCCGATAGGTTTCTGCTCATTTATTCATCTCAGACGACAGTAAAGGGAAGCAGTTTACACAAAGTAAGCCTTAAGTTCTGAAACCAATACACATAGTCCAAGATTTCCGTAAGAGTAAATTTTTCACATATAAATGCAGATAAGAAGTTAGTCCATTTTAAAGGATACTATCAAAAAAATCTGAAGTAGAAGATTTATGGTTTCCATGAAGTTCCACTACAGGTGCAAAACAGCTTACGTATGGCGTTAAAAATTTAAAGTGACAGTACTTGAAGAAAAATAAATCTAAACTCGAAGAAAAAGTCTGATTGTTATCCACATGGATAATCGTTTAAGAAAGTTCATTGCTACACGTTTTTCAAAAACTGCAACGATGACGTGACGAGAGGCAATTTCACGCAGTGTTTTGCATGTAACTGTGTCTGGAACACAGCAGCTGACAGTGATGGACGGTTCCCTTAAGCTTCAAAGTGAGTTGGCTGTGTTGATTTCGACTTTCAACGCGGATGTCCCAAGAAATTGTAACAATCTTTCTCTCCATGTCAGAAGGCCATAACTAACGTTTCTTGTTACAGGCATTTGTGAGTAGTGTTCCAAAGAACTGCAGATGAAGTGCAACTGGTATCGAGATACTTCTATCGTTTTCTTAATCAAGCTTGCCAATTTCCAAACAAGGCGTCAATTTAACTATTCTTAATTTTATTTGTACGCCAATATTTGAAAATCGTTTAGAAGTTGCACCATCTCATCTATTATTAGTTTCCTTGCTAAGAGTGTTTTGTAAAACTTCTGTGTATTGACACTTCATACAAAAATTTGGAGGCTGCCAGTATTGGAACCATGCAAACTACTGTACATCAGCTATTACAGTGACTTCTCAGCGTATTCAGCTAAATTTGTTGCCTGTAGATACTTCAGGTATCTTCGCTTTTATTCCATGTGAGAACAGTATCAGGAACGTGTAACACTACAAATCATTCTCAAAACAGGTAAAATAACTAACTGCCGATTATTGGTTAGTTGATTACAATCCAAAACTACACACAATTTACAGCGTTAACTACAAATACATGAGTGTCCATGTTAATTTTATAATTCATATATAAATACTAATTAAAGGGTAAGCTTATTCTCTGTGTCATCATGATGTCATGATCCCGGCCTTCATTGGCGGGATACCACAGTTAGTTAAACCCGTTATTAAGAAACGCGCATAACCTGAAATTGGTAGTGACATCTCTGGCCATTGTAGCCCATCAACGAAGGGGGGTAGCGTGACGTCACCGTTACGGTGACGATGATACTGTGACACAATGGCACAGTGACCGAGCTTTGCCTTTTATTAGTACTGAAAGTTCTGAAAAGCATTGCGAAATGAATTGCCAAAACACCGAACGAAAAGTATGTATTGCGTTTAATTTAACATATTAATAATTAGTTGCTTTTTATTTATTTATATCCATTCGATGTAGATGTTTTCTTTAATTTTTTTGCGCATAGATATGTAATATAAAAGCTTTAGTTTTCCAGCAGCAATGTTAGCGGAAGTTTTGATTAGATTGAAATTTAGTTTGCGTCAGAATGACACCTGGCATTTGACGTAACAGCACATTTATCGTGATCTATGCGGCTTTTACCAGAATTAAAACTGATATTACATGGTACAACGTTGTAAGGATTCATTGTGCTTTGTTTTCACTAGCGCTTATTACTAATCTTTTATATCAGTAACAAGTTCCAACCGTATTGCAATGTAAACTACAATAAAAATATGTGCAACTTTGCAAAAAAAGTGTTTGAGCATTATTAATAACAGTTTTATTTAGTTAAACAAATAGAAAGAAACAATTTGACGTAATTTTTGACGGGCTAAAACGTTAGTTTTTACCTAGATAGCTGAAATACTTTCATCACATCAGTGATTATGAATAATGTTGTTACTTGCAATTACATACCCCAAAGCATATATTATTTTCTGATTCCTCTTCAGTTACTGTATTCATCACGAAAATGTTCTTACGAAGTTCTTATGAAGAAATTCTTCCAGTTTGTATTAAGAATGTAACGTTTTTGTGTTCTTCATTTTGTTACTTTGTGTTCCGCAAAGTAAAAGCAGTCAAATATTTCATACTATTTTTCTGTAGAATTCGAAATTATGGAAACCGTGCTTAAAGGAATCAATAATTCCGCTAGATCTTCGCTTTGGTTTGGTGAAAAGAAATAGATAAAGACACTTTCTCGAAAAGAAGTTAAATTATATCATTTGTGCATACAAACGCGAGGAAAGATGTGCAAACGTGTTGAGGTGTCTACGTATTCCAGTCTTCTGTTGATTCCCATTATTGCTAGCAGAACTTAATCCACAATGAATATTATGTAATCTGTTAGAGAAGCCCAATTGTGAACCTCCCCTCAAAATTAAAAAATTTGCCATGGTTTTCATCAGATTCTTGTTATAGGTTTTAATCTTGAATCATTTTTGTGAAGATCCAGCCATAAAAGTACTCACTGTTATCTGTTACTTCGAATTATTGAACGCCTTTGAAGCAATCATATCTGTATTACAGTATATTATTGCGGTAATGGTATAAGCATGAAAGGGGACCACATACTATTAATACTTTAGTGCAACAACCTCCCAAAGACAAAGAATTAAGAACATCATTGTTTTATCTGCCTGTAATGATGGTGATATTAGAAATAACACACCATTAATATCTTATCTGCATGATTCGTAAATTTTTATAAGACATAGTGCTTTCTGCCTGGTACTACAGAAACAAAAACATGACAAAACTGTCTCATAACTGTTTCACCAACTGATCATCTAATACCGAAACGGAGGTCAAAAATCGTAAAGCGGACTGAACAGGCGAAGCGTAGGTGGACAGTTTTGTCAAAGCTCTGCAGAAATAGATAGCGGTCAGGTGCAGTAAAGTCGCCACGTGACATTGGAGAGAGCTGATTGGCTGATATCGGAGCAATGTCTCCCGACTGGAGCCAATTCTTTTATCCTTTCTGCGAGAGCAGCAGCTAGAACAAAGAGAGATAGAAAGCTTCCTCTAACCGTGCAGCCGCTACACACTGCAGAGCAAGAGTTGTATCTTCTCATTTCTGGACCGATTCTCAAACATTAAACCTACGTCTGTCACGTGACGTGAGGCAAAATAATATTAATTCCCATGAAACACACTACGCTATTCAATTTAAAAGCATTCCAAGATTGATAAAAGTAAATTTCTAAAAACTGTCACATTTGGCAAGTTAAAATAACATTGTAAGAAAGTGGAAGCAGAACCAACAAACGCAAGTAGAATCGAATCAAACCAACTTGGATATGTGGAGAGCTGTATGTTGAAGAAGAAAGCCTGCGGTGGAGAGGAACTGCAGTGATGTGAGTGTGGATTAAACTGGTCTTTTTACTTGTGTAAACCTCCTCTGAAACACGAGTTGTAGCTGTTAACTGGTGATTAGTAGATTCTCTTGTCTACCTAAATAAAATGTTTAATTGTAAACCGAGCGTGGTGCGTGAACAGTTAACGTTCTGGCCTCGCAACGGGAGGACGGGAGGACGTGGGTTTGAATCCCCATTCGGGCATCCAGATTTGGAATTTCCATGGTTTCCCCGAACCACCTCAGGCGGATGCCGGGATGCTACCCGCAAAATGCGATGGCCTAATTCCCTCTCGTTTCTTCAGTCCTTTCGCGCCTATATTGACCTCAATGACGACGAGCCGTAAAGCCATACTAAAAAAATCAATTTTAAATGGTATTTTCACTAAAGAGAGACGTATTACCTTAAATCGTGTGGTAGTAGCTCTAAGTAACACCTACCAACGCCCATATTTTCTTTTTATTTTCCTCTTAAGTCTACCGTCTCATTTGTTCAGATAAACCAAATCTTCCTTTGTCCTGTTAGCTTCTTGATCGCCATATACTCATCAAAATTTGCCATTTTTGGGCTTCTCTAGAACATTGCATCTCGAAAAGTGTTCCAACGTCAAAAGAGCGGACCAAGTGTGGTGGATGAGCGGTTAACACTCTTACCTCACATTCTGGAGGATAGTGGTTCGAATCCCCGTCCGAGCATCCAGATTTGGTTTTTTATTGGTTTCCCCAAATAACTCCAGGCGAATGCCGGAATGTTTACTTCAAAAGGCCATGGCCAAATAACTTCACGTTCCTTGTCCGCAGTCCCTTCCCGGTTCTAATGACCTTGTCGTCGACGAGCCGTAAAGCCATAAGCAAAAAAGTGCTTTTGGATGGCTCAGTGTTTAAGGTGTGTGTTGGGAGACAGAATACCTGTCATGGAAAGGATTTTCAAAGGCCATAAACCAGACCTTCACCTCTGATACAGCTTACTTTAAAATGTGAAGTACGTGAGGACGCTTCCGTGGTTCGAATTCCACGTTAAACGCTACATCCCATCCTCGCATTCGGTAGGACGCGAGTTCGAATCATCGTCCGGGCGTCCAGTTTGTGTATTCCATGGTTTACAAAATCACTTCGGGTGAATGCCGGGATGCTTCCTTGAAAAGGCCATTGCCGATTTTGCTTCCAGTTCCGTGTCCCCAGTCTTTTCCTGCCTCTAGTGACCCCTGCGTCGACGAGGCGTAAAGCCATAATCAAAAGAACCCGGATCCCCTACACTCGATTGGATTACCGGGTTAGGTTAAGGCGGCTTCGGGGGAGACGGAATCCGCAGCCAATAAATACCTTGTGATCAGGTCTTTACGACCACTCCTTTATTATAGAAGAATGTGGAGAACGTATAAAATAAGTTCAGTGTAGAATGTGTGATGCAGTGTTAGTGCCGCGTGTTTTGCCGTGGTACCTGCCTCCGTCGCCTCGCCCCCTCACTAATGCCCGCAGCCGCTCCCTCGGCGGTATTAATGGAATTCCGCGGCCGGCGCAGTCCGCGGTCACCGGAATTACTTTGCTCTCCGAATAAATGAGCTGGCGGCTCCTCCGCACTCCGCCCGCCGGAGATTTACTGCGCACTCAGCGCGGATGAAAGAGCCCGAGGCGGCGCAGCGCGAGCGGCCTCACACGGGGCGTGCCTCCCGCGTCAACACACCTCGCAAAGCTGGTCTCCAAGTGAGGATACACGAGGGGCGGGTTGTAGACGCGTTGTCAACATTGTCTTTCGCTGGCACCAGTTGTATCTGCGCTTATGCCACGCTTACTATTTCTTCCAACACTCACCAAAGTTGAAGGGAGGAGGGCAGCAGTAACACACAAACAAAGAAAATACAATATTTCGGGTGTACACCCCTTTTTAAAGTTAACAGAGGTAGGTGGCTGGGCTTGCGCAAGACTTGCGTTTGATGTAGTCACTCTTGCGTTCTATGAGTGGCTGCGTAGAACACAATCTTGCGCAAGCCTAGGCACCTACCTCTGTTAACTGTAAAAAGGGGTGTTCACCCGAAATATAGTATTTTCTTTGTTTGTGTGTTGTTTTGTGTTACTGCTGCCCTCCTCCCTTCAACTTTGGTGAATGTTGGGTGTATTTTACCTGTCCTTTCCATGTACATATTGCCTCGCGGAATTTCTTTCCTTTCATTGTTACCTTTACTATTTCTTCCGTTTCATATGAACAAACGAAAATAAAATTTGGTACGAAACTATTCATTTTTTATTATTATTATACAGGAGAAGGATCATGCATTGTGACTTTAGATAAAGATAACAATCATGAAAGATTCCACTTGTTAATATTGTTAACTATTGAACAGATTTCAATATTTTTTTTTTCCTTTTTCTCCTCTTCTTCTTCTTTTAAAGATTAGGATCAGTCTTGAATTGTTTGACATGTTTTAAGTTTCACTGTTACATAACGCCGGAGCAGTAAGTGAAATTCAAAACACATGGCGTGAAACACCAAAGATTCAATACCAACTATATGTCGCACCGTCCTATCTAAAATTTTGTAAACAACTAGAACGGAGATAAACAAACGTAGCATATTATAAATACAGGGTGTATCAAAAAGAATCATCCGATTTGGTACGTCGATATTTCTGAAACTAATAAACATATACAATGAATTTTGTTTTTCGGTGAACGGGAAACTAACAAAAAAAAAAAAAAAAAAAAAATCGTATCTTCTCATAGGTTTTCAATATACCACTTGAAATGCACGCCATGTGTCAATGCGGTATTCAAATTCTTCCCACGCTGCAGCGAGCATGTCTTGAGTGATAGTTTCCTCAGCTCCTGTTATGCGATGTCTTAGTTCATTCATTGCTGTTGGTAACGGAGGCACATAAACAGAGTTTTTTATAAACCCCCACAAGAAATAATCACATACAGTCAGGTCCGGTGACCTTTGAGGCCAATAATGTCAGGCTGAATCATTTGGTCCATTGCGACCGATCCATCGTTCAGTAATCCTTTGATTAAAATTGTTGCACTACCAGATGCCAGTGTGGCGGTGCCCCATCCTGTTGGTAAATGAAGTCGTTCGAATCAGTCTCCAACTGTGGGAAAAGAAAGTTCTCAAACATATCGACATATGTGCTTCCTGTAACAGTGTTCTCGGCAAAGAAAAATGGAGCGTACACCTTTTCCCGTGAAACTGTGCAGTTTTGGAGAGTCCCTCTCCTGTTGTACAACTTCATCAATTATTTTGCGAGTAGTTAGTTTTAGTAAATTTATAAGAAGAGCGTTTTACCCTACTCTTAATGCATTCAATAATAGGTTTGTGGTATTGCAGTGAAACTAAAATTCACAAATACGAATAAAAAAAAACTTTACAGTTTAGATATAATAGATTTATAACCAAGATCTTTAATCCCATTTTCACGTTGCAGTGAAATCTTTTTTATTTTGCTACAGCTTTGTAATTTACAAACTTCATACCAATTTTCTATCTGATTACGTTAGAGTCTAAAATAGATTCATGTATAACACAGAAGAAAGTTACCTTAATCCATGTGTTAGTAACATTACATTTACTGTCGTCAAATGTTAGTTTAATTTGGTATTAATGTTTTGTACTAACATATACTGCTTTAAATAATTATACAGTAAGATCACAGTTCATAAATCGAATTCTCAAGAAAATCACCTACAAGCAGAGGAGTGTAACAAAAAAGCTTTTGTTCATTACAGCTAAGAATATTTTAATGCTCTGGGAGATACATATCCCACGGACTTAGCTAACTGCACCGAGAATGCATATAGAAGAGCAACTTATCTTCTGATGGTTTGATACAGACCTCGATAAAATGTCACAATCTAGTGGTGCTGATTTCGCTGACACACGATGTACCGTCATTTTGAATCTATTGCATAACATGAGATTATCTATTTCTGTTTTCGATTATAGAGCTATACTTTCCCATTAACTTATTTGTTTGTTCTGGGATATAAGTTAATGTGTTAACACTTTGAAGAATTCTTTGTTTCGCATATGCAGTATGGGCCACATATTTGGTGCAATACACCCTTAATCACCATAAGGTTTTAAACTGCAATTGAAGACGCCCCAGATGTCATATACATTATCGAAAACTGTGGCAAATTAAAATTAACATGGAACTTACTGGGCAAAAAATCAAACAAAAATAATTTAATTAAAAAAATTTAACCACACTAAGTGCTGTATATAGTTGTTTCAGCTCTAAGAAACAAATTTTAATCTTACGGAATAGCGTTTAAAAAGTATGCACTACAATAAATGTACACGTAAAGCAAATATCGATAAAATATACATCAACTAACCAAATTTACTTTATGTCTTGAAAGTTTTTGATGTTAGTGGCATGGCAGACGTCAAGTTAGAAGTCAATTTCCGCCGCGATGCGTCCGAACATGTCCGCGGATGCTGATTCCGCAGTCTGTGTATTACATACAGAGCGCAGTTGATGCTTACAGTATACTGCCACTGCAGCTACTCTTCGTTGGAACTTAATCCTCACAGCAATTGCGCATTTCTCTGTTTAATGCCACCGCACGAACACAAGCGGTCTTCCACAAGTATAAGATAAATAAACCAGTTATTATCTCAATGGGTGGTTAGCACCTTTCCTACTCCCTCTAAATCTCTTAATCGCCCATAAACGTATTTGATAGGCAATGAAAGGACAGATAAAATGTGTTATATAGGTCGTTTCTAAGGTGAAGCCGTGGAAGTCTCACTGGTTAAAGGAGATCATAAAGTCAATGAATATGATTTTCCTTTGTGTACGACTTGAACTTACGAATTTTTTATTCTGTTGCCACCAGACGGATTATTATTTTCTAGCAATGTGCTGTAGAGGCCGTTATTTTTATTGCATCTCCCATCAATAGTTGTTTTCTATTAGATTTTATGGCTGAGTTCTTGTTTGGCAGAGACTGTTGGCTACGTCTGAAGCTCTTGTAGCCTGTGATTGCTGATATTATAACAGGGTTGTTCAAAAAGCATGTGACGACGCTTTTTTTCATCTTCCCCTTTCAGTTGTGGCTAACTTCCTTCAGTTGTGGGAAACTTCCTTCAGTTGCTGAAAAATATTTTCGATTTACTGGTTAAATTCGCTAGGGAAAGAGGCGTAACGTAGAAAAATAACTGTTATTGAAACATTTCTTTTTAATGGTAAAAACGCTTAGTGCGTGCAGTTATTTCGTAAAGAGTAGAAATAACTTGAAATGATTTTCTTAAAAATAATAACAGGCAGTTTTAGTTCCCGACTGGCTACATACGTGTGCTTATTCATCTCCAGCAACATGCCGTATCTTTGTTACCTGTTTGAGACAAATTTTCAATGGTAAAATTGTATGAGCAGTACAGAATATCATTTGACAGGTGTGGAAAACAACCTTAAAAACTCCATTGCTATTTACCTGCATTAAAGAATTACCGTGCCCTAGAACGCGAGACTTTGATGCTGCGCAAAACACAACTCCAAAATTGCAAGGAACTTAGCTCTGTCATGTTAGAAACAAGTGTATAAATGAAAATCTCCGTAAATGCCAGCGCACACGAAAGGTCGCGAGTTAATAACATTACAGGCGATTATTCTTACCTACCCGACTGAATTTGCTGTCTGAAACATCGGGTCTTTCGCTTCAAAGAGTGGGTAATTATATTTGAAATTACGTGTCTCTACCGGGGACCGTCCTCAAACGAGTGCGGCGTTTGGCCGGCTTGCCCTCTCGCATCGCCCCCCACCACCCCTGCCTAGAGGCGTCAGCCACTTTGTGTGTGCTCTGCGGGTACTCTGCCCGCAGGCGTCGCGCCAGCTTCAAAGACGCGCTCAAATTTCCACTCACCTCAACTCCCCGCCCAGACTCACGCCCGGTCCGTTTCAGGCGATGCTTTTTGTTCTGTAATTTTCTATGCGCCTCTGTACTTGGCACTCGTACCTCTTTCAGAATTCTCTGCAGACACAAAGCTCTGTGATTAAAAGGGAAAAACAACACGACGCAGCTAGCCCGAAGTCGTAATGGCGAGATATCTCAGTTCAACAAAGAGATTTAAAAACACTTTGCAAATACGTGCGATGTAATTGCATTCTGCGTCTGTTCTATTTAATATAGTTTAACCATCAGAAAATCTTACTAAGTTAAAAATTGTTCCAAATTCGCAGAGCTTCATGGCATATAAAGATTTTTTTTCTGTACTGAATTTATGACTTGATATGGCTTAATAGTTTATTACCACTAATTGATACATGGCGCTACGGTAACTGCACACCATGTATCATATTCAGTACTCCGATATCTGATATCAGGTAGCTAATGGTCAATACGTTAAGCAAATAAAGCTATTGGACTAGTCCATCAACACAATCCATTTTAAATCTTTATGATTGTTTAAAACAGTATAATTGTTGTGACGACTAATATTAATAAAAGTGTGAATTATTTAACATGTATCTGTAAGACTGATATTTCAATTCCACAGTATAGCATTAATTTACGACTATGCGTATCCATTTGCTTTCTACTAACATCAATTGCATTTTAAAATACCAGAAAGGCTAAGTGATTGATGAAACACTACTTCATTCAGTGTAGTGAAGACGTTAAGTTACGTTTAATGCTTGGAAGAAATGTGACACAAGAGAAAGTAATAAAATCAATATTAAAAATGCAAGATTCTCTACGATATTTTGAGATCTACAAGAACATTGCTAAAATCTAATGTTAATTTTTGTACCCTGCGCTCCGAATAAATAAAATCACAGATAATAATTTCATCGATGGAACTTTTAAAGAAATGCTCATACTGAAGATAATAACAAGGGGCTTAGAGTTTTGTTTTACAGTTTTTTTCACAGAACAAAATTTATAATGCAGTTGCCAGTTCTCAAAGCACAAAAGAAATATTAATTATCAAAATAATTAAGCTCACTGGAAAAAGAAGGTAGACGAAAGAACTTTTATATTGGTGCATACTTAGTATTAACGATGTGAATATACCGTTTGCATCATACGTTGATCATTAAGAAGCAGCAATAAGTAATTTTAGCACAAAGTAAACTAGTACTGTAAATTACTACTGTAGCTGTAAAAGTGAAAATTAATTTAATTCATCACTGAACTATAATACAAAGGGTAACTGTAGTGTAGCGTTTTAGAGGAAGTTAAATAACAAAATATGTTTTGTACGCAGATAATAGCTTACTCTTGTTCAAAAAGTAAAGTGAATCTTTATTTTTATCGAAAAATATTTATTTAATCATCAATATTTATGTTGTCCCCTTCAATTTAATCCCCCTCAGATATAATACACTTATCCCAACGTTTTTTCCAATCATCGAAGCACTTCTGATAAGCACTTTTTGGTATACCCTTGAGTTCTTTCAGCTATGTAGTCTTTTCCCCCTCAATCGTTGCAAATCTTCGTCCTTTTATTGGTCTCTTCTGTTCTGAAACAGGAAAAAGTCTCAGGGGGGCCACATCCAGTGAATATTGTGGCTGAGGCATGATTGTGGTGTTGTTTTGGGCCAAAAAATCACTCAAAAGCAACAATGGGTGAGCTGGTGCAATGTCGTGGTGCAAAAGCTTTGAATTATTTTCCCACAAATCCGGATGTTTTTTTTTTTTTTCGTATTGCTTCTCACAAATCGCACATAACTTCAAGGTAATACTCATTATTGACCGTGATGGTGATTAGACGATTCTCCAACACTATTTTCTTCAATTCCTCAACGTTTTCATCAGTTGTTGACGTGCTGAGGTGTCCAGAACGAACTTCATCATTGACATCATCTCGGTCATTTTGTATGAGCTTGTACCACTTATAAACATTTTTAATAGATTCACCGTATGCCACTGTTAACATCTCAAGTGTTTTGGAGCACTTAATTCAATTTGATGCAAAATATTTGATACTTTTTTTCGACAGCAGAAAATCGCCGAACACACAAAACACTTCTAGCAATTATGCCTCTCACAAACAATGCAAAGAATGCTATATAGTTGAAACTGTGAATATATGTGTGGGAAGAGTGTACCAAAATAAGAAAAAAAAAAACGAAAATCGACTGTACGAATGCGGCGAAATTCCAAAATGCACCTTATTTTTTGAAGAAACCTCGTATATATATATTCAAATGTCAAGTAACTTATTTCAGGTACATTCTTAATAGGAACAATACGTAGAGTAATTGAGCTCCATACAAGGAAACTGGTATATTTTAAGTACAGTAAAAGCTCCTTATTCGCGGAGGATGTGTTCCGTGAAAACGCTGCCAATACAGAATCCGTGAATTTATGTAGGACTGTAGGAGATATGTTCCAAGGTTACAAAAAATTTTGATGCTGTGGAGTAATTGTCGTACTTTGAACTTTTGATTTTTGAAATCCTAAACCAGAATATGCACTGTAAGGTTCTTTAAAATTTGCGTAGACAAGTTTAACTTTTTCATTAATGAATGCACCATTCTTCTGATTGCTGTATTGGAACCACATGGTTAGTGAAACTTTTATTTCTTCAATTGTTGGATTACGAACACTTTTTGCAGATAGGGAGTTTGAAGTCATGTAGCTCCTTATTTTGTTTTCTAATTTTTTGATTGATCGTATAATTTATTCATTTATATTAAAACAAGTGACTCACCTAACGGTCAAGCATTTCTATTTTTACGTTAAATGGCAATACAATTTTTTTTCCGAGTGGGAACTTTTTTTTTCAATCGACATAAAAAATCGCGAAGAAACAAGGTGCGGAAAGGACAAATGCTATTCACTCGAAAATAGTGGATTTTAATCAATGACTTAACTGTGGTAATAAGTCAAAAGAGCAAAGGCACGATTTATCGAAAGCCAGAGTGGTGCATGTACCCCAACGGCTTTCATCAAGCGACAAGTGTTTCGAATGTATTGGGATGGAAATAAATCAAAATGTATACTATTTACTTTTAATAGCTAATAAGCAAATATGTATAAAATAGTTAAAATTACAGTAACGTTAGTTGCGATTTTCAGCAGCAGGAAATTGTCACAATCATTTTGTCAGAAAATACTGAAAACGCAAATAGCGGAACCACAAATAAAGACCTTTCACTGGATTTCTATTTTTTTAATGGCTTAGTCGGAAAAATTTTCACTCTTCCAGGAGGTATTTATTCACACCAACATTCTTCAGTCATGCCTGAAGAAAAGCAGACGTTTAGTTAGAGATTAGTGTGTACTTAAACTGCTGTCTTTCTGGTCTTTTTATGGCAGACAGTTCCTAATACTTTAATATCAAGAAGAACAACTGTAATTGTCAGTCGTACAGGGAGGGATAATATTATCTGCCGGTTTTAAGATCAATGATTTACCGTAAAAAATGAAATTAACATATGAAATCAGCCACAAAATAAAATAGTTACTTTGTCATAACTCATTCAAACTGTTGAAGTTTTTCGAAATTGAATTTTCAGATGCAGAAACTAAGTTTCAACGTCTATCTGTGGATCATGTAGGCTCTTTAATTCTATCTGTAAAACTCCAAGTTTACATTACATCCACAACACGAAGTTTCCCTGTGCACTTTACGTGAACAAAGCAAAGCTTTACTAGAAACGGAAGGTAAATAAATCGGCACAGTCAGAATTCGTTCAGATGCCTTATTAACTAACCACCAAACTTGTTCAGTCATAAAATTACTTTAACATACCACCTTCACTGTAGATAAGCATTTTTTAAGCCATCACTACACTATTATAGTGCGCTAATAAAGTTGTGAATTGCAACTGGAGGACATGGTTTCAAACCGCAATTCAGCCAAGATTTTGCTTTTACAGTTCGTAGTATTTGACACTCTCTTGGCTCTAGTGATGTCAACATAATGACTTCCCTCCCTTTCGTCCACTCCCAAAATGAAAACAAAGCAAATGGTTACAAGTGTGTTTTCCAGGAGGTTTCACTTAGAATACCATGCCAGTACTAGGATGTTTTCTGTTTCTATTCTAAGAACACACGTCTTTCACGATTGAAACGCCTAGAAATCACTGGTTAATGTTCCTCAACGTAGATCGATTTTGTCGGCAAGACTATCACATCCAGCGATGAAGAAGGATATAGAAAGTGTCTTTCGTAAATCTAGAGCTTTCATATTAACTGTTGTTCTGAGTTGTAGCGCGTGGCTGGTGTGCGTAATTAATGTCGCCACTCAGTGCAGTCTGTAATTACTGGACTCGCGCGGAGTGCCGGTAGCCAGCAGGCAGGCTGCTGTAAGTCGACCCGTGGCGGCACAGAGTCACGCGACGGTGAACACACAGTGGGAGCTACCTGCACAGTAGCGTTCACTATAAACAGCACATGAATCAGAGTCTTCTCAAGGTAACACTTAACCCCTCACACATGATTTATTTTCAATTATTTACCACATGAAGTCATCTTCCACAATTCTGAGATTCAGTTATGAATATCTGTGGTCATTTGTTCTCAGTATCGCATCAGAAGAGTTAATTGTTAATTATTTTCCTAAGTCGGTGTCAGAAAATGCTCTGTAAGTGATTCATAAACCTTTCACGAGAACTTTCAGCTGTTAATAAATGTATTGGTTTCACAATCACTAAGAAAGCTGACGTATTCGACAGCTAAGTTGCTAACAAAACGAACAATAATTCCATACTAACATATCCGAACGTTAAAGTTTAGCTTTTGATACTTAACTGTGGAACTCAGATATAGCTGGTGCTCCTGACATTTGTCTGTAGGTAGAGAAACCAGCGTATTTAATAACACAGAGGTAGTCTAGGGACAATCGTTGATTGCAGTCGAGTCAATTATCTTATCATCTCTGAGACTGAACAGGTGTCTTGTTAAATTGTAGAGAGATGATGCGTTGCAACTCATCTGCCAAATGCCAGCAACACGGCAATTCACATAATCATAAATGTGCAATGTTCTGTATTAAAGATTTATACCGTGATTTGTCTTGAAGTATTCAGCATAACAGACTATCCACGAAATTGGAAACAGATCTCCAGAATTGGAGATGAAACGGTTAATTAATTGTTCCAACTCCTGGTAGTCTTAGTTAACTTACAAACCACCTGTATTTTCCGTAATTACAACAGTTATTAGAGTGGTGTCGTGTATTATGCAATTAATGGTGATCGCTGTATTCAAGTTTTGGGTATTATCCATAATGTTCTGCTGGCTGTATACGCTGTGTAAATATGTGCTGCAATAGTTACATAGGTGTAGCATGATTGAAGTTCTCTGTACATGAATGTGGAAGTTGTTACACTATCACCATGATCGACTATGATTCCTATTTACCAGACAGGCAATTGAGATTATTTCCTTGCCACTGCTGCCATGATCTTCCTTAAATGTAAGACTCAAGCACTTCAAGGTTAAGTTCTTCTCCAACCTGTGCCTCTCTTGTCTCTTATATCGTTTCTTTGTCTGTTGCTTGAAGTTCCGAATGCACGTGTATTAACTTTTACCGAAAACAATACACATACAAATATTTTTACTGTTTAAAATGTACTGGGCCTACCATCATGATTCCGACTCCACCACCTACATACGGTGAGGGGTTCGTCGCACGTGACCATGACGTCATGGGCAACCGTTGACAGCCGCGGGATGTGCAAGGGCAACTCCAAGAACGCTATACTTAGCTGAAAAATAAAATTGGTGGATGAATTCGAAACGTCGCATCAAATAGGCGTGTTATCTCGGTGGAAAGCCCGAAAACATTTTATGAGTTGATACCCCGGAAAAGCCGACATTTACAAACTCCAATTGAAATTATTTTCGAATTATAAAACTAGGTCATACATCAGTTTTATAATTTACACTTATCATGTCGTCTTCCTCATTTTTAGTTCTAGGATGTTACCATGACAACTTTAAAATGTATGGTACTTATACAGGGTGTTACAAAAAGGTACGGCCAAACTTTCTGGAAACATTCCTCACACACAAACAAAGAAAATATGTTATGTGGACATGTGTCCGGAAACGCTTACTTTCCATGTTAGAGCTCATTTTATTACTTCTCTTCAAATCACATTAAACATGGAATGGAAACACACAGCAACAGAACGTATCAGCGTGACTTCAAACACTTTGTTACAGGAAATGTTCAAAATGTCATCCGTTAGCGAGGATACATGCATCCACCCTCCGACGTATGGAATCCCTGATGCGCTGATGCAGCCCTGGAGAATGGCGTATTGTATCACAGCACATACTAACGAAACTAAAATGAGTTCTAACATGGAAAGTAAGCGTTTCAGGACACATGTCCACATAACATATTTTCATTGTTTGTGTGTGAGGAATATTTCCTGAAAGTTTGGCCGTACCTTTTTGTAAAACCCTGTATATCTAGGCTCTGCTGGTAATTTATTATGAAATTATATTCCTGTCTGCAAAAAACTTTATTTTATTTTATTTAAATTTACATAAGCATCATCAATGAGGTATCTATGTCAAGCTTTGTGTTTGTTCATGTTCATCGCTCCTCTAATTATACACCTATGAATGTTCTTTTGTTTATATCAGCGAATTAATAACGAACGAGCAAGATAATGTCTGGCTGAACCAAGAAAAGTCTTCAAGTTTAATTTCCCATGAGTCTTAAATTACATCTAATAATTTTTTCTGCCGTATAAAACTTTTTGAACTCCTGACTCTTTACCCCACAGGGCGGCACCAAAAATAACGCTAATATGAAAAAAAGTTTTATCAGCTTCTACAACATAGTCAAAAATGTTAATCTAGTGGCCAATGGCGAATCTACAGTAGTTGAAACGTTTTCAGATGATTTTTACTCATAGTTGACATGGTCAGTTTTGTATGGGCGCATGCCATTGCTGGCGCCAAGCTTTTTATACCTGATGCCAGGTGGTACTAAGCACTAGTGGGAGATGCTAAGTTTTGTCATTTGTTTGCGAAATGTTGTTACTATGTTCAGCGTGTGATAAGTATATTATTTGTTTGTGAAATGTGTTTGGGAACCGTCTTGACGTTCACCTTGATGGCTGCAGAAAACAGCCTAAACACCGCAGTCGTGTCGGCCTGTACGCGGGGTTTGTGCTCGTGCCCGGTTCGTTGTACCTCCCTTATCCAGCGAGCGGGTCTCTTCTGAAATCACTGTTACAATGAAATTAGCATATAGATGTTTATCACAACTTTACCACCTTTTTTTATACACATGAACTATTACTGTGATAATTAAAGAGGAACGATAAAATCCACATGACGTGGAAAGTTTTTTTTCGCAGTTGCTGTCACATTTCACGGCATAATTTCCACTTAAAAGTTTGTATTTACAGATGTCTTCATTTCACCAACCATTTTGGCAGCTATTCTCCCTTGCATGTGGTATGGTACTCAGTAATAGTGAGCCAAGTTCCCTCCCAAACGTTCGTGCACAATGACGTGACTGCGTTGTATATCTCTATCCCAATAAACTTTTCCCTGTGGCAGCAATATTTCCTTCGTTGACCTTGCAATCAAGGCTTCACCTTCGCAGCTGATCTGCTTCATTAAAGCAATCACTTGAAGGCACTTGTATATGTGGATCACTGAGGCTAGTCTGTAGATCTATCAGACAGCAGGAAACATTATTACTTTTCGACTCTTCAAGAAATACCTGGCGTGGTGGCTGAGTGGTAACGTTCTGCCCTAGCAGTCGGGAGGACGCGGGTTCGAATCCTCGTCCGATCTTCCAGAGTTGAATTTTTCCATGATTTCCCCAAATTACTCCAGGTGAGAGCCTGGATGGTTTCTTCGAAAATCTGTGTCCGCATTCCTTCCCTTTCTTTTCACGACTCCTCTCCCACCTCTAAGGTCGATGAGGCGTAAAGTCACCAAAAACTTTCAAGTAATCTTCCATACAATAATATTCAATTCGATAGCTAGTGAACAAAGCAATACTAACTTTAGGTTTTTTTTGCTTGTTATTAGCCGATTATCCTGCTGATTATTGCAATTTGTCTAGTCGAAACATTACCTGAGTTTTCTAATCTTATGTGACTAATCGTTTTTTTTTTTACCCCAACACACTTTCAACCTAAATCTCAGCTGACATGATTCGGTACAAGAATCATATGAAATTAAAAATTTCAATCACATTAATCGTTTTCATGGAATTACCTAGCCAAATTTCCCCCTCTATGCATTAAGTGGGTGTGGAGTTGATAATCTACACGAGATACCCCTAACTTGTATCAAAAGATTGTGCAATCTTTTCGAATTTACGGTGTTGCATCAACAGTGTTAGCACGGTACCAAATGGCAAAAATGCAAGCTTGGATGTTAACTGGTATCGCGTAAACCATTTTGTACTCATATCCTGAGTAGCTACAAGCACGCACAATACCAAGCGGTAAGTAATGTTTTTCTTTACGGAATTAAATTAGCAATCATCTCACAATATACCAACATTCATTTGAAGCTTCTTGAATCATTTTTTTTTTTTTTTCAGCAACGTTCGAATAAAAATGGTGTATGAAGAAAACTCTATTCGGTATCTCCAGAAAGTCCCACAGTAAACTAAAATGTAGTGCGCCAGCTAGAACTTGGAGGAGTACAACAGTCTGGAAAACTTCCACAAAACAGCATAAGGAAATGAATAAAGCGCAATCAACCACAGGTTAAGCAAGTTGTCAGAGAACGGAACATGTATGGATTTACTTAATAGAGCTTATGGAATGTGAGTGAAATATAAGACGTAATAGACTAAGATCTATATGGTTCAAAATAAATAGTATCAAACTTAAAAATACGAGATCAGAAATTCTGCATATGTTCGTAGCTTTCACACTTAAACCGAATATTTGCATGAATTAATTTTATTTTCAGTTATACTTTCTCTAATGCTGGACAATAGGATTCTGAGTTTACTTGTCGCCTCCACATCTGAAATGACCAGAATAGACTGGCAATGTCAATTCAAGAAATAAGGTGTACAAACAAGTAAGAAACTGCAGATACCATTGCCTGATGAAGTCGGTTTCCATTACTATTGTCGGTATCACTTTTGTTGGCTGTTTACGACACATATACAAACTACAGACATGGCCAAATTATTAGAATAATTTTCTATTTCAGCTAACTGATACTTAAAATGACTGAATGCACCCTTAAGAAGTTAAATGGTGGATTATTTCCCATAAGCATATTGGTATTTGATATATTTTTTTACTTGGAAAAACTTGTCCTTGACACAAGTTGGCAACAATGAGGAACAAATGAATTATTTAAAGCAAGTGTTGCTCAGCTGAGTTTTCCCTCCAAGTGACTCCTGCTGATTGTTAACAGGTTGTGTGCTTCCACTGTGACTGCTTCATTGTTTCTGTGTTATACATTTCAATTGAAAGGTATTCTAAAGTTTTTGAAGTGATTTCTTCCCCTCAGAAAGAAGTGGTGTGTCAAGAGCGTGCAACAGAAAAATTTTGAGGTTATGGGCAGAAAATGTGACCTTTCCCCTAGGAAAATAGGGATGATAAGGACCTTACTTGCAGAAAAGTCTTACACACAGCAAGAAATAGCCCAGAAGTTAGGTATTTCACATACTTCAGTGAATAGAATTAAAAAATCCGAAAGTGGTGGACAGTCGTATACTCAGCACCGTGCAGGCAAATGTGGACGGAGGAAGATTTTGAGCCCTAGAACTACGAGGAAATTGAAAAATATAGTGATTAGCAATCGGAAGCTCACAAGTACAGACCTGAGCAGGACAATGGAACAATATGGGGTTAATATTTCCCCCAGATCGGTGCGAAGGGAGTTGTTTAATATGGGTTTGAAGGCAAAGAGACCACGAAAAAAGGCTAAGATCACATCTTCAATGGCTTCCAAGCGACTTCAGTGGGCCAAGAGGTATGAAAACTGGTCAGCAGATGAATGGAAGAAGGTATGAAGTGTTTCAGTTGTTTAAATCATTATGTGCACTAAAACCTGTCTATATCTGCCATTTACTTTTTTTGTTTACCATATACACAAAAATTCTTGTCACTAATGCTACAATTTGCATCACTGTACTACACAAATTATTAGCAGGTGTTTCATTTCTTTCATCAGGTATGCTTCAGTGATGAAAGTATTTTCTCCATTGCGGAAGAAACCAGCCAATATGTGAGACGAAGGGAAGGAGAGGCGTTCAAGCTTGAGTGTATACAGCAAACTGTAAAGCATCCTACGGCAATTATGGTGTGGAGTGTCATATCCTGGCATGGGTGTGGAGAAATGTACATTGTTGAAGGGACAATGAAACATGATCAATACTTGAATGTGCTGAAAAACAAGTTGATACCACAAATGGACATGTGGTATGGGGGAGAGGACTGCATATTCATGCAGGATGGTGCTCCATGCCATAGGGCAAAAAAATATTAGAATTTTTGGATCAGAAGGGCATAGAGGTACTGGATTGGCCTGGGAATAGCCCAGACATAAACCCTATTGAAAATATGTGGGCTGTTGTGAAGAAAAAGTTGAAAAAGTACAAAATAACGACACGGGATGAGCTCATTTCTAAGGTGTATCAAGTCTGGTTGGAGGACAATGACGTCAGAAATATGTGCCAGACATTAATTATGGGGATGCCAAAGCGAATAAAATCCCTCATTCAGTCTAAAGGATGGCATACAAAGTACTGAAGCACTGATTTTCTAGAAATGTTTATGTAATACCTAATTATGTCAATAAATTATGAAAATCCAACTTTATTCTAATAATTTGGCCACGTCTGTACTTACAATGCTGTGGTATCGTGACTATCGTGTGGTTCCTGTATTCTGTTTTTGCTAAGAGGAAGAAGTTTTCGAGGCGACTGTGAATAGTATGATAAAATTTCCCTCTCGCCTAAGCACGGACGAACTGTAAAGTCACTGTTTACTTCTTAGTACGAGTGGGGCGGCATTGTGGCCGGTAGTATAATCCCGGGCATCTGTTGATGGTGTCTGTAGGGGTACGACAAGGAGGCGCTGTTCTCTCGCCTGCCGAACATAACAAACATTTCTGCCTGGCACCCACGTGCTTCTACACGATTCTGGCCTACGTGTTGCCTGCGCTACACCTTAATATGTTACCACAAAGTGAATGACCATCATACAATATGACACCACTTACGACACTAAAACATATGAAAGATTAAAAAAAATTAATTTTATCAAAGGAGATTCGTATTTTTACTATACACTCTAAATAGAAAGTTCAGAGCTCATAAATGTGGGTACTTGAGTAAACGTCAACTGAAAGAAGAAACTGTATAATATATGTATGGAGCGACTGATGCTCTGAGGTAAAGCTGTTGTTCTATTTTCGGTTCCAGTCAGTGTACCCAAATTCGCTCACCTGGACTTTTAATGTTCTCTCCCCTGTCTTAAACCAGCATCATCATTGGCAAGACGAATAACAGCCACTGTGTCACACTAAATTCTTTCTGCATGAATGATCTCAACAGATTGCGACTTAATTCCCCAGAATGATATGATGCGACTCTGGCGCTGAAATCACTGTGGTTGTGGGAAGGGACTTATATTTAAGTAGATCCTAATTTGTCATCACTTTTATCTTAATTTTTCAGTTATTCGACATCGAAATGAAACTTACCTTTTTTCTACTTATTGTTCTATGGGCCGTGTAAAGTATTACGTATGTGGATTTCTGTGAATCTCGTGTAACGAAAATCAATTTCCTGGCGTTTTTATCATAATTTCTCACCGTGACCACGTCAAATAGAAAGAAAATCTACCATATTTTACTTCTGGGACTATGGTATGTACATTACTCGGAGTACCATCAGATTCCGACCGATTCAGAGGAAAATGGATCGAAATACGACCAGTAGTTTTTGCGTGAATCGCGCTAACGAAAAATGGATACAAACTTGTGGGCAGTTTTATCTAAAATTTCTTAGGTGTCTAACTTCACACCAAAATGAAATACATCCTGAGTCGAACAAAATTCCAGGATCTGTATTTCTGAATGATTTCATTTCATCCAAACAGACAGACACACATTATAAAAAGAGTTTATTCCTTTTTGTAGCTTGTTTGTAATTTCTCCCTGTTACAGTGTTATTGCATTTATAAATTCTCAGCATTTCGGCGTCACATTAAAAAAGTTTATCCACGGGACCACGGGGTGTACAATAATCGAAACCCTATAAAAATCCAACCAGTGGCATTTGAGTGAGTTAAATTTACCTTAAAATTATTCTAAATTTCTTAATTTTTCGACGTGACATGAAAATGAAACCCTCTCTTACCGTCTGTACGATTGGCTGTACTCTAATCGAAAACCCCTGAAAATCCGAACTATAGTTTTCGCGTGAATTACGTTCATACCACTTTGAAGACAAATACACAGGAATAAATTTAAAATCAGTTAATTTTTTCTCTGTGGTTACTAGAAATGCCTGAAACTCATTTATCCTAAATTATTAAACATAAAGACTTCTTTCCGGCTACACTTTTATAATACGCATAGATAAATTGTTGCTTAAATGAACTTACAACATTTTAAGCACCCTCAAATCATGGCGTCAAGCGTTAAATTCTGAACTAACTCCTAATGTGAAATTAATAAAGAGTGAATTGTAGACTGTCGCAGGAAAGACTAGCGCACGCTATTTTCAAAGTGAAAAACAGCAGACACTTGAAATTTAATTTTAAGTTTAATTCACCTTATCATATTGTGTTAAACTTTCAGTTAAGTTGAAAACAATAAAAACACGAAATAAATTGATGTTATGTGTAATGTTCATTAATTTCAGATAGTGAATTGTATATTATTATAACTGATTTTGGTAACTACAATCTCCACACCAACCACTTAAATTTATATACTTACTTCTTCTTAGGTTTATTTTGTAGAAATGATTTAAGTTTTGTTTTATTACATTTCTACATGAAACTGAAGCTCGTGATATTTGTAAAAATTGAAAATTTTATTAAATTTACTCTTTTTTTCGTGCAGTTGAAGTTATCAGTTTCAGCGTCATATTTCAAGAAATATATTATAAATAACATTAAATACAGTGAAAGTTGTTCGGAGAATATCCATACGTTGTGGACAAGTATTGTAAACTAGCGCGACACAAATTATAGTAACATATTAGAAAGTGACTTACGAAGAAATTGATTTGGTTCTGGCAGCTTTATCAGTTGAAGTGCCACCTTTGCCTGCATGTCAAGCATGGACACTAATCTCACCTGTGATGTTAGACATATCCCACATATATACATATATGTTTCAGTGTAACCAGCGTGATGGCTACCTAATGGTCTCTGCTTCAAATAAACATATCCAACGTCTATCAGACACTAATTGACGTATCCTACTGGCAGAGAAGTAATCTAACAACGCAATTCTTTTTGAAATCAACTTCTCTAGTCTCTTTACGCTAAACGTGCATCTGATAACTGCTTCAGTCTCATTCAAACACTTTTACAGTTCCTTCAGGATAATTTAAACAAAATTTTCTTCTTATACTGCAGTTTTAACAGTTAAAAACAGCTGTTCGTTTATAGAGTTTTAATTTCGCATTATTTCAAATAGAGGTAACCAGTGTATTAAGAACACAATTTGTTTAAGCAGTAATCAACTACTTCAAATAGGAGATATTTATTACTTCATTAGAAATGAGGGTTAAAAGATGTAACCTAAACATTTATATCAAATACGGGTACCAGATTATCGCCGAAATAATAATTCAAAGATAATAGAAGCCTGGATTCAACGTATAGTTCACTTCGTTGACGTTTTTTAGCAGCTTATTATTATTTTTTAAATATTGCTGAATTCTAAACATCATAGGCATGCAGGGAAACTGCTTTGAACGATAAAATATAAACACGCACCATCGAGTGTCAGTTTCATAAGGTGGAGGGGTAGTTGGAAAATTATTCAAGTTTCTCTGTTATATTGAATTGCTATTAAATAATTTATAAATGTTTCTATTTATGTTTATGTTTATGTTCTTATTTATTCCATCTGTCATTCAACATTTTAACTGTTAGCTGTTTAAAAAAATGTGGAAAAGTTGTTCAGCATCTTTCTACGCTTGTTTGTACATTCTTCTCCCTTTGACACATGTTAATGTAAACTGATTCCTATTGTTTAACATTCTTATCGTGCTTCGTTCTTATCCTAATTTCCTCAAAATATCCTCATTCCTTCTTCCTGTTTCACTTGTTTCATACTTCTCGGCATCATCATTTCAGAACGTTCAAAGTACTTTTCTCCCTTCTTTCTGGTTCTTCACTTCTGTGAAACAAACGACAATCAATCCACACAAGACATTTAGCAAACCACTTTACTTTAAACTGTTGGCAATTTGATACTTTTCATCAGCGTTCTACGTGTACATATTTTGGTCTTCCGTCGTCTGATGAGGACAAATAAGGACAAGGTAACAAAGAATATTTTTATTCGGATTATACTCTTTTTTGCTGTCGTACTGAATTGCAAGTTATTTATCAAAACTCCTGTAAGGAACATTAATCCCACGTTAAACAAATCAAATCTCGATTCTGTTACTATAATTACGCGTCTCGTTTTTGGCCGTCATAAATTTTTCCCTTTTAACAGGAACTTGTTTATTTGGCTTTAACAACAAGCGAAAGAGAAATGTGGGAAGCGTGAAGGTTGAATAGTTCTGTATCTGTCTGCTAGATATTTAAAAGGGCGTATGCTCGTTTAAATTAGTCAACTAGGCTCTAATGCTCCCACGTCTAATCAACAACAAATTTTAATGTAGATGGAAACAAAGTTTTGTTACGGAACCACATAAGAATATGAAATTTCATTTTCTCTGATTCATAGTGAAGAATTCACAGATTTAATTTAGTTTTTCAGCTTGAAAAACTACGGAAATAAAAGAAGTAGTAAAATTAAATAATACATGTAAATATCTAAGAATTTTTTTTTTTTTTTTTTTGTTGCCATCCGTTTCTTGTCCGTTTTGATGCAATCCTCCATTCCTTCCCTTTCCTTCCCTTTCCTTCCCTTTCCTTACCTTCCCATCTTACGTTAACCTCTTGATCTCATCCCACGTCGCTAATTATTTGCTTCATATACATATTTCTTAATTTATTGGCTTTTAACCTTTCGGTCATACAGTCATACAAAATAATGAATATTCCTTGACTAGTGTCTTCCTAGTTAGCCCGATAGAGCATTCAGTATTCATGTATTTGTCCAGTTCCTCTTCGTCTTCGTCTGCAGTTCTTACCTTCGACTGTTCCCTCCACTAACAAATAAACCAATCCTGCATGTCTCAAAATATGATCTACCAGCCTGTCTCTCCTTTCTATAAGACACTTCCACAAACTTCTTTCCTCATTCATCATTTCCAAAACTCGTTCATTTCGTACTTTATCCGTCCTCTTAATATTCAGCATCCTTCTGCAGCACCAAATTACAAATGCCTCAGTCTTTCTTCATGCATTTGCATTCCTAAAGCCAATGCTTCGGTACCATAAAGTGTTGTGCTCCACACATAAAGTTTGAAAAAGTAATTTTTAGGTTCTAGATCAATATCCGAAACTAAAAGATTTCTCGCTTTCATGAATGCTTCTTTCGTTGGTGCTATTGTTCTTTCTGTTTAGTTAGTCAGTTGTAATTTTACGTCCTAAGTAGCATAATTCACTTACTTCTCCTATCGCATTTAATGAATTTTCAATTTCCTCTCCCAAGCAATGTATCAAATTCTAATCGCCATACGTCACACAATTCTTTACTCATGTCAAGAGCTCGATTAATCTTAAATACTAATTTCCAAAAATAAAGTTTTCGAACCATTCTAATGAAGCACGAATCTTCATTTTTTTGTTAGACAAATATATTTCCCTATAGGTATATTTTTACTGGCATCGTAAGCAAAAATGACTGATTCATAGAATGTAAAGGTAGAAAATAATTTTCAGTTTCTGATCAAATATAGTGAATTAGATGTAAATTGCTTTTATTTCTGACAGCACTGAACTTTTTCTCACATCAACGACTTTGGAAATCAATCACAAAATAAGTATCACAGCGAAAATGGGAGAAGCAGAAATGTCTACATGTATTGTATATTGCGCTATAAACCACATGTCCCGGAGAGATTACGGATTTGGTGAAAACTAGCCACTGGCAATCATTAATATCCATTGCGACCAACAGAATAACTTGTTACTTACTGAAAAATTGCATTATAAAATAAAGTAGGTAACAAAACAGAAAGCAATGTAATTTTAAGCATCGTAACGTTTAGGTTTGACTAGGATGATTGTTCGACCTTGGTCTTCTTCTTCGACTTCGTTTCCTCAGGCAGAAATTATGCAAGAGGAATTCCCGCTCGTTTTACAGGATATTAGTGCTCACCATTTTAAACAACGAGATAAAAATCTTCGATTAACATGTAATTAAGGTAAGAGATTAGTTGTAGGTAATTTAACCTTCATAACACGTCTGCTTAGCAAATGCTGCACTTGTATGTGAAAAAAACCCAGTTAAACAGCACCTGTAAGTACGATGAAAAGAAGTGTAATCTCCAAAGCAAGTAAAAAGGAAAATAACAAAACAGCACTGAATTACAATTGCTGAATATTGACTTAAATATTTTTTTTTCTTTCGGATATCTGGCCGTTTTTGTGTGATGTAATTGTACGCAGATGTTTATGAGAGACCGTCAATAATCTGATGCGATGTCGCATTTCTTTCTTTCAGTATATCCATTAGGTAATACAGGCCACCTGTCAACGGCTGTGTATTTTCTGTCTTCATCAAAGTGTAAGTGGATGCGCTTTTGGTGGTGTACTGTGTGTAAATAAAATCAAATATTTGTACATGAAAGAGGACAAAAGAAAGAGTCAATAGTTACAAAGTACATTGTCCAGTGGCGAGCTCAAACCAACGCCTCGAGACTGAATACAATTGTCGCCAATGTGGTTACACTGCCAGTTTATTTTAACAACTACTTGAATTTAAGCGATATCTATGCAGCATAATGACAGTAAGTATATCATATGATACAGGAAGAAACGGCGTGTGTGAAATTTATTGACAATAATCACTAAATTTCACTTTCATTCTTAAATACTTCTTATATTTTGTAACTCATTCCTTAACAAAATTTCGCATATCCAAAACATTTGTATTCCTTTTTTTTGCATAAGTAACTTCTGAGCTTACTTGACGAAAAATTCTATCACCTTCCCTCCTACGCTTCACATTTATCTTGTCATTTAACCAGTAACTTACGCACTCAGTTACCCGTATCCCAGCTCTCCCTTCCTACTGTAAACTACTTCCAGAATGTGACCCAAATTTATTTATCTTAGTTTTTTTAGGAATTTTCTTCAACTATTTCCGCTTAGTTTCATACTTTATTGGTCTCCTTCAGTTTCAACATCCTTCTACAACACGACGTGTCAAAAATTGTTTCTACCTTCTTTCTGGGTTTGATGTTTAATTCCATTAATTTTTTTGTGATTAGCAATTAAGTTTGATACGACGCTTAAACGTAAATATCACATTTTATACTTTTGTCAAGTCTCCTATTGGCTGTAATTATCCAATTATTTCCTATACTACAGCTCTTTTAAGTCTAAAGTTACTCTGCTTTTAGTTCATAGTATATGCTGCCCTTGATAATATAGTTTTTTCTTGTATAAAACATTAAATATCACAGAGTTAAGATAAAAAGTAGAAAACACTGTATAAAGAAATGATGACCAAACGATGCATTCATAAAACAAAAATATATATATATACTTGTGACAGCTTATTTCAATTCAAGCTGTTACAGAAATACAGCTCTAATTTCCGCAGGGCATTTGTGTTTACAGACTGGAACAAATTTTAAAATGAAATCAAATATTGGAAATTTTATTTTTGTCAACTGGAGGAAAATTATGCAGCAGCTAGCAATTACCCGTGACAAGTGAATTCGCTCGCCAGGTCGTGGTTGAATGTACGTACGTTTCCTATTTGAGGCGAATATGAGTTAGCGCCTTTATTAAATTTTACGTTTTAAAAGATGATCAATCAAGCTTTAATTCTGTCATCTTTTGAACGCAGTTGCGAAGGAGGGCTAGGTTTAGCTGGTCTTTTGTACCAAATAGGAAACAGTCTTAACTAATACTTTTCTGTTAGCAAAATATTAAGCGTTTTAATTACAAAATCTGTACAAAGGTAATCAACTAGAAATTCTATGTCTAAAATTTTCCTTCAAAATCGCGTCGTTTCATGCCTTATTGTATGTATAACGTTCAGTACGAACAATTAGGGAATGCCCACTGTTGTTGTAGGCCTTTTTTTCCTAAGTTTCTCAGTTAATTAGATGTTGAATAGATAACACCAATGCACGGAACTATGGAAGACATCAGATTCAATAAGTCGTGCAATAGCAATAATTTAATACCTAAACGTATTAATGATAAGGTGAGTAGCTGCACAGTTTCTGAAATTAAAACAAAGCATGTTGCCGAAAAAATGTGGTTAAGTAACAAGCATTGGCGTTATCTATTCAACAACTAATGAAGGAATGTGTCTATTCAAACACGACCAGTGTAGCTTGTAATTTGATGATTATCACTCTGGTGAGTGATTCATAAGGTTTGATTATCGTAAAGTATTCAAAATTTCAGTTTTAAGGAATTAACTAAAGGCAATACCCGGAAACTTGGCTTTATTTCCGCCCTTCCTTCTCCGTAAATTCTATTTTTTTTCTCCCGTTGGCGGAATATTAGATAACATATGTTTTCATTTTTTTCCATAATACTTGAATACCGCGCAACTTCACTATACATTTAAACGCTAAAGAGATGTTTTCCTGTTTTAAATACCTTTATCTTGATCTTTTTTAATTACAAACTGAAATATGCTCTCTTTTTCAAAAATGTAGGCTTCATTAAATTCTGTTAGTTTTTATTTGTACTTTAAAACCGATTTTCAGATTACTTGTGCTGGCACTAGCACTTTCAATTTCACTTTTATTAAACCGCCTTTGAAATTCATCAAAATATATTTTTTTACACTTTATCGTCTTCCTTCTCATCATCCATATTCAACTCTTCTCTTTTTCTATCATCCTGAGACGCTAAGTCCCAACTTTTAAATTCCAGGTCAAAGATAATACAATGATCTCTCACTTGCTTCTGTAAAATCACGAGACCTATATTGTCTCCTCATAACGACTTATTTCGTTTTCATCCAACAATCATAAAAAGGCTGTATTGACTGTGATGCCAATGGTGCCTAAAATCGAATGAAGGAAAAATTACTGCTAATACTGCTAATTCCGTTAAGTGATTGAAAAGGCAGCAGCAAGATAGATGATTAATATCGTATTCCATGTTAAATATTGATTTATGACTGCATATCGGACACAATGAATCAGCCCTGCTGTTATCACATTTTTGCCCCCCACCAAAGGAAAGCCCCAGTGTTCGCAGCCACGGACGACAGTATTCACAACGGAAGCCACTTTTCCATCTGCGGTAATCGCATTAGCTGATAACGCTGTCCGGGCCTTTGTGTGATGCATACCTCATATAAATTATGTGCTCATTCCGCATTCTTGACAATGAAACACTGTTTTAATCAACGCGAAGGGCTTTGAATTACTCATTCCGTCGTGCGTGAATTGCTTTTTAGCTGCGGGTGGAACAGTAAAGAGAACTGTGGAACACAAGTTAGCGCTCGCTCGTTAAAAAGCATTTCGCATGCAGACACGTTCTGGATCAATAGAGAACGATAAGATGGAGCTCCGCTGTGACGAGTGAAAGAGTTACGGCAGAACAAAATAAAAACGCTCACGATTTCGCTGTACTGTACTCGCTGCAAGTAGACGTTTTAAATCTATGTAACTGGCCTGGAAATTTAAACAGCTTATTTTAGCAGATAAAAAAATGTGTATCTCCACAACCACAACTTAAGTCACACAATCCTTATATTTTCATATTTGTGGATCGCTTTTATTGCACTGTAAATCAACCTCGACTTAACAACTTCCACAAACTCTACACATGTTAGTTTGTAAAATCTTTGAAAGAAATATGACGCATGCCGCTTCTTTCCATATCAAGCAAAAAACGCAAAACTCTGTTTTTTCCTAGACTATTAATAAGTGCTGTATCTTTTACTCTGTTCTAATTGTAAACAATTTACAAATCATTTAAAAAATTATATTTGTTTTTATACTGTGATAGTAACGAAATGTTTTGGGAAATAATGTTTGTTTTCTTGCCATAACCATCGTAATTTTTTATTTACACTTTTCGCAGAAATATACTTGACACTTGATATATAAACTAGTATTCAACTTTCGGGTTTTCACCACAATTTCTACTGGCAAAAGTTTATAAATACAAAAGGGTTTAATTTTGTCGCACAAACACGAAATTAAAGGCGAATATTTGAATCATGTCCAAAGTTTTCACTTAAACAGTTTGAAATTTTGCTTTCCTATGTTGACAAACCTGAATATCAAAATAGAAATCATAAAGTTGAGAAATTTTGCAGTACACATTTCGCAGTTAACGTTGTTTGATTCGGTAGCAGCTATTACCTACAATCACAACAAACTTAAGTGCTATCGGCCAGATTGGTAGAAATTTGCGTCTGTGATCCTACAGAGATGAGTCAAAAGATTATATATTTGTTTTAACTAGTTAATTCATCGATTCTTTCATTTTGAGTCTGCCCCGCCTCTTCCTACCTGGAGTCCAAATGTTACCTTCCCAGGTGCGCTCTGAGCTTACTATACGTAACTAGCCCCTAAGCCCGTTAAAAATAACGGGTTTAACTGAGTTTTATGGTAATTTATTTCTCTGCAGTTACTTAACTAAATAGAAATGTTATAAAATAAATCTCATTGTAATTTATCGTTCTTTGTGCTGTATCAAAAAGCTTCAGTTGTCAACTTGGTCCAGGTGGCATTTAAGCCTAACCACAATCTCCACTAATATTGCTGCTAGAAAAGAAAAGATTCAATCACGCGCGAATTAATAAATTCCCTGTATCGCTTGTCGGTGTCATCATGCATCACGGTATAAACTTGATCCCAAATCTTCACAGATTCGTACACTTTTCTTTCTTAATGCCTGTGATGAAGATCGATATTTCAACGGCTGAAATAATGACTCCAGTTAAAACGAAGGATGCTAAAAATAAATCTTACAAACTTACGCTATGTCACGTAATATTTAATTATGGTTTAGGCCACATATATCACGATCAATTTGGAACTTCTTTCATTCAAACGATTTCCTTAAAAAAAAAAAAAAAAAAAAAGAACTGGTAATTAATATTCCAATTCAAAGAAAATACATACTTGTCTTTCAGTGTTCTCACAATTAATGTCTTAGCAATTGCTTAACTAAATAGAATGTTGTAAAATAAAATTCAATGTAACTCCTCGTGCCTTCTGCTGTAGCAAAAGGTTTCCATCCCGGTCCAGGTTGCATTTCAACCTAACCACGTACCACGATAAACTTGCCGCCAGAAGAATAATACTTCAATTTCTTTTTTGTTATCCGTGATTCAGACCGATATTAAAACGTTTGAAGGGCTGACTCAGTTGCTGAAATAATAGGCTTAGTAATATTACACAGTGAAAGCAAAGGAAATTAAAATAAATCTTTTAAACTTAAATTATGTCACGCTAATATTTGTTTTAAGTGTAGTGTAAGATGCACAGTGTCCAACTATTTCCGCTCAAACGAATTAATAATTTAAATAATAGGACACAGTTTAAATTTCTTAAAAAAAAAAAAACTACATTAATCATGCCCTCTGCCGTAAATTGCCAGTTGTAATTCTGATCCACGTTGAGTAACACTCTAACCAAAACTTTCGCTATATTCATGCTCGAAATCGAAAGCTTTTATCTTTCATACCTATGGACAAAGAATTTAAGGAATACATCAAAAGAATGTTGTATAAATATAAGCATCTAACGATTGATATGTCGATTTTAACGCAATACATACTTTTATTTAAGTGTTCTGTCAGTTACTTCATTCGCGGATGATTGGAAATATTATTAAATAACGCGCGTTACGAAGAATAAAGGCGCAAAGCGTGACGTCATTGCGCGACGTCAGAAAGTTACGTCATGACGTGACAGATGACGTCGTAGCTGACACAGTTGCTTATTATCATATTAGATTGTGGCAGAAACCTGTATTAGTGGTCACATTGCATACGTTTCGTTCATCAAACCTGGCACGAATTCGTCAGAAGCCTTTGGACGTACTACTAGTTTGAATTTTTTGTGCTGATCCAAGGGATAAAGTGAAATTGGGTACAAAAAAAACATAAGCTCAGTGGAATAAAGCTGAAACAAAATTGCATAATATTAAATAATAAACACGTATAAATTTTTGAAAAATTACTGTCTTTTTAATTTCATTTTTACTTGGAGTTGTGTGCATGACACGTTTTGCAAATAATTAAATAGGCACTAAAAAATACCGTATGCTCAAGAAGTGAAAGTAATTAAAGAACCTGCTTGACCAAATAATTTGGGTATGGTGTTTCTAAAAGATCAGTTGTCATTAACAAAACATTAGAGCCGTTAGCCGGAGGCGATGGTTGACACTAAGTCTAAAAACGACTATAAAGAATTTGAAGATCAACAATCAAATTTCATTCAAGATAACGCAAAAGGAACTTCAACATAAAAAATCTGAAACACTGTACTTCGGAGCAACGCAACCAAAACATAAATCAGAAGTAAGAGAAAAATTTCTTGATGTTGAGGAGAGAAAGCTTGAAGAATTTAGACGAAAACTGACATGTCAAAATTTCTGCCAAAATGCTTCCTTAGAAGTGTGCTACAGTATAACTGATTAAAATAAAGAGAGGAAACTAGTCTGAATACTTGTCGCCTTTAACATATTGTATTTGTACTATAATTCAAACGATCCTTGGCTAGCATCAAACCTTTCTTTTCATTTGAATGTGCCAACTAAAGAACACAGCGTCCTACATTTTCAGTCAGAATGGGCCTTGAAGTTCATCCTGTAACCAAGCACTCTATGGGTATATTGCTGCTTTTTGTGATTCGTTCGGAGGATTGTAAGTCTTGTTCCGAGTGGTTTATTTGAGAACATCTTTCATTTCACAATAATTTTGAGTTATAAATGGTTCCGGATGCCGTTTTCCTTTATTTCCTGTTTCCATATTTCTCTGTCACTCATGGCAGGCACCGGACGCAATTTTCGCTTAAATCTAATAGCTGAGGAAAAGGTTATCATTCTAATTGAATTCGTCCTGGTGATATGACCAAAAACGGTAGTTATATCTTATGGTTACGGAGACAACTGTGGCCGTTTTCAGCCATTATTCTGTGGCGTACTTCGGAGCAAAGCCACAGAATGATGGCTGAAGCGAAGGGATTCTGTAAATTGACGTGATTCCACCCGGACAACCATGATAATATTAGTTATATCTTCTTGATCACGTCTAATACTTTTTCACTCTAACCAGTAAATTTCTTGATTATCTCACCTTATTTACTCGTACTTTGACCATTTACAATAATTTACTCGGTTCTTTCTCTGCATAACGTGTAGCTTGTCTGCACGACCGCCATAAGCGGGCGTGCAAGGCGTGCACCGCAAGCGGGCGGCACGTCGAGGGGGGCGGCAAAACGAGTGGTCGCCCCGCGATAGTTGCCACTCCATTGTCACCGAGATGAAATTTGCAGCGTATTATGTAGCGGGCGACCTTTTTTTTACCTCAACAGCTACTTCGGGAGGGCCGGCGACACTCAAGATGGCAACGGCGGCAAATAATGTTCGAAGGGGCGGCAATCTCACAGGTTTTTGACCCGGTTCGGAAATTTGCTACACCCACCAATGGCTGTAGTTGACAGGGGGCGGCATAGTCGGTAATGCACGCGGGCGCTCAAATAGCTAGCGGCGGGCCTGTTTGTCTGCCAGTCCTTTTTGATTCATACAGGCCTTCTGAACTAACGACTGTTGTTAATTCCTGATTCAGTATTTCACAAGAAGCAGTTCTCGTTGTAAGTCTTCATTTCCAGTAGGTACTTTTTAGTAAAGATTCGTACCGCTAATAGTTCTGACCGATTTCTCCAAACCGAGCCCGGTGAGTGAGCGGTAACGCTTAGGCGTGGAATTGGAGTGGACGTGAATTCAAATCTGCGTCGAGCCATCCAAATTTAGGTATTTCATGGTTTCACTAAATCATTCCAAGTGAATGCTGAGATGGTTCCAGAAAATGATAAAAGCCAAATTCATTCCCGTTAATTGTCCGCAATCCTTGCCAGCTTCTTAATTAGAGGTATAAAACTACAAGCAAAAAATCAAATCATCTCACCTAGTATTTATGATATTTGTATCCCGGCTATTAACGTATTATCACTGTAAACATAGAAAGAAAGATACAATACTTCCAAAGCATGAAGATACTTTGATCATAAAGAGAATGCACACGATTGAAACTTACAAAAACTTGGAGGAAAGGTAGAAGATAGGAGAAGAACTGACTTGAAGAAAAGTTATATAAAAGACATTATATAAAATTTCACACTTTTGGAAGGCGTTATCTTGAAAAATTGCATTTTTTTTTCTGGATCATATCAGTAGTATTTATCCGAAAATAAAGTTCACCATGGAATTGGAAACGAATGGTCAGATGACACTCTTGGATGTGTCGGTCAAAAGAAAAGAAGGGAAATGAATCACCCTGCTCAAAAAAGATCTCTGATCAAGAGTTTATTTGTAGAGCGGAGATGATAGCGGATTATGATCATGTAAGGGGAAAAAACCATCTGGATTTGGTGGTATAATAGTCCGATGATTACTCGTGGTTTGAGCCAAAGACAGCTTAATGATGACCACATAAAAGAAATAGAATAAAAAAAACTGCTTTTTAACTTATGTAAAGAGTGTCTCTGAGAGGATATGAAAAGTGCTAGCCAAAATCATTGTTCAACCTATCTTTAGCAGTAAGAGTAAGGTGATAACCATTTTGAGGCCTGTGAAAGATCTCAGAGCTTCGTTACAATCGAGTGGTGTGTGCAAGATTCCTTGTGATTGTGGTCAAGTGTACACTGGTGAGACATGCCAAGCGGTCTTCGATCGAGTGAAAGAACATCATCGTCATATGAGACTAGAACAAACAACGACATCGACAGTGGCGGAACATCACGTAGAAGTAGGACGTAGAGTTCAGTGGGAGAAAACTGCAATTGTTGCATGACCAAAGGATTTTTTTAAAACGTAAAATTTGGGAATCTATAGAAATTTATAAAAATCATAACAACTTAAACAAAGACAGCGGCTATGATGTGAGCCAAATATGGAAGAGTATATTAGCAAACAAACGTGTTGCAACAACACCTAGATCGTTCCACAGTGTGTGAATCACTCTGCAACAGCGAATACTCTTTGGCGGAAAACAACGTCATCTCTGCCTGTGAATATAAAGAGTCCATCAAGTCCTTGAAGCAGTCCTGACGAAGGCCCCAGGTTGACATTAGCAGCAAGAAAACGCAAACCCCTTAAAGGCAAGGAAGTGCAATTTTTCAATCTCCGACGTTGTTTAGACACAATTGTATGGACCTGGAAGACCCTATTACAATCGCCACTTCATCGGGTTGTGTTGCTAGGTGAGGTGTTGTTCCGGGCTGGGAGACAGTGGCATTCACCGTCCTCGCGCGGCGGGTCGGCCGCCAGACTGATGTCCGCGCCCCGGGCGGTCCGCACGCGAACAACCTGACTGATGGTTCCTGACGCGCCCCGCTCTACTTGCGGACTCCCACTGCTGTGTTTTACATCTACTCACCATTTGTTGCCAGGATAAAAATAATATCCTGCCCAGTTTCTTAAGTTCCAAAGGGAGTGAGCGCTATCCCTGAATTAATTTTCTCCTAAAGCGAAATTTCTGCCAACACGAGCTACCATTTATCATCAGAACGTCAACGAAGAAGGAGAGATAAATTAGCTGCAGCACGAGACCTCCATACTGAGGTATCGGGGCCAGCAAATATCGACCAACCTAAGTCATCAGAGATATTAAACTCAGTGTTGTATTTCCCATTTGATTCCTCACCATAAAAGTTCCATATATTATACTACAGACAAAAATTGAAAGTTGATTTTGAATTCGATATGAGTAGCCTCTTCAATTTTCCTGATGTAAGGAAAAGTTCCAGAAGAAATAAAAGATACATAAAGCTTCTCTTTCTGCGTATTAAGACGCTCTAAATGAATCTGTCTCGTTATTATTTTCATGAAACCATAATATAAGTCTTTTATGAGCTAGAATTGTCTTTATAAATACGTCTAATATCATTCTCTGAAAGAAAATTTGCTGCTAGATAATTGAGTGAATAGTAGCCGGAATTACTTTTCTGTAAGATGATCATCAAACGGGTCGTGACGATGACACAATAGAAACAACTGAAATACTGTACTTAAATGAACAGCACTATAGCGAAAGCCGTTTTAATGTCATCATGAGGTCTATCCGATATAATTTATTCGCACAGTTTCTTCTACAATTCGATCGGAAAAAAGAATTTACCCACAGTAAAGTTTCTTTCTGGTATTTCAGTGAAAGACGACAGAGTATGACGTAAGTCTAATTTTACAAGCTGCTCGGTGAGAACCTCGAAAGCGCTTAGTAATCCAGATGGCTGGCAATGGAATTTGCCTTGTTTCAGAAGGACGTGAGTCTGCACATATTTAATCGTTGCACAAGTGTTGTGCCCTGGAGCGAAAAAGTCAAGCGGAATTTCCGTGGGAGCAGCTTATCTCAAGGCGCCTCACACCAGAATGTTCTCATTTGGATAAAACAACGATACATAATGTGCAGCAGCTATTCTGGGCATTATTTTCAAGTCGAAACATTTAATGTTTGATGTGTTAATATGAATTAAATGTATAAACCACAAAAAAATAAGACTTTTTACGAAGCAAGTAACATAGTTAAAATTTAATAAACAGTAAAATTACGCGGTTAAATAAAACTTCTCCGCAAGGAATATGAGAGGTAGCTATATCACCAACTAAGAATAAATTTTTTGGCAACAATAATCAATGGATGATTATTTCGCTTTCTGCTATTGCTGGGACGACACATAACATTCTTCATGGAAGCTATAACTGTATCATTGCTTTTGTACCTAACAACTGATCGTTTTCCTGGTATCACACAATTTAAATTACGCTACTTTTATCATTTTACATAGGCTCTGGTTGCTTCCTGCCAACATGAGAACATTCTGTATCATCTTTTAGGCTTAGATGACTTTTAAGGTTAGGCTTCCGGTGAGGATTGTAAATATCGTTAATCTTTCCTAATCATTATCTTAAAGGAATTTATACTTCTTTGCTCTCTTACCTTAACAGTACCGTCAATTACTTTATCACTGTTAAAGTTTCCAAGTTACACTTAAACAACATTTTACTTCGCAACTTCTTACATATTACAATCATATATACTGTACGTAACTTCTTCTATGGGTGCAGTCATCACTTACTTCTATGCAAAATTTTACTGTCACGCTTAAAGTCCATATAATTCTATAATCAATTTTACAGCTTTCCTCTGCTGCTGCTTTATCATGAAGTCTTATCTTTTGAGTGTATCTCCATTATCTCCATTATATTCCATCAGCTATTCCTTGGTCTCGGGTTTATTGAGCCCGGTTAACTCATTGCTGCCAAAGACGTTCCGAAAATATCTTCAGTATTTGATATCCACAAATTTAACTTCAAACAATTATATACGTTTCAATATTTACATACATTAGAAGACTGGGGTGACTTACGTCTGCTGCAAGAATATACTAAATTCTCAACAATTTACCTTTCGGGCAGGTTTTCTTCCTTCCATTTATCTCAGAGCTAGACAATGTTTTTAATGGAATGCAATCAGTTGTCCGTTGCCAACATAGATTAAATATTCACTGATTTTTTCCAACTACTCATAGGGATTATCACTGCTTGCTCTTAAAAATAAACCAGTATGAAAACTAGTTTTGTCCTCAACCTTGTTTTCAGAAGAGCAAAAGAAAATTATCTTAGCGCTCATTGTACAAAATTTCAAATTTTCCTCGAAGTACGCTCCTTCTTTCACTCTTTTAGCACGATGATTTTTCAAATTAAAGAAGTTATATTTTGATATGCTTGTAATGATTGGCGTAGCAAGTAATAATGATTTTTTTTTTTTTTTGGACCAGCAGTCTCATTAAAGCAGATCATCCTCCAAGTCTGAGTATAATAAGCCGAGTGTGGCGACTGTGCGAGTTTTCTGAATTTATTCCTGGCGAATGCCAAGACGGTACCTTCAAAATGCCATGGACGATTTTCCTCCCATTCCTTCTTGTTCCAACGCTAATGACCCCAGTTTTGACGATACGTATAGCTATAAACAAAATAAAACGGAATACTAGGAACTAAAACTGGTACCCTAATGACTTTCTTCCACGAAAGTAAAGACAATTTTTGGAAGGATGAAGAAATTATAGTAACATAATAGTTGTACTGTAGTTACGTAATTATTTGGATATTCCATACTATTGATCTGATGTAAAATAGTTTCTTTACCTTAGATGGTAACATTGACGTCAACCACCTTGAAGCTAACATACAACGCAGAAACACATTAGGGGACTTTTCACAATTCCATTTAATTCGCTTATGGTAATATCAAATTTACACAAATTGATGTATGCATTTCAATCACAATGGAATTCCTTTTTTGTTCTTTATAATAAGTGTAAAAAAAAATCTTAAAAACGCTGACTGCCAAATACTGGCTTACGGTGTTATAGATAACTAACTACCAATTACAATGCTATATTTATCATCAGTCAGAACAGATAAGTTTTGAAAGTACGCTTATCCAACATTCCTATGTTCTGCACTTAAAGACTTTGTTAGTGCTGGGTTGTAGTTCAAGAGACGAGTTTTATGTGGGAATCAGTTTTCCAAGAACAATGTTCCAAACTCCCATCGTATTAACAATTTGTTTATTTATTGTGCATGACTTTCAGTTGTGTAACGATTAGTTTTAACGCATGACTGGTTGTATGTCGGTGCATAAGTGTTGTACTGGTGCCATTGTTGTGTGTATTGTTAACCTATTAAATAGCTGAAAACGCTATTGTACCCATCAATGGAAACCTTCTAATTAATAAGGCTGGCTGTATGGCCGATAAGGCTGAAAAACATTCAAATAAATAAAAAAATAATCTGCATGTTGGGATAAATTATCCAATTCTGCATTGTGATTTCTAAAGAGCACAATACCAAATCACAGAACATAGAACAAGTCTGGGAAATAGGGTTGCCAACAGTCCGGTTTTCGGCCGGACTGTCCGGTCCTAACGCGATTTGTCTGTCTGGTTCACTACATGCGACCGGACGCAAAATGTCCGGTTATTAAGAAATTTCGGAAATTATGGAGATAAACAAGGTCGTCTCGCTCCTTACTCCCCTCCCGATGAAAGTAATTCAACTGTTTCACTCTGTGTTCAAAAGTTGGCAACGGTTGGTCACATATCTGATTGTTGTGAAGCGATAGGTTTATTGTCTCAGTAACCTACCCGGCACGTTGCATATATATAATGCGTGATTTTCCAAAGAAATTACGGAAACGTTATTGTTGTTTCAGAGAGGAGTGGCTCTTAAATGACGAATTTAAAACGCGGTTACGTAAAGAAAATGATTCCGCCGCATACTGTCAAGCAGAGGCGGCCTTAGGGGGTGGCGAGCAGGGCAATCGCCCAGGGCTTCGCTCTTCCAGAGGCCTCGCGCAACAACCCGACTAGAAAAAAGTTTATATTCAAAACTTTTTATTTTATTCTTAGCTATTAGTTACATCAATAAAAAGTTGGTTAATTCATAGTAAAGTATATATTAGTAGTAATAAGTGCCTAAACAAAATTTCTCATTTAGATTTATTCAATATCATATTAGTTACAACAGTAAAAAAGTTGGTTGGGAAATTTCATATGGGTACATAGAGCTGTGAGTTTGAGAAACCCTGCTTTAGAATGGTGCAATCTATATTTTACAATCATCTGATCAACATGGAAGTGAGGTTGAAGAAAAGCCATTTTTTAAGGTAATCGATAACACGAAAATAACATTTGGCCATGAAGGACCGGCAATTTCTGAACTGCTTCCTTATTCTTCTCCATATCCACCAGCCCGACACCAGACAACCCCGTCAAAAAGTAAACCATACCAATGACGGCAGGGTGTCGGCCAAGTGTCGGACCACATGTAGTGTCGTTTGAACTAGCTTCAGTTGAGTGACCAGAAGTGAAGACAAGTGTCGTTGCGGTGACTGTACGGACCAGTATTAATCTAGTGTATCCCGACACAAACGCATTATAAAATCGTTTGTGGGGCATATATCTTTCAGTAGGTAAATAAAAATTAAATGATATTAAGTTTTAGTGAACCTTACGTTATTAACAGAACTTATCGTAAAGAGTGAGTTGTCAAAAAAACTGTGTAAAAACACTTATTTCTGAGTTAGCTTTATGTGCAAAACAAGGTTTATGAAATGAGTATGCGTTATCGTGATGCCGGTAGAAATTTGAGTCGGGAAGTTCAAAAAGGAAAAGAGCTATCAAAAGAAAGCTGGCGCTTTGATTAAAGATTTTAATCTTAGGAAAGGTCACAAACATTATTTTTAAATCCCTGCGTGAATCTTTCAAGGCATTTATATACGTTAGTTTATCATCATTACTAATTTGTCATTTAGATAACTCTTATAAATCTTCTAATATAATATTTTAAAATTCAAAATTTATTTATTTATAAGTTTTGCGTTTCTCGTCAGTTATAAGAAATACCTACTTTCGATTCACATACTTTTCACAAAGGACAAGGGCCTCGCGAAAATCTGCCGCCCGGGGCCTCGCAATGGTTAAGGCCGCCACTGCTGTCAAGTGTGTAAAATGAATTTAATGTAAAATTTGATGATATAAAAGCAATGAAACTTCATGGGAGTTCAGAAGGACATGTGAAGAAAACAAAACCTACATCTACAACAGCAGTTTTAAGCATTTTTTTTAATGGCTGTGCTGAAGAAGACACTGCTTCTTCTGCAGAGGTTTTGTTATAGTTATTTTATTGCATTATTAATTTTATTAAATATTTATGGTTGTTATTCTAAACAATAATTTTTTCTTATCTTTTAATTTGCAATTGTTATAACAACAATAAATTGCAAATATAAAAAACGAATTGCTCTGTAAATTTTACTTTTTCTAACGTACATTACCATCCCTCCCCCCTCCCTCGTGGGATTTTATCCGGTCTGCGGATCTTAAATGTTGGCATTTGTCCGGCCGTGGAAATCTGAAAAGTTGGCAACTCTACTGGGAAATCTTGGCTAGGTAGACACGCTCCACTCTCGATGGGATACAGAACTATTGAATCATGTAATTCCAAATTTTGTAGCATTCGATTATAACATGTACCAAAATCAGAATGAATTATCTGGGGATATTGGGATCCGGTAACTTAACTACCGAAACATTCGATGCATGTAGAAATTGAAGGTAATGACACGGGTTCGGATCTTCATGACCAAAAAAATTATAAAAATATGCAGGCAAATATGACCTTAAAAACGTGTACATATGACCAAACATTTAAATTTACTATACATCAAAACATGCTAAATTACACATCATTTATTTTATGTATGAGTTTTTGCTTCCGTGCTTCCTGCACTATTGGGAAATTGAATTTTAAACTGGTCTATTTAAAATTTCTGCCTTGATTTTTTTTTTTTTTAATTTCATCAATAGTAGGTGAAATTAAAAGTTGAGTAATTCGAAATCGTTCTCATTTCCTCGTTCTTAGCAAATAGAACCTAGTACAAGTCTGACTGAATAACAGGACAGGAGAGTTGTAGACATGAACGAAGACTTTTCTGTAGCTCGCAGTATTACATTTGTGTTGAAGCGGAGCTCGTCTTTCTGAAAAGAACTCTTTCTCGGAGCCGGCAATCTGGCTGGGCTAATCCCAGCTGCAGTCGCATTAAGGATCCACTCTTGTCGTTAGCAAGCTTTTTTCACAGACCCTGTACTGAAGTAACTCGTGTATTTTGCAGAGGACGCCAGAAAAGAAGCATTGCGTCCATTTTAGTCATGAGTATAGCGGCACAGGAAGAAGTTTAAGAGATTACTAACTGCAGTGTGTATGTTATCTCCGTTAAACTTAGACTGATTGATCCAAGAGAAAAACACCACGTACATTTCTGCTCCGGACTTAAAGCGATTTGGTGGTATTTATAACTATAGCCTGATGCACGAGTGTAGTCGATCAGCTATAGCCCTTTGGCATCTCATTCGTTTGCATGTGGGTTAGAATCCCCGTCGAAATCTGTCGTCCAGATTTGATTTTCCATACTTTACCCAAATCGATCCAGGCAAATTTAAGATTCATAATAAGTTCATTTTATCGACTTCCGGAATCTGGATTACCTAACGCGGAATATTTTAGAGAGTTAGTTAATAGTATTTCTCAAAATTTTCATGGACAAATATTGATCGTGGGTGGGTGGTTAAGTGGGGTGGAAGAGATTGCTTAGTAACCGAAACGTTCCTAGAATCATTCGCGGAAAATTCTCTTGAACAGATGGGCGATGAGCCAATGCGGTACGACAAAGATACATTGTCCATTCTGGATCTTTTTGTTATAAGCAAACCGGATATTGTAGGTAAAGTGTGAATATAAAACGTAATAAACGATCACAGTCGCACATTCAAACATAACAAACACGCATATTGCTTCGATAAGGCAAACGATGCCGATATTGTTGATCACTTGGCGAAAACTTTTAAACATACACGCTAAATACTAATGTTGAGAACGTTTGGTATAATTTGAAAGCAATAATAATGACCGATGTAAATCAATTCATGCCTAATAAATTGATTAAGGTTAGTAATAACTTGGTTTAATCGGTAAGTGCTTAAGAAGTCGTTTGCATGCCATTATAAAGAAATCGGAGGACTCTGCTTACAGGGTTAAATTAGTCCAGTTGCGAGCGGAAGTGCAGAAGGCAACACGTGAAGCTTTTAAAGAATTCCAAGTCAGGAATTTTTCTGAAAATCTGGTTACTAATCCAACAAAGTTCTCATCGTATATCAAAACAATAAGAGGCTCTCGTAAGGTCATGCCGTTACTGATTAAGGAGAACAGGGAATTATCGGAAACTAGCATAGAGAAAACAGAAATTTTCAATAATATCTCTAACAAAGCTTTCACAACAGAAAACGTAGTGGAGATCACAATAATCGCACAAAAAAAAAACAAAAAAAAATATGGAAGCTCTCGTTATTGACACCAAAATAGCTTAGAAATGTAAAAACCAATAAGGTCCCAGGACTAGACAGTATTCCTACTAGATTCTATTCTAGGTACGCAAAACGAATAGTGCCGTGTTTGACTTGGATCAATGGATCATGCCACATGAATGTAAGATCACCATCGTAAGTATTTTAAAGTGGAAATGTTAATAATCCTCAGAATTATAGACCGAACATTTGAACTTTAACTTTTACAACGTGTTAGCTGATCTGAGTTTTCTTTGGTTTTCCCAGAAGCGCTCTTGGCAAATGCCGGAATCGGTTATTCAAAATAGCCCGTGGGCGCCTCCTGTCATAATCTCGTATATACATCCCGTGCACAGGACGATTACCCATTAGGATAGGTGTAATGCTCCCTTCGCCATACACATTTTAGAGAATCGCGCAGCAATAATAATAGCAATTGTAAACAATCCAGGGATAATGCTGGAATGGTTTCTTCAAAAGGCCTATGGACGAATTGTTTCCCGTTCCTTTCCAGCCTCTAATGACCTCGACATCGAAGACGCGTAAAGCCAGAAGAATGAAAAAGCCTAAATTGTCGCTCATGTTTGTATCATTTGATGACTGGCAAAATATCGTTAATACATCAAAAAAATTGTTTTTATTATTCAGTGAATGTGACCAGTTTGAATTGATTTGCTCGATCTGAGTGTAGCAATCTAACGCAAGTCCGAGAAGGGAAAACGCGCAGTTTAAACAAGATTTTCGGAAACTCTTTCAACCACCCCTCACCAAACCTCCGGTTTTGTGTGTGCGAACTCCATAGTTATAAATGTTTGGTATTCTATGTTGAGATGCAGGCCCTGTTCCCCAGGTAGAGCTACTGGCTCAATCTACTTCAGAGATTTAATCGGCAGGTCAACAACAAGAATTTTTCTTTGTTAGTAAAAACGAGATTTATTTATGTTTTTAAGAAGAGAGAATTCTTTCATTAAATTTTACATGAAGATGCGAATAAAAACATTAAAACTTAATGAGTCATTCAAGAAATTTAGATCTACAGCTAAGCAACCAAGGTTACTAGAGATTTTTAACTAACAGGTGTTGTGCATACCACCTCTCCAATCACTTCCAATGACAATCAGTGTTGGATTTTTCTTCCGTTTATCAATCGAATTAGCTCTTGCAGGGATTCTATTCATATGGACTGCATTATTATTTTTTATAGTTTGCAAAAAGTTTGTATCCGCTAATTTTAATCGATAAATTCATTTTGATTAATTTTGATAAACAAGAATTAGTTATTTTAAAAATGATTCCTAATTTTTTTTTTTTTTTTTTTATTTTTTTTATTTTTTTTTTTTTTATTTTTTTTGATACCGGTGCAGCATGAACATTTCTTCTAGAGGACATTTAATAGAATATATTACGCCAATCATAGCTTTGTAATGTGGAAGAGATTCTTCCTCTCCTTTCTTTTTATAAAATGATAGATTATTTCTGACCTTAAGCGTTGCCAGCATAATCTTCAATCGCTTCGTAGGAATTTGACCGCCACACATATACATATATATATATATAAATAACTAGATGTGTTAGACTGAACACGAATTAATGGTTTCTCGTAGAATTTTCCACATAATTCAAGTGGTTGAGAGTAAATGTGTAATTGGGTATCATATTTTTTGTAAGAACATTAACGAAGGCTGTAGTGAAGAAATGACATGTGTAAAATTTAAATTTCAGTGAAGCTGTTGATTCATCATATCATTCTTAAATTAATAAGCCTAATAATAATTTATAAGTTGGTAGAAAATGACCGAGAGCTTGCCTGCTGGTTGGTGTTACATAAAGTCAGTTGAATTGACTTTAAGGGTAATGAAAATTTTGTCATCATGTTTGTTGGATACAGGTATGATTCCAAACCTGATAACATCGCCTACGGAAGTGTTTAGTCCCCAAGAGGTATATTATAAGAAAGTCGGTAGGAAAAATTTGGTAACCTAAAGTCGCTATGATAGTAGTAAACAGGTTGAAACAAGAAAAATTCTGATAATAAAAAAGCCTATAAAAAGTTTTCAGCGTGGATTGTCTTTACTGCTTCTGATACTCACCCAATGCTATTTACTGTCCATTGTTGTGCAGTGATGTAATGCCCCCACAAGTAAACTATTAACTATCTGTCTCTGGTGTGCCATAAAAGGATATTTTGCGAATTAGTGAAAGGAATGCTTCTGATCAATAGTTAGCGAAATAATATAAATTTCAGCTAAAATATGTGTTTTCAATGGTAAAAAACATTTCAGTACCCTCTTACCTAGGATAAGTTACCGAACAGGGCAGGTGAGCAATAACGCTCCAGCTTAATGCTCTGACACACTTTTTTCAAAGAACGGTTACAACTGATACTATATTAACTTTCTACTTCTTCTTCGGTAATGCCAAAGTATCTCATCCTTGCCTAGTTTCTAAATATTGCGATTAAAGAAATATATATTAACAAGTAAAATGAGTTCTCAAGAAAAACATTTTATTTGTATTGAACGCTTCCAGGATTCTGTAACGTATTTTTTTTTAATTAAGGGGATTCCATATTTTTTATTTCTGTACAGTAAACAGATATTCATACAGGAACTGTTTCTGCTTGTAAATAAGAAACGTAATAAGATGGAGGTATAATGTAAGATGCGTAGCTCTTGGAATTCTGAAACTGAATGTTATACACACTTCAGATTTTCTAAAATCCTTTCTTTAACCGAACAAAGCGAGACTCTTCAGTGTTTGTGTTACTGCTCTGATGGTACACATCGCTTTTAGGTTAGAAATAATTATTACGAAGATTATCTGAAACATTATGTCGTAATGTTACATACGTTTAGGAATAGATCCGAAATTATTTTTAATGACATCTCATTACAACTTTCTATATATTTATCTATTAGTTTACTGAATTTTGATGAGTTTGTATCCAAGAAGAATTAAATTTCAGACAGCAATGTTATTAATTAAAACATACAAGGGGAGGACAAAATAATACGAACACCTGTGAAGTAATGGAAAATCTTTATTAATAGGGGGTTCGACCACCCTTTGACTGAAGTACACGTGGGATAGATGCATAAAGGTTATGGACAATATTTACAGCTTTATTAAGCCATTCCTCCTGCACCCTCATGATTCAAAGTCGGCAAGAGGCATTCAGGATTAAACGCTTCCCTAGGCGTTCTCCAGACATAAACGCGTCGGGTCGTCTGAAAAAGGGTGAATGACGGTTCATCTGACCGTATTACCTGTTGCCACTGCTGTTGGGACCAGCCTTTGTGATCTCTGCACCACTGGCGTCGCTTGGAAGCATTAGTTGCTGTCACCAAGGGTTTACGAATTGGCACTCTGCCATAAATGTTCGCAGCATGAAGTTCCCTTTTGACAGTTTTTGTTGAAACGGGGTCTTGGAGATGACTGTTCATTTCGGATGTTATCTCGGATAACGATTGCTTGTGCTTTCGGGCTACTATGCGGTTCAAGACCCGTCTATCCCAATCAGTAAGCTTTGACTTTCAGCCACTGTTGTGCTTTGAAAACGCCGTCTTACCCTCTTTCGTGTACGCTGTCATAACGGCTGATACCGTACTCCTTGTAAACCCCAAAAGGTAACCGATGCTCCATTTCAACGCGCTCCAACAATCATTCCTCTTTGGAATTCTGACAGGTCTGACATTTCAACTTATCACAGACAGTTCGATAGGTGACTGCTGTTGAGAGACTGATACCTTCCTCTTCACGCTCACTAGGTGGCAGACTTCTGTTGCAGGTGGCGCGGCGGTACTGCAGGTATGAAATACGTCATATTTTTTCACAGGTGTTCGTATTATTTTGTCCTCCATCTGTACCTTCTCCTGGCAGTTTATTTACTAACGTAACTGTAACTTTAATTACTGGCATGTCTATACCTAATTTAAGAAAACGAAAATACAATAAGAATTCGCTTATAAACTTTGCCCTTATTGAACGTGGCAATAAATAATATATAATAGGTGTTTTTACTGGTATTTTAATATTTTCGTTTCTCCTTCAATTCAAATTATTAAATCATCACTAAATGGTATCAGTTTTTCCTACAAATTTATTGAATACGAAGGTTCGACTCTGTTTAAAGTCATCATTGCACAAGATTTGGCGATAATTTTGTTCCATAATATTTTTAATAGCTTCAAGAATTTAGCGCTCATGGAAGGAGTTTTTGTAGGAAACTACCTCGGCCGATTTCAGCGAGTGCCAGTGGTCAGCGGAAAGGCGTTGTTTTCCATTAGGGAGCAGCGACGTGTGAGATGGCTCCAGAAGGAGGCCATTACCAACGAGGATAAATTGGCGTCTGAAGAACAGCACGCGAGGGATGTCCGCCACAAGTGGTTTCTGCCTGTCGGCCAGGGGATGTTCCCAAGGGCCGGCAGCCACCGAGGTATAACTCACAGCACCATCATTCACAACGCTCAAACCACTAAATCAACACGATACAACATTCACCTTCACTCTCTGACTATTAATATTCTGAAATTTCTGGATCTTGCAAGATAATCTATTCGTATGAAAATTAAGAATACTTCCATGCAAATGTATTTTTGTTTCATTATTTTTTTTCGCCGTACTCGTTTCACTCCATTTTTTAATCATTTTCAGCGGCATATGTGATTGTACTCATGTTTCATGGTCTCAGAGTCATGGTTTGCTTTATCATGTAATTTTAACTAGAAAATTGTGAAAATTTTCCAGGCTTCTCTCAAATGTGCAGTGCAATGACACAGCAACACTACAGTGACCTTATTACACAGTACTATTAACAGGTTTTGTATTATTAGAACGTGGAAAAACTGCATGTGAATATTACACCAACCACTATATTTTTCACTAATACCAAACCTATTGATAACAAAGTTTAATCAGATCAAAGTAGTTTTTTTCTTCCATTTCACATTGAAGAGAGGAATGGAAAATATTCACATTGTTCCAGTTAAAATTAGACGACAAAACAAACACTAACGCTGAAACGAAGAGAACATGAAACAGAATTAGATATGCCACTGAAGTTGCATAAGGTGAAAAAATAGAAAATAAACAAAAATTCAGTTGCTTTTGCGTGTTATTAGACGTTATATAAATTTGTTGTAAAATTTCGTTTCAAAGTTTCAAGCATTACTTCTCTAAAATTGTTTTTAGACTTGATTACTGTTTTATATTTTAGTTCAAATCTCAAGTAAATAGCAGTAAATCATCGTTTGCATTCTCGTTTAATCATTACTGGTAACAAAAACTATATATTCATTGCATAAATATAATGTGCGGCAAACAGCTCTTTATTAAAAAATGGAAAGAAATTTTACATTGTTTGTGTTGTCGCGTTAATAATAAGCATCTACATACAAACTCGTGGAACCTTATCAAGACTATTTATACAACGGGAACATGTTTTGAGGCCAAGTTTGTGACACTCCTAAGGTAACGAGAAGGAAAGACCAACTGACATTAGGTCAGTTACAAAGGTCAGATATCTTAGACAAGAAAGCATCCATGAAGTGGCTATGGGTCTGCCATATTGCTCGTAGAAAAGACAAGAGGTGGACAAAAACAATGTTAGAATGGAGGCCAAGAGATCACCCCAGACCTGGAGGAAGACCACCAGACCGATGGAAAAAGGATATACGCAGGGTTGTCGGAGTTAACTGGCGGAGGATCGCCCAAGATCATGCGACCTGGAGGAAACTGCTGAAGTTACGTCTGAAATCATGACTTTGAGAGGCCACATCAGAAAATTATTGTACTGGCTGATAATGAATAAAAGCTTGATTCAGGTTTTCTTAAAGTAAGTTTCGTGTATTGCGCGCGTGTCGCAATGTCAGAATTCTCACCTATAGTAAATTATTATACGAAGGTGGTCCGTGCAAGAACTACACCTCGGAAAAGCGTCGAGGAATTGCATCAGAGCGAGACATTTTGGGAGAAGGTATATATAGAGAGATACGGAGTTAGATCGCGGCCTTTTCGTCAGTTACCGTTGAGGGGTTGCAGTAGCTTCGTAGAGTAAGCTTTAATTTATATCAACGTAGAGAAGAGTGAGTGTGTGTGGCACTTGGCTAAATCATCTGAGTTTATCAGTTTTGAGAAGTAGTTTGAGAGTAAGTGTTGATCGTTCGACGTTTTTTTTTTTTTTTCTCGAATGTGAGAAATTTCCTATAGTAGCTCCAGGTTAGGTTTTTTTGTCGAGGTAAAGTAACGTAGCAATTTTATTGAAGAGCGACCAACAGAGGTCATTAGTCAGCACAGGAAAGTGAAAGACCAATTTTGTTAGTCGTCGACCCTTGGATTCCGCGAAAATGTAAATCGCACCAAGAATCCGGTGTATATAGTAAGTCCTTGCCCAAGTTAGGAGAATTTGACAGGCCACTAAATACTTTAGAAGACAGTGTGTTGTTTTGTCATGATGCAGATAGGTTAGGAATTTTTATTGATGAAAGACGTATGATAAGTCATTATTGCGTAATGTCTAGGTAACTGATTGTTAGAAACTAGGGATCTTTTGTAAATGGAAAACACATCATTGTGCAGGGTAGTGTGAAACTACTGTATTTGTAACTTTTTTTATAGTACCAGAAGTTCGATCGGTTTTTCTTTTTATTATTATCATAATTTTTAAGAAAAATAATTACCTGGTAAAATTTTGATATGACGGAATCTTTTGAATGAAATTTATTATTATACTCTTCGGTGAGTCAAATCTAAAAAGAAAATGTGCAAAAACTTCAAGTGTTAATTGTTTATCTCTTACTAAATGTTTTCATTTATTAGTTTTAAGATCCTTTTGACGTTTTGAAAGTTTCAAAGTAAGGTCGGAAGAGATAATTGACTGAAGATAAATTACTTTTACTTCATTGTTACCTTACTCTCTCCATGTAAGTGGTGGGTGAGCCTAGAAGAATTATTGCAAGTGAGCAGTTTCTGAAGGTATTTGAGAGGTAGTAAGAAAAAGTAGTGTAGTTTCACTTGGTTCAATAAAAAATACTACAAACACACAAGTCCCATAGCGTGATAGAAAATATCGGGATAGATTCTGAGTCTATACAGCAGATTTCAACTTTTCGTCATTTCTGAAAATTATAAAAGTGAATTCCAGGAATGTTCCTTCATAAAGATGGGTACTATTGATTTTACAGGTAGTCGATGAACGGCAGATCTATAATTAAAATAAAATAAAATTATCTTTCGTTGAACTCGAACCATGATCCTTTAAAGGCAAGGTCAGCTTGATAGCAATCACATTACCGGTGTCTGTGGTTTTCAGGTTAAAGATATGCAGTATAGAGTGCATAAGATCAGTAATATGACACTATCTAGATTTATTGTCATTCTCTCAAGGTGAACTATTCGTAGTGAAAGGCAATAAGCTGTGTTTTGAAAATGATAGGAAAGAGACGCGCAGAAATTTACGCTAGAGGTCAGTGCCACTTTCTTTTTCGATGAACTACGAAAGGGCGAAAGATTAGCTCATATTGAGTTTTAATGTTTGTCTATTGCGTAATCTTGTTGTTACCATCGTGTTAGTGTTTCTTTCTTACGGAGAACGAACTGACGTCAAACTCTTCATGTTTGAAGTAGCAAAGATAACATCTTAAAATACAATGACTCCTATACCCCTGAATGGCACATTAATATGCTCGGGTATTGCAACGCATGCTTCGCGGTAAAACGCTTATGAGTTATGACGTTATTTCTTACCTTGTAACTGATATTGCTGACTAAAGGTACGGATGGTTCGATCGAAATATATAAGAAGTCTTTCTTAGTAGACACTATAGCTGACTTTACAAAACTACATGTGTTGGAGCGTATAATGTGTTTTTTTTTTTAATTACAACTCAAAATTCTGTTAACAGATAATTTGGCATATTTACTTGCTCTTGAAAGTCATATCACAGTACAGCACAGCTAAAAATTCTAACTTAAGAACCATGTTTAAGCTATTAACTCCCTCGTTGTAGCAAGATATCTTGCACTCAGTGCCCATTAGGTGCGTCTTTAAGGTTGAGATATTGGGAATGTTCCGATTGGCAAACAAAACAGTTACGAGTGTCATCCTACAACATTCCTTGTTTCAATGGCTTCTTAAAACTATAAGAGTAATTATATCTATGCCTTTTATGTTTTCGTAAATAAGTTAAAGTGAAATTAATTCAACACGCAAATGGTTAAAAGTGTTGATCAGCTATTCTCTCGTATAAAGTGTTTATGAATGGGCCAATTCTTGAGAAAAATGGGAAATTAATTCATAAAAAGATAACTTGTTTAAACAGCCCAAGGCCCGATCATAGCCGAATTACTTCCAGCTCCTTGCTCTCAGTACTTTCTCATCTTTAATGACGTCGACAAGACGTGAAAGCCAGAAGCGAAAACAAAAATAGATCTATAATATTGACTAATGAAGCTGTTGCCAGGCCCGAAGTTGGTGGAAGGTGATTGACGAAATGTTCAAATTCTATGAAAGAATAACCAAAGCACTCACTTTTTTATGAGATTGTGGGACTACATTTATTCATCACCTTCCGAAAAATAAATCACTAGTAACTACTGACTGAATTATAGTGTCCTAAAGTTAATAGGAATTAACTGAAAACATAGTTCAAACAATTCGGAAAAGTGAAGATTCGCTTAGTCGCTAATACCTTTCACTACCATTTGCCGGTACATTTCTCACAAATCCTTTCATTAAAAGCTGTAAGCTGTCTTTCTCCTTGTGCCTCACGTCGTGAGTTACGAAGAAAAATAGTCCTAGGTTCTTCAGAAAAAGAGCGGTTGCGACGCGGAATCACGTAACCTGGAAACTCTCAAATCGGTCGTTACTCTCCTGCAACTGAAGCCGTACCTAACTCGTATCCAATTAACCCAGCTGCAAAGACATTGTTTGTTGCTGCGGACAATAACCGGTGTCTCGATTCGAACCGCTAGATCACTGTAACAGTGTTAATACTGCCGACATGGCTGTCCGTCTATCATGCGGTCACTGTCGCACACTCTATCCATAACCCTCCCCGGCATGCCTAGTACAAGGTGCCACATGAATCGAGATTGCCAAATTAAACCAAGTTCCTCGTATTCTCTCTCTTAGTATCTTATAGATCCTTATTTTTATATGTTGAAACTATTTACAGACACGTTAAAAAATTTCACTGGACGTATTTTGAAAGTTATTTGTTATTTTATGTCGTAATCAGCACCAAATTTGAAACTTCATGAATAGCGTAATATAACGCGTGAGACCTAACTTAACTGTCACCTCATTTTAATACTGACTAGCTAGTTACGGTCGTATCCATACATAAGACCAAACGCTCTATGCTAAAAAACAAAATGCATCATTATCCAGCCAAATCATTGCCAATTAAGCTGCAGGAGAGGAGAAGCATCTGTAGCTTAGTTTTTAGCGACATAAGCCACAAAGCATTGAATTATGTCGCGGAAATAACTGGCATAGATTTTTCTTTCGGCTACAAACAAGTGGGGCGATTCTGAGAGATGTTTGAGCTATAATCCACGTCGTGGTTTAAAGACTTCCGGGGCGAGCTGTAAGAAACCAGTTAGACCAAATATCAGCTGGGTCAGTTTTACCAAAAAGTATCAAAGTGCAATTCACTCCAGTATTCGTCATTCCACAAGGAGATATGCAGCCTCCGGGTCCTACCTAGCTCGGGTATCACAGAGAACCATCATCCTATACAAGTACCTTCTTTACCACATTTTCCCAACATAGAGCCATGGATGCATGTGATGAGTATTACTCACCACTGGCATGGTCAAATACGGAACTTCGGTTTTAGGGCCGAATGACAATGCTGCTGCCAAGCACACTACATACTAAGTGAAGTGTGCCATCTGTCTCGGAAATGTGTACCTATGTTCTGTGTGTGATAAGTGTATGTTTTGTTAATGAAATGTGTAGTTTGTGAGGTGAAGATTGGGGATCGTCCTGGCATTCGCTTTCATGGCTGCGAAATGCCGCAGTCAGGACGGACGGTACACCCGGGTATGGGCTCGTGCCCGTTCCGTTGTACCTCCCCGATCCACTGTGCGGTTGGTGCTATACAAACTTTATTATTGGCTGATGTTGGTCGTTCCCTATACTCCACATGCAGTTCAATCAATGAGCGAATGAATTTATGTTCCTCACTTATTTTCAGATACCTCACAAACGAACCAAAATGCATTTTAGATAACATTAAAAAATTAAATTAAACGGATGAGTAACATCTCAAATATATATGTGCCACAATTAAATTACTAACTAAATAAAATTATTTCAATTATCTAGCAATTTGTCAGAATTGGAGGTCCGGAACACTCCAGATCACATTCGCATCGTTCTTTCTTGCTGGTTGTAATGTTTGTTTTACAGTTTAAAGTTTGAGAGCAAACTAAACTTGTGTTTGTCTACGAAGTTGGTATTCACGATGCGACACGTGATGGTTTTGAGACCTGTTCACATGTCAACTCGTCCGTCCATGTTGCAGGGCAGCGCAAGTTTCCCGTGACGGCTCCGGCCTCGTAATGTAGTGATCGGCGGATGTTGGCGTTGTTTGCTGACAATCTGCCGCGTCGAGGGGGTGGGGTTGGCAGCCCCGTCGACGATTAATCTTCCTCGCTAGTGGGCGCCACGGCACGGCAAGGCACCGCGTCCAACGTTAATCTGTCGCGCAAGTTCGGCGGCGATGACGTCACAGCCGTGAGGCCCCCGCCCACTAGAGGCACAAAAACTCTTTCTTCGGGCAGAATGGATTTTCTATTTTAATGGCAGCCGGGTCGCAGATTAATACGATGGCACGCTCTCAACTGGAAACGGAGTGCACTTCTGTGTCACAGAAAACGAGTGGTCTATCTTTAACCGAGGAATCATTTCCACCACTTTTATCCAGCACGTCTTCAGAATCAAGCAATCATTTCTGTAATGTAGATCAATGCTACGGATCTAATGCTGAGTAGCAATAGAAAGCCTGAACTGTGATCTTCACTCAGTATACGATCGTCTTGTAAATGAAGTAATAGAATTGGAAAAGTTTTGTTTCATATATTGCAAATATACTGAAATCATTTCTCTATTTTAATAACGCAGTTTTAATTTCTTTGGTCTTGACACAGCCGCAGAAATAGTATGATGTTAAATTTATTAGGAACACATTCTACTAATAAACTCTCAATAACACCATCAGTATAGTAAGCAATTAGTGAAATCGATAGAAACTTATCATGAGCCGGTCACATCAGCTAGAACTACTGTAATAATGATTTTATGTGTCCTGAAATACCTAGTGACATATTTTCTTAATGGTTGTGCAATGCTGCTCTATCGTGGTGCCATAACATACCGTATTAATCGTACCACGTATAGGGTATCTACAGTTTAACATGGAGTCCCAATCTCAGAGCGTACCTAGTCTTCACATTAGAAGTGCGATGCATTCACACATGCGAAGGCCAGTTTTAAGGTCAGTAAAAATTCTATGCTTCGAACTTTTAATCATCAATCAAGCGCCTAAACCAAATTAACAACCAGACTGCTCATGTAGAAGTGTTCCACACTAATGCAATATGATTGTAAAAAACACAATCTTTATACAAATCACAAAAAATTCTTTAATTTTAATTTAATTTAATTACGATGGAGCACATGCTCCTGTAGCAATTCACTTGTGTCACTTAATTACCCCATTTTTTAATTATCTTACATCATTTTAGTCTTAAACTCCTAGCCCACCTACTTTTTCGATTCACGAGTTTTCATTTTAAATTCCTTTAGCGTTTTTTGTAAATTAATCATCACTTCACTTAGTAATTTGTTCCAATCTGCCACCTTTTCCCACAAAAGAAAATACTCCCACTCCCTTATGCATGAAATCGAGTGTCAGCTTGTGGTCATGGTCATTTTTTCCCTTCCATGCAGTATTCGTAGTTAATTGACGAATATCTTTCAAAGTCCCATTCCCAACACATGCCTTGTCATTCCCAGCGATCTCTTCATCGTCATCCTGCCTTTCAATTACTCCCAATGCAGCTCCTTTATAATATCGATTGCTGACTTGGTCTTGCGGTAATTTCCACAAACAAATCTAGCAGCTCTTCTTCGCACGCCCTCCAACTCCTTTATTCGTTACCCAAAATGTGGATCCCAAATTACACCACCATATTCAACCAGTGGTATAACCAATGTTCTGGAAACCGATTCCCTAACATCTCTGGTAACTCTTTTTCATTATTAGCTTACAATAAAGTGGCAGAGTGTGTTATGAACTAATCCTAACAGTTTGCCTAGACGGATTATTTCGAAAGTGTGAGTGAATGTTGTCTATTGCTTAATTCTTGATAGTAATACGCTGAGAATTTCTTACAATTATTTCAAATATTCTTAAATACGTTGCGTCAAAATCTTTCCACCACTTCGTACTTCCATAATTCATTAAACGATATGGTTACTGTAATAAACTATTTGCCAAAAATCTGGGATGGGATTCATTAGGAAACAAGAGGAGGGTGAAGAGAGTCATGGAAGTGTACAAGACGTATATTGCTGATGAGGCGTGGAAAGATATTGGTGTAAGTATTAGGAGGAATGCACGGAAGGAAAATGAACATGATCACAAGCTGATAATCGATTTCAGGCACAAAGGTGTGGGAAGATCTTCTTTTGTAGATAAAGAGGTCAGAGATTCGAATAAGTTATCAGGAGGAATGATGAATAATTTAACAAAAACGTTGAAAATTTTAAAATTGAAATTTGTAGAGTGCAAAAATAGGTGGCTACAGTAAAGGGGAAAAGTGAGTGTGTAAGAAAATTGCCACCAGAGCCTGCGCTCTGTCAAAATTACTAGAAAAATAAACACTGGAGAATTCAAGAATATTCAGACGCGTACGGAGCAAATATTCTATGTCGTGTCACCATGTCGTCTCACCACCTAGAGCTATTAAATACGCCTTATTCACATAAATTCAATGTTTATATGAACAGCACTAGCCACGTGACAGTTTATTTCGTATTATTATAAATGGACAATGTCAATTTTTTTGAACTAAAGTTTGGTCGGTACCACCGCTCAATTAGATCTTTACCGGAAAAATGTTAAAAGCCCTAACGACTGAGACTGGTGCCGAGAAGATGACCAGATTTAACAACCCGATTGTAACAGTTGATATATTCCACTTTTGTTGACTCCCTAACACAACCAACCTTAATCTCCAATATAGATTAGACTATTATTTCGTATTCTTAAGGAATATTCTAAGTAACAAAGGAAAAATTCTACACTTATATTATAAATGCGAAAACAATTCTGTCTCTGTATGTTTGTTAAGTTTTCACGACTAAACGGCTTCATAAGTATTGCTGAAATGTAACAAGGAAACACTATGTTTAATTATGAAAGACGTAGGATACTATTTTCAGGAGAAATATCATGTTTTTGTTTTGCCGTGAAATTTTGAAAACTAACCGAATGGTGACAAACAGATGGATGGCGCTTGTAAGTCTCTGTTATGTTATATCGATTGCACAGGCTTTGTTTATGCATGATCCGTTCGTAAATTTTATCGGCCGACACCGTGGCTGTGTAACGGCCCACAATAACAAATAGTACAATTGGAGTTCAACTAAATAAAAGCTGTGATCATAACTGGAATGATAAAAGCTGATGATGTGTGGAATTCTAGAATCCAACAATTCCGACAGACTCACCATTCGAGATTGAAAGACTATAGTTCTCGCTAAATTTATCCTTTACAACGATTAATAATAAATCCCACGGACAGACAGTGAAAGTAGCAGTGGTAAATTCGTAAAAGACCTGTATCGCCCATAAGCTTTCATACGTAGCTAGCTAACAAGTTTCCAAACTACAAAGGCTATATATCTTAGCAATGGACAGCAAAACAAAAAAAATATTTTACAGAAAACGGTACTGACATAAGATGTCCCAGAAAGTACAAAATTTTAAACCACAAACAAAACTCTGGTGGAGAAAATGTGGCAGGTAGTCTCCCACGGTTAACCTTCCTCCTCAATTTGGTGCTATTTTCAAAGCATGTTGCATATTGGTTCAGAATTAATCGCAGAATGGTATGGATAGCTTCCCCATGAGGATAGTCCGACTATGTGCTTTTTGGGACACTTGTTACTTAACTTACAGCTTCCTATATTCAACTCTAGCAATAAAATTCTGTTTTTTTTTTTTAACTGCTTTACGTCTCTCAACATCGAGGTCTTTAGAGACAGGAAAGGATGGGGGCAAGGAATGGGAAGGAATTCGGCCATGGCCTTTTTAAGGAAGCATCCCGGCATTTGCCTAGAGTGATTTGGGAAACCATGGAAAACCCAAATCTGGATGCCCGGACGGGGATTCGAACCGCCGTACTCCCGAATGCGAGGCCAGAACGAATAAAATTCTGAATCCACGCGTAAGAAGTCACAGGTAGTAGCTAGTATCAGTATAAACAAATCTCAAACTGCTGCATTTGCGTAGTTTGCGTTCAGATGCGTCCACGTGACTGCTGTCATATATTTCCCGCACGCTGTCTCCAGTCGTCGGCTGAGCTGAGCGGGTCTGCGAGCTGAGCTTGCCATTAGTGGGGCCGCAGCCGGCGGAAGTTTAATATCCGAGGCGACGCGACGCCCCGCTCAGCGCCCGACGGGTAGGCAGCCAGTCCGGCGCACCTGCCGCGGTCACACGCTGATCTTTCATCCGGGAGCTCCGCATGTAAACCAGAGGAGGCAGCTGCCACCAAACAGACGGGTATTCTCACAAAAACAACACGCGAACCACAATAAAATATGTAAGTTCATACTGGAACGGAGACCAGTAATTAATTGTTTCTGTAAACCTGAAATTTGCTTCTCGTACTTTCCGTGTTTCACGTGTGCAGAGTAATTTCGTTGAAACTATTGCTACCTAAATTCCGGCTAGAAATTTAATCTTATTCTGTGCTAGATTCGACCCGTACCACTTTCCTCAAGCTTATCTATTTCCAGTAACATTATTTCATGTTATGGCATATTTCTTCTTTTTCCTGAGGTGTTTATAACATCATGTAATATATGGTGCGACGAGGTTTTTCAAAGAACCTTTGGGTGTTAATCGTACAAAACAAACTGAAGATCTTTCTAAGTGTTAACACTACATAGTTAATCCATTGAACGACTTCTTTAATAAGTCTTCCTTTTGGTGCTGCAATTTAATTAGACTCTATACGCTATTTGCTCAGTGAAGGCTATTGATTTATTGACAGGGGAAACCCTAACAGATTATTTTGAAAAATACCTCATTAATACTATGCTCCGCTAGCGTAATTTATGTGTAAAGTTTATGTGAAATGTTATGTAGAACCAATGTCCAAGAAATTGAAGAATTGGGAACTGGTAAGTTAAAAAATGAGTCCCCTACATTTTACACTAATAAAACACCATTTTGGATTCATCAGCATCAATATCTGATAAATCTGACAAGTTATTTGTACAGGAACTAATGTTTTTGTTTCTAAAAATAAATAGTAATTTATTTATTTATCCTACGGCCATCGCACATAATCAATATTACAATTATATATAACTAGCTACTACCCGCGACTTCGTACGCGTGGACTTAGAATTTGATTGCTAGAATTTGATGTAGAAAGCTGAAAGTTACCTAAGATACATCCCAAACAACACCGAGTCGGCATAATATAACGGGAACGTCATCAATATACCATTCTACCGTCGAACCTGTCTCATGATTAAAATTGTTATTCATACCGGTAAGAGGTATCATATTTCCTTCCTAAAAGTACAGAGTAATTCCTTGTCATCGGTGTACACATATAGTCGTCAAAATGCAACAGAAAGATGGAAACTGACTTTCGCATACATAACATTATTAGTTTAGATCACTCACAAACTACCTGTGGATCCAGCATATCGTGAATAAAGTAAACGCTTAAGGCAGTGTTCTACCGCCAACGATTTGCCACGCATTCCAGCCCTGAATTTATGGGACCTACATTTCAACATGGAATCATTACTACAAAATCCTAGGCTTGACTCAAACCATGAAAAACTATTCTTAAGAAGTTTTGCTCCCAACGGAGTTTGTACCCGAAGCCTCACGGGAAATTTCTTAACAAGCAAGCACCTTATCCACTAATTTACCACACTTTATTGTCGTTTCGCATTACAGAGGCACATAGATATTATGCGTCTGTCTGTAACAGTTCAGATAGTGTTCATAATTCAATGAGAATATGTATTATATATACAGAAAATAGTATCCTATGACCATCCTAATACCAAATAGCATCTCCTTGTAAAATTTCATCACGATCGGATTAGCTGTTTAGCTCAAGAAACTTAACAAACAGACAGAGAGACAGAGCTACTTTCGCATTTATAATATTAGTTTAGATTGATTCGCACTAGTAAAAATTTACATCAAATTATAGATAAAATTAAATATCTATGTAGCGCAGCCAATATAATGTTTCATTTGAAATGTCTATGAAGTTTTCGGTGATTCCCTGAAGGTTCGAAGTAGGCAATCAAAGGTCACGTAATGGATGGGTTGTTTTTCCTCACCACAGTCGCACTCCCCAGGTGTAAAGAGATGAAGCAGATCTGCCATGGAAAGACCTAACTCTGTTGAGAGCAACCCAGGTCTTGCTGGGGAGGTCGAGTCCCTTTAGTGCCCGTTGAGGGTCAAACAGGGAGTGCCATTCTGGTGGGGCTAGGGCTATCCACTCCGATCTCCATGCTTCTCACCCATTAAATTTTTTTGATATAAGCTGTTTTGCAGTTTTTATGCTTGGACTTCTCGATTTCAGTCTCTGAAATTGGATTTCCATATCCTCGTGAATGGGGAGGTCCAAGTTATGACAGGTCTTATTATATTGGGCAATTAGGCGATTGTGTCATCTTATCATAGGCATTTCGATGTTACTAAAAACGGGCAGCCAGTACAGTCGAGTGGACTTGATACACCCACCAATTATCCACATTGTCTGCTTCAAAACCATGTCGATCTTTTTGGTGTGGGTGTTATTAATCCAGACAGAAGTCGATTTTGATTAAGGAAAAATGTTTTTCTCTCAAAACTTTTCAATGATCGTTGTCATAAAAGATCACTTCAGCAACATGTGGTTCACGATCACTTATTAAATTTCTTACATTGATAACTTATTTAAATATACTAGAGTTGAAAATGACATCACAGAAATATACCTCATTTCTTAAAGATAGGACATGTGCTGTCTGTGAAGTAGTATTAACTAAATTAAAACAGCATTTATTTTGTCTCTGTCCTTGGCTTTAAATTCTACAGGTAACATACAAATTTTTGGAATGTCTAATCAGCGAAATACAGAAATGGAACAAACACTCAGATGACAGAATTAATTTCTGTATATTTTTGTGTTTTACTATTGCTTTATGTTTGTTTTAAGAGTTGAGATATTCAGTTGACTCCATAAAATGAGTTTCTTTCTAATTGTTTCTAGGAATTTATATTTACCTTTCAAAGATGACAGCACTTCGATTTAAGTTAATCCACAAGGAAATAATAGTTATTCCGCTTTTATCTTTAAAGATATTCGAAACATTCTCTGTGAAGTATTTACTGTTGCATAATTAAACTGAAAGATACGGTAAGTATTTTACACATGGGGAAGTAGAAGTGAATAATTTCTTATTACTTATTAAAATTTGATAAATATTAATATTAGTAGCGATATGGAAATAGGGAGGCAGAAGATTAGAAAGAATTGACATTATAATTGCTTAAAAGGAAGAAATATATTTTAAGTGACAAGAGTTACTAAGAAAAACAAAAAGAGACGGCTCTAATTACACTATTATGAGCAGCCAACTGGTGGGTAAAATTAGATAAAATAAGCGGCCTAAGTACTGCATCATAAATAATTTGAAGAAGAATAATTTGAGGGAATATAAGTATTAAAATAGTGGCAGAGTTAAATGAGTAACAATGACCAGTAATATAAAACAGTCTAAACTGAAGAAGAAGCAAAAGAAAAATCTTATTCGTCAAGGGTACACCACATCAGAAAGACAGATGCGAATAATGTTGTTAACTTCTGTTTGTATTTACTGACGTATATTCGAAAGTAATAATTTCATTTTGTTTACTGAGTTAATGCCGATGCAGTATTTCAGCAGCGTACATTTAATGATCATCTGAATTCATGAGGTAGGATTCCGGTTAGTTTACGGCGTATAAATCAACCCTGATGCAAGCGCAAACTTAAGCACGTTATCTCTAGCGATGCGTCCGTTGAGCATATCATAATATTTGTTGGCAAATATGAACATGGGTTAGAAATAGAGTAAAGCAAAACATGGACGGAGGAGAAGGAACTTACAAGGCAGCACAGAATATCAAAATACTACAAAAACAAACGTCTAGAAATGATGTAATTGTGACTCTAAGCGGTGCATAAGAAATATAACAATTTATCGCATTATTAAAATTGAATTTACTATGCGATGATGAACGTTTCTCATCATCTGAGTAATTTATAATTTTCACTGTATGAGTATTTGACTTCTTGAACGGTTCAAAGTGAGTTTCAATTTCTAAAATATTTCGTAGCATTATCAATTTTCCACACAATGATGTTAAATGAACGGAACAATAACACGGAAAACGCTGATACTTTTACTGTATTTATTATACCTTGAAATATTCTTTATGTTCTCTTTATCACGATAATTAAGGACAATAAAGAAAGCGTCCGTGGTACCTACATTTTTAACACACACAGACTCATTTAAGCATATAGAAGGATAATCGGAGAAACTGCTGCATCAAATGGAAACATAAATGCCTGAAAGAAGTTTATGTAAATTTGCGTATAATGGAAGCAGAACATGGACTTCTGTGAAGACAAAGTGAAGCATTGGAAGTATGGCACTAAATATGGATGTTAGTAAAATAAGTATATTGATTAATTAAAAATGAGTGCAAACTGTAAGTGTTAAATAATTTTAAAAAAGAAAAGAATTTATGAAAAGAAAAACGAAAGAAATAATCCTGTTTAGTAATTTGAGATCTAAGTAACTGTTTAGTAAATAATAGACCATATAGCTGAAGTTATCAGACAATGATTACACATATTTAGGTACATGACACAGATGATTGGGGCTGAGTATGAAGATGAATGAACTTAAGTCATTTGTATTTTAAGATCCTTATTCATCTCCAGTTGGTATGTTTTCAACCCAGATATATATCAAGACACGCCAACTGAGAGAGATATGTATAGTATTTTAGTGGTTGATATATATCTGATGAGAGATCGGAGAGACTTTGACGAGCATGAATCACATCCAGGTTTCTTGTTACTTCCTTTTAAGGAGCTTGTTAAGAAATACTTACTCATAAGTTGTTCCTCCTGTTGAGTTCACCTTCATCTCTACAAAATTCACTACCGGAACTGAGAGCGTATAATATTTTATTCAAGGAGAAGTACTCAAACAGTCAAGAATGTAACGGGTGGCTTACGTTAGTGGTGGGGGTGAGTTTTGAGGTGGGGGCAGGGGTGGGGGGACAAGAGGAGGAAACTCAAGAAAAGTGGCCTAGTGTTAAAGAACAAGGGAAAACTTTCTGGAAGAAAGGGAAAAGACGTTTAAAAACTTTTACATCACAATCAATTATTAACACAGAACAACAGCTGGAACGAGAGGAAGTTGGCACGAGCGAAGTTATTTGACATTCAGATTCAAACAAAAGCGGGGGAAAGTTTGGAACTTTAATAGCCTGGGAGCTATAAAACGGCTCAGTAGAACCGTATTATAAAAATATGTTACCACCAGAAATCCCAAAATACAGCTCCATGAGGCTTTATGGTCCACTTGGGCATTCAAAACGCATGACGTAAACTACCTGTTTAAATAAAACGTTAACATTAAAACCTGACTTGTAAAGCACAATACTTAAGCCAAAACATACTTGTAAAGGTAGCCACCACCAAGAGATGATTAATGTTATTTTTTGTTTGTTTATTTAATTACTAAAATTTACAGTAATACTTGTTTTACGAAAGTTTTATCCTCTAATAGACTCAGTTTTGTTATAAATATTTGACTTAAAATTATGGAACGTCATTGGGAAGAAAGAACAGTTTCATATGGTTTGGTTTTGATAACTGGTTCCGCGTATAATTAATCAGTTAGTGTAAGAACGTATAGCGGAGGATGCAGCTGTAGAATCAGCGATTTATGATCACAATTTTATGCATTGGCGCTACAGGCGAGTAACCGAACATTATCTAGGACAAAAGACAGTTTTTGTTGCCAAAACTTAAAGATTTACTGTTTTAATATGAGATTTGACTTAGGTAAATGCATAACAAGCATTATAAAACAAATGAAAAGGGTGTATACTCGTTATTAATGTATTAACCCGCGGATGAATTGAGAAATAAGCAAAATAAATTGAGTTGACAAAAAGTTTCTCTTTTATTGGTGTGCAAAAATAATAAAGTTGCCTAACGTTGAATTATAGATCGAATAAATTGGAATAACTGGAAAGAAAATCATGAGATAATTATTGGTTCCAGTTAAAACAACAGAACTGTGGAAATTAAGAAGAGATAATTAAAACAAAATATAGAAAATATTACAGAAATAAAGAGAAAAATAAGATTGCTTTTTATGAACATATCTATAGAATGGATGATGATAGATTAATAAAGAAGATACTCAATTACCTTTGAGGGGAAAAAAATTAACAACCTGCTAGTTTCAAGAGTTTAAGAAAGATTTGGAAAGAAATAAGAGAAGAGGAAATTATAAAAAGAGAGTTCTTTAGAAAGAAGGCATTAAGTACGGAAGGATTCTAAACCAGAACGGGAAAGATATCCTGTCCGTAGTAGTCTGAGGAGAGGAGGAAGAAACATAATGAGATGATGAAGGAATATTGGATTTAACGGAAGAAAGAAACAACAACAAAGGATGAATAATTGAAATTGGCACGTGCTTCTAGTAGGTCTTATCCGAGAGATGTAGAAAGTATTGTTTCGTTCTGTTCCGAGTATACATACCAGTTTATCTTTCAGTACCAAGTCCTCATTTTTAAGTACGATAGTCTTCCGTAGTCCCCTAGTGTCCGCCTCAGCATGAACCATTGTTTCGGAGTACGATATAGTGTTAGGACACTAAAACAACATTGCAACAAACAACAGCAACATTGAGTATACTAAATCAGCTGTAACAATGTATTACTCCTGGGTAGCACTAATCAGTGCAAAATGCCACACCCTTCATTCAGTCGGTGACTTGGATATTTTTGGGATCAAGAAGCTCTTGTATCGCGCAAACGTAATTAACAAAATACAACGAACAGTTTCGAATTTCAATTTTTCGTTTTCCATAAAAGCTTTAAGGAATGGAATGATAACATTTTGAAAATAAATTACATTAATAATATAGGAATTTTGCTTCACCAACACTTTCATCGGAAACTGATGAGACGTTATCGACCTGTATGTGTTAAAGATAAGAATACCTACATAAGTGAGAAAGCTTTGAGATGCTGAAAAATAACGTCACACTAAACCAGAAAAAATAGTGTCTCATTGTGTTACGCCTATATACATGTCATGCGCTCCGTATATGAACTTAAAAATGTACATGGTAGAGAGTAAAGATTTGTTCGCATTCCTGGACATATTTGAACGAAACTGTTGTCATCTGTCAAGATATAGGATACTTTTTCTCCCTATTACTAAGTTAATTATACAATGGGCTAATTTCACCTCTCAAAAGCTAATGAACGAATATCAACCTAAGTTGTGTATAGTGACAGCTTACGTCATAAGTTAACATATATGGTACTGTTTATTCTATACCAGTTACATACCTGTTGTTCCAGATGATTCAGAAACAATCCCGTAAGTTTTAGATTCTTTGTCCTGCCTGCGCACCTCACGTAAAAAGTAATGAATTAAATTCTGCGAAAATGCATAAGACGATGATTTAAGTCATCAGTTAACATATAGGACTCGATATAATATCTGGATGTTGTGGATAATTTTCCTCAATTCCTGATAATATTAATAAATAAATTACGCCAAAACAATTGAGTTTTTTGTATTTATTGGTCTCCCGTACGCGTTTCACTTCTTTTGCAGAAGCATCTTCAGCGGTTTTTTTCTGTTAATTACGCACAAAAGTTGTAAGCAGGTTTTGTTGTGTATGGTACAATGGAATTAATTATTATCTAACTTATAATCTACTTACATTTTGTGGTCTATTGCATTTCTTTTAGCTCCATTTACACGATCTCACCAAAAATGCAAAAGCACTGATGCTAAGAATGGAGCTAAAAGAAATGCAATAGACCACAAAATGTAAGTAGATTATAAGTTAGATAATAATTCATTCCATTGTAACAAACACAACATAACCTGTTTACAACTTTTGTACGTAATTTAAAAAAAAAAAAAAACGCTGAAGATGCATCTGAAAAAGAAGTGAAACGCGTACGGGAGACCAATAAATACAAAAAAGTCAATTGCTTTGGTGTAATTTATTTATTAATAGAGGACTCGTTTTATTAGGACCTGTACCATTTTTCATGCAATGTTTAGAGGTTAAAGCCTTACGTTTTTCCGGAAATTTTGTGTGCGTATGCACAACTGAAGTAAAAAGAAATCATTTCAACGGAACTGTACATAGTGATAGCTTATTTTATGTTAGTAATATGTTAACTTATGTTTCTATCTGATATCGACATGATGAGAACTAAAATATCCTCTGTTAATTTAATTATTCCGAAATAATTACAATTAGGGATGCTCTATATACATCGATGTATCGAAAACATCGATGTTTACCATTCGATGCATCGAATCAATCCGATGCATCGTTTACTTTCGATGTTTAGCGATGCATCGATGTTTTTCATTCGATACATCGAAAGAACACATGTGTTTCTTCGACGTGATAGAATCAGTTTTAAAGCAAAACAAAAACAGAAAATTGTATTACTATACGTTATTTTTGTCACCTAAATATCAAATTACATTTTTTTACTTGAATACAAAAAACCAATACATATGCAACACGATTAGTTTTAAGGCAAAACAAAAACAGGAAAATTGTATCGCTATACGTTATTTTTGTCACCTACAAAAAACACATTAATTTTTTTCTTTTAACTTGCATAAAACAAGAAAAACTACGCGTTATGATTCGTTTTAAAGCAAAACAAAAAACAGGAACTTGTATCGCTATACGATATTTTGTCACCTACAAAATCTCATTTTTTTTTTAAACTTGGATAAAACTACAAAAAAACTACGTTATATGATTGGTTTTAAAGTAAAACAGAAAGCAGGAAATTGTATTGCTATATTTGATTTGGTCTCCTACAAAATCACATTTTATTTTTATTTAATTTTGATAAAACAACAAAAAAATTACAGTTGACAGTGTAGAGCGGAAGTACACCTTAGGGCAAGGCTAAAAGTACCTAGTAGGCTTCAAAAGTTTGCTTAAAGTTACTGCTCCTCATTATAAAATACCCAGCAGAGCAACTGTGACAGGGTGGCTTGATGACAAGTATGACGTCTTGGCAACATTAATAAAATCAAAACTCTCAAATGTTGAACACCTCACATTAATTAGTTATATATGGTCAGACATGCAGATGCGCAGCTTTTTGGGTGTCACAGCGCATTTTGGTCTAGACATGGTGTTCGAATCAATGACATTAGGAGTTTATCAACTCAATGAAAGTTATTCATCGGAATATTTAGCAGACATGCTCCTTAAGACCTGCAACGATTGGGGATTTGATACGGACAAAGTCTCTGCGGTCGTTACTGATAACGACCGGAAATGGTAAAAGCTGTGGAATTAGGATTTGGAAAGAAGAAGCACATCCCTTGCTTCGCTCACACAGTTAATTTAGTTGCTCAAAATATTCTCAAAATACCTTTGGAAAATATATTGTAAAAAATAAAGACCATTGTTACTTTCTCTAAACACAGTTTGTAACAGAACAGGCATAATGCCTTTATAGTAATTTTATTTAAGGTAATAGAATTTACATCTATGGATACGTTGGTTATGTAAGCTCTCTGAGTACAGATATAGTAGGATTATCGCTGACGGGTCACGGAATGTGGATTGTAGTTAAAATGTTGATCCGCTTTAGACGTGATTTCTTAAGTGTTAATCTTTATTAAATGTATTGTTATTATAAACAATTTTCCTACCTTATTAAATAAATAAACCTGCAATCTTCGGATCTACCAAATGTCTGGTAGTTAATTTCTTCGTCGAGATTCAAGAATACATGATACAAGAAGATAATAAATTTTAAAATAGCTACATGGCAATACCGCGACAGGACAGTGTGTTTTGAAGTGGGATTAATTAAAAGCATAATTAACCACGGACAAACACTGAAACAAAAGGTAGGAAAAGTGAATTACATAAAGTAACAATAATTAACAAGCGAGCAGCCATTACCACCGGAACGCGACAACCGAATTGAGCCGACGATTCCCGAGGAGAGCCGATCCGCTCAGTATTATCGAGACCGGCGCATAGGTAACACCAGCAGCGGGAGCGATACGACCGACGCGGAGAACCAACTTCATTTACGGGAGACTGTAAGGGTCGGCATTGCAGAGCGGGACGCAGTCCTAGAAGCTAGCAGTTCTTCTCTTCAAAAGGAAAGTGCCAATTTTTTTATCTTTGTAAGAAACACAAGCTGACATGAGAGAATTCATATGATCATTTGCATTAAAAAATAATAATTAATTTTCATAAAGAAAAAAAAATTAAATTATTTTCTTCTCGAGTAAAAGTCAGTTTGAGTTAATATTGAAAAAAAAAAATTAGTTTCAACTTTCCTGGGGAATTTTATTAATTAATAGTTGTTACCTTGTTTGCATTTCATTGCATGCAATAGCGTACACCTTGTTTAACAATAACTGTGATTAGTGTTGGAGCAGAATTTATCTGTTTTAATTTTTTTGTTTGCTTGCTGGTTCGGTGGATTTTTTTTTCTTTGCAATCAAAATATTGTGCGATTGTATTGAGAGTGTTGACAACATGGCTACAGAAGAGAGTGAAATGGTGGAGGGGATGGCAGCAATAGGAAGTGAGTCCTTGAATGACTCAGGTCCTGAGTTCACAGATGGGTCAGTTCGTGCTATCTTGGTACAGTTGCAATCGTTCCAAAATAGTATGCAGTCAATGAATTACAACTTGAGGGCTGATTTAAAATCAGTAGAAAGTAATTTGAAGGCTGAGCTTGGGGTCGATTGCAATCACTTGAGAGTACAGTGGGGAATTTAAATATGTTGGTAGAAGACAATGTTCGACAATTAGGGAATGTCCAATTAGAATTAAGACAACATAATGTTGATTGTAAGGAACAAGCTGAACGACTAGCGGAACGGCTAAATAGGTTAGAGCATAGTGTGAGTAGGGAGACAATACTGTTACGACAGAATAACGAAGTACTCAGTAAACAGTCAGTTGTCGTGGAAGAAGTCAATGTAAGTCACGGGAGGCGACTGGAGGCGGTAGAGGATCACTGTATCCTTTTGGGGAAACACATCAAAGAAGATAAAGAAAAGGTAAATAGTGTGGTCGCAAATGTCGAGTTGATTTCACAGAACTTGGGTAAGTACCAATTATCCACAGCAGCGTTGATAGAAGATGTTACTAGAGTGAAAGTTCCGGCAGTAGGAAGGGAGGATGTATCCAATGTCAGGGGCCATCATTCGACTTCAACAGCAGCGTGGGTCGAAGAGAAAATTGAATGGGAACAATTTGATGGTGATGGGCATATGCACCCCATTGAATTCATTCGGGACTTTGAGGACTTTGCACCTTTCTCCGTTGCTTCTGAAAAACAGCGGATCGAGATGGTTCGTTGGTACTTGGCCGGAGGAGCGAGGCGATGGACCGACTGGTTTGCTGGCAATTGTAACACATTTAATGAATTCAAGAGGGAGTTTCTACAACATTATTGGTCGGTGGATAGGCAGATAGCCGTACATAGAGAATTGTTAAGGGAAGAAACTTATGTGGCCGCTAAGGGGACGCAGAAAGACTTTTTCATGATGTGTGTGGTCTCATGCAAATACCTCGATTGGAGTGAAGTGCCAGAGCATAAAAAGATAAGAGTGATATCATGGGGAGACGCAAGAACTGTGCGACATAGGAAGGAATGCTGGGCAGCCTTGGTGGGAATGACTAGTGTGTGTGAGAACCACACCGGGAATTCGAGGGGAACGCCAGTAGGTGTGAAAGAAGAGGATGTTGTAGAAGAGTACCCGAATGATGGAATAAGAGGAGTTTTCAAGGTGGTTTCTCAAAAATCTTATAAAAGTGTAAAATTGAATGGGTGTGTGGGGTCAAGCACTGGTTTAAAGTGCATTTGTACACAGTCAAATCCTCCACGTTTCTCACTTTTCCGAGCTCATTAGGGTCCAAAAGGAGGTATTTTGTTTTAACTTACGATTAGAAGTTCAGCTTCGACATAGGCAAAGTAATAGGACCAATGTGAAAAACAATTAATAATAATAATAACTCATGTCATGTTGTGTTTCGTAGGTGAAGTGTTAGCCGTTGTAGCCCTGTGGCAAGGTGTGCATTTGGGGGACAAAGAAAAAAAAAAAAACACTATGAAGATCAATATCAACTTTTGTTCAACGAGTGGTGTTGATTGTTTTCTTCTTTGTTTTGTTTTTTGTTTTAATGTTCCATTGTATTTCTTTCTCCATTTATATGTGACTTCAAGGTTTGTGCAATAATGTTAAAAAATGTTGCTATTAACATAAGAGTAGTCGAGTGGCTGCCAGCCAAATTTTTTGTATTTCATAAGTCATTTCATTTGTCTGACATGTATAATCATTTCAATCTTAGTTTAAGGGTTACCTGGCGACGGAAGTCGGGTCTTTGTTAATGCCAACTTCCGCCTGGTTCCATCGGTGGGAGTGTAACAGAACAGGCATAATGCCTTTATAGTAATTTTATTTAAGGTAATAGAATTTACATCTATGGATACGTTGGTTATGTAAGCTCTCTGAAGTACAGATATAGTAGGATTATCGCTGACGGGTCACGGAATGTGGATTGTAGTTAAAATGTTGATCCGCTTTAGACGTGATTTCTTAAGTGTTAATCTTTATTAAATGTATTGTTATTATAAACAATTTTCCTACCTTATTAAATAAATAAACCTGCAATCTTCGGATCTACCAAATGTCTGGTAGTTAATTTCTTCGTCGAGATTCAAGAATACATGATACAAGAAGATAATAAATTTTAAAATAGCTACAAGTTGTTTGGCAAGCGACGATTTGAGGAAGTCAGTAAGTGCTGAAATAAAGTGAATACAAGGCCTGCCAACACGCTGGAATAGCACATATTATATGGATCAAAGATTTTTGGAGCTTAAAAATGTTGTAAGTGATATATTGATTTGCCATAAAACAGCACCTCCAATGCTGACTGGTTTGGAATTAAATATCGCGTCATTTCTTCTTAACATACTACGCCCACTTGAAGCAGCAACTAAAGAAATATCTGGGGATAAATATTGTACCAGCAGTAAAGTGATCCCTTTAGTGCACTGCATGCTTTCAAAACTCAAATCAGTTGAGACTGATAAACCTTTAGTGATGGAAGTACATAAGCTCGTCCTAAAAGAAATCAACAAACGAATGGATACTATCGAACAAGTTTCGTCTTTAGCAATCGTGATCTTATTGGACCCACGGTTCAAAAAAACTACATTTTGAAGACCCGATGGCTTCAAATGCCATTCAAAAGATCAAAGATATGATGAAGAGGGAGCGGGAAGATTTGCGAACCGAATCTGATTCAGATAGTTCAGACAAAACATCGGACGATTTCAGTCTTTGGACCGATCATCACAAACTAGTTCAAAGAAACTGGAAATCAAACAAGACCAAAGAAAGTGTTTCCGACGAGCTGTCTGTCTCCGGTTGGCCAGCTTAGCGAAAATTCGTTAGAAGTATGGTCCGATCATAAACAACAGTTTCAAAACTTGTACAAAATAGCTTATAAATATTTAACTTTGGTAGCCAGCTCAGTGCCATCAGAAAGACTTTTTTCGAAAGCTGCACAAGTTTTAAATCAACAACGAAACAGAATTCAAGGAAAGCGGGTTAGTAAAATTTTATTTATGCAAAGTTTAGAGAGAAAATATTGGAATTTATAAATTCCAATTAGATAAGAATCCCAACACTTTCAGCGTTTCTCGTTTTACTTTTATTCTATCTTTCTATTCGAATTTCTAATTTATAAATCCCAGTAATTTCAAATTGCCTTTGTAAAAGACTAATTAAAAATATAATTCAAATAAATACTTCATTTTGCTAGTTTCCTAATCTTTGTCTCATTTTTAAGCTTTCCTAACCTTTATTAACCGATATATATATATATATATATATATATATATATATATATATATATATATATATATATATCGATGTTTTTATTCGATGCATCGAAAACATTGATGTTTTTATTCGATGCATCGTGAAACATCGATGTATTTTCTGGATGAACATCCCTAATTACAATATATCAATTTTTAATTTTCTGGCACAAGCCTTGTCGCAGTCTAAATACCTACAAATATTAAATATAAACTAATTCAATCTTATATGAATATATCGAAAATAACTTCTTAAGTCGGCTCAGTAGTTACCAATTTTAAATTGGATTGGTTTATATTTAATGATCGTAAATATTAAGTTTGCGTGAAGGTTTGGGCCAGAAAATTAACACAGCTACTACGAAGAATCAAACCGAGGCGAGAGCTCCATATGCAGCTCGCAATAAGTCAAGAAAGAAGTAGACATAGCAGCAAGAAAATGCTTCCTTTGACTGACATAAAGCAGCATAACAACAAGAGAATACATCGCGACGCAACCCACGGCCTTCTGCAGTCTGCACCTGACAGTAGCCGTGACGTCTACAACAGCGCAGACACCCGCCGAGACGACAAAATGATCCAGCTCCTCATACAACTGATCAACCTGCTGACAATGTAGCGCAGGGGCTTCTTCAACACTACGAAATAAGACAAGAAGATGCTACCCGCGGCGATGATCAATTCTGCAATTTCACCAGTTGTCGCTATAGACAATAATGAAGAAACTCTACAGGACGATGGCAAGTCCAACAACGACGCACCACAATATGTCAACCAAACAATTAACTGGAAGGAGATATGACCAACGTTGTAAGAACTTCCCCATACTCTGGGAGTAATGTCTATATGATTTTTGTTAACATATTACAAGTCTAAATACATTCAATAATTTACAATTTATCTACAATTTTAAATTAATTATAATCTTATTATGTTTTTAACCATTTATACTGCATACTGAGTTATTAAATTATTCATATCCATTGCTATTATTAATAAAGTAATGACAATATATCACTACATATGTAGTTATACTCGTTTGTTCTATTTTCAAACTTCCATTTTTATTTATATCTGTGGCTGATGTTTATTCATCATTAATATCGCGTCAAATTTTAGCAAACTGGTCGTGTTAATTTTCAATTTATCTACCATTTTAAATTAATTATATTTTTTTAATTTTTTATACTGAATATTGAGTTATTACATTGTTCATATCCATTGTTGTCGTTATTATAGTCATCACAATAAATCACGATATTTGTAATTATACACTTTTGTTCTATTTTCAAACTCCCATTTTATTTTTATTTGTCGCTGATGTTGATTCCTCATTAATATCGTGCCAAATATTAGCAGATTGATGGTGGTAATTTAGAAGATGAAGATGAAGCGACCGAGAGCTTCTCTGGTTCACGAGAGTAAGTCACGGGCACCGCTATTATTCTTATAAAATCGGATTTTTCAGTCATGAACTAGGCGTTATGCACCAATGCTTTGATGGACAGTATCTTAATCTCTTGTACGTCAACGATGAATAAACAGGACTCTTAGAAAGCTTATAAGTCTAATTATGCAGCCACCGTGGATACCATCTGGAAGAGACTAGAAGTTCTGAGGGCCTAGCTGCATTGGATTATAACGGTTACTAATACTTGTTGGTGAGCCATGTCAACGGAATAGTAGCTGCTTGTTGTTCACGGTACATTTTATTTAATTGATTCTTAACATCACGAATATTTGTCTTATAAATATAAGAGATAAGTTAATTGTATTCGTGATTACAAAAATACTTTTTATAAAGTGAAATTTCCTACTGACCGAACTGGTTATTGTCGTTAAGGGCTCGTCGTGTAATATACAGCTGTGGAAGAACACAAGGCTTTATTCTCAGAAATATTACTTGCATGTGTTAATGATACGGTAGTCGGCTCGATTGATTTATTGCGATTGGCATTATATTCTAGCTTACATACATCGGTAATGTTTGCGATTTTATCTTGCCATTATTTATTCTTCAGAAAGTTTATACCTGCGATTAAAATGTCTGACCTAATTGATAAAGCTTACATCTTTTCAAAAATGAAACATATCGTTCAGATAAGAAGTACTGTGTCAAGCAATAAATTTTCTTCAAGAGATCTCTCAAGCTTAGCTAGAATTATGTTTGTTCCATGGCGCGCTTGATAAGAGATAAATCTTGTACTAGATTTTTTTAACTTTCTTCGACTTATCAGACCATAGAATTCTTGATTGTTTTAGTTTCACAAAAATAAAAAACTTATTTTCAAGACTACAGTCGTTTTCCTTCGATTGAAACTGTAAAACCTACTAGTATATTCTAATTTAATCAATGGTATAGTTGTAAAATCAAAACAAAACTATTGTCTCTAATGAATCACAATATTTTATTTAACACCAAATGACAATTCAGTTAGCAAAAGAAAGTCAAATCTCGGTTATGATTTCAGTATTAATGTACTTTCTTGCCATATTCGGAAGAGTTAAGTCATAGTCTAAGGATTTATAAATTAGTAGCCAATAGAGCTGACAGACAATTGGTATCTCAATAAATGCATGATACATATATTATAATCTTCTTTTAATATTACATCGTAAATAATTCAGGATTTGCATTGGATTCAAATGAAATAAAATTGTGGTATTAGTCTGTAGCGTAAAAGGCAGAGGAGTCAATTCGACGTTTTTTTATTTTAATTAATATTTAATAACTACTGTGCTACGAAGAAAACGTCAGTCATTTGCATGGAAATAAAAGCTATCTTGAACTTAGGATGGCTGATCGCTTAAGTTCCTAAGCTTACATGAATATACAGGACGAAAATCCTCTCAATGAAATAATTATTCGATTGATCAGAGAGCTAACCATATGACTGATACCTTGAAATAGCTCTGACAGAAACGGCTTGGAGGTCGATCAGGATCAATAACCTCACTTTCTAAAACCGCACCGTGACCCCTGCACAACTCGTGATTGCTGTTCGCTGCGCACCAAGGTCAACGCAGTGCTTTTTCGTATCAGTGACCTCATCGTATTCCAGCAATTGAATAATCAAGGACTCTCTGAAAGGAAATAGCACAGTCATTTCTCACTCGACATGTTGCTTTCGGGGCTTGTTGAGAGGATGAGCGATTCAGTCTGTTGTTCGTGTATTTGGATGAAGCACTAGAACTGTTGACACTGCTCGTCATTTGAGACTCCAGCGTTGGTTTGAGAGAACTGTTTATAGCAAATTTGCTGTTTCCAGTCCCACTTAAAGCGCAAAGCATACATTAATAATGTATTACGTGCTCTTGCTTAATTCATTTTTAGGATGCAGTTATCTCCAGGAAAATTATGAACAGAGCTTATGAGAAAAATTTAAAAAATATATTTACTTTCTGACGTTGTTTGAGACTTATTATGAATTGCTTTTAAAAAGTATCACAATAGGTTATTAAGAGTTTTGGATTACTCTAAAAGTCATTCTATTGAACTTAGCAATGTTTCGGATGAATGTGAAATGGTACATTTCAGTAGATGTTTGAAACAATGAAAAAAGGACGAACCGTTTTTGTTTCCAATGTAAAATATGGGATTAGTCGATGCAGTTATTTGTTATATTCCGACGATACCAGATAACTACGTTTGAAAGATTAATTATTTCTTAAAATTCTATGTAACAATAAGAAAAGTTGAGTTCAGATTATGACTGCAGATACCTTTCGAGCAGCCAATGATTGCCAGAGAATGAAAAACTAGTATTCATAACTATTTTAAATACTGTTGGGGAAATGACAGTTTTCGAGAAATCTGTTTTTTAACTGTAACTTGAACCACTAGAACCCGTGAAGTCCCGTCACGTGACTGTAGTTTACGTGCTTGAAATTGTTTTTCGGTTTCAATTTTCTTGAAATTTGTTTCTTCGCGTGTTGTATAAACCAGAGAACAATCTGCGGTATCATAAAACAAAATCATCCTGAAAATTTATAATTATACCTGACTTCAAAATTTCACTACGTGGTGGAAGCGATTGTAATTCTTTAATACGTATTAACGATTGTCTTGCAACATGACGTATGCAAAATTGTAACAACACCTTTTGTGAATGTTAATAGCGTTTGTTACAATGATACTGACCGCCAAACATGCGCATGCCACACTGTTACGATATTTGCTTGTTGTCAGTGGTGCCTTAGTTGTTTGGCTTCGATTGCTTGTAACAACAGAGCATCCACAAGGTGAGAAAATTTAGCAGATGTGTTGAGAGTGAGGCATGTTACTGTATTTTATAATACGACGTAAAGTAAATTTGTACAGATTATATCCAACAGACATATTTTAAGAATATTCATTAAATATTTTCACTTTCCTAGAAATAGTTAAAAATCAATATTTAGCTGAAAATAACATTTTAATAAAACGTTTGGTAATTCTGACCAAAACAAAAACGTCTAAAACGTAAATATTACAGCAAAAAAATGTATAGTAGGAGACTCGTATGTAAAGTCTGTAGAAACAATTGCATTGACCAATATACCACCAGCGAGTGTTGAAATTACCTGAGATGATACGATCAAAACTAAAACTCGAAAAAGCTGAAATTTCTCTATTGTTTTCGGGATAAGTCACACATTGAAGCAACTCGCGTTTTCGATCTCTGTCGACCGGTCTCCACCAAAAAGGTCTCTCTGACCTTTACCTGAAAACACGGATAAATGTATAGTGCTAGTTTACACAAGTGATTTCTTAGCTGTCAAGTAAAAATGTGCAAAGTTTCATGAAAATTGGTGAAAAAATTTCTGTTCGTTCTATTGTTGGAGCAACATTTTAAACTAGAACGTTCCTGTTGTTGAAGAAAGAGTTTTGGCTATTGCAAATAAACTTTTCATATCCTCGATGTTAGCTTATAAGTCATAATTTTACTTTCTAAATAACAAAAACCTTTTCTTTCTTGTGCTACGTACGACGCAGCCTCGTCAATATATTCATCGCTGTCGCAATTGTATTCGTTTGTGATAAGCCCCATTTCATTTCGTGAGAAGTACTCGAATGCACTTTCAGGAAATATTTTTTGTGACATCAAAGAAACTGAAGCAGTACTTCACTGAAAAAAAGATGCAAAGTTGATTACATAGGCTGCATGTCATTGGTTGCTCATTATATACCGACACTTGAGTTTAGCTGTACAAACCACTTGAATTACGTTCATTTAGGAACGAAAGAGCAAACTCGAAGTTTCCTCTATGTACTGTCATCACCTGAATTATGGAAGTTAAAGCACCTTTCGTCGATGCTGTGCGGGATGTAACGCAAAATTTTTTTTTAAGATAAAAAATTATTCGTACTTATAAGTAGCTCTAGCCGTCTATTATTGTTTGTTACAACGTTACCATAAGTTTTTAAATGAAATCAGTAAGCTCAAGCGGAAGGATGACGCATGACGAACACACAATGAAAACCACCAACGCAGAAGACTGGACTTGAATCGAAATCATTGTAACGCAAATCAAGTTCTGGTAAATTGAATGTTACATTATGTTACTGAAATTAGTGAATACAGCCACTAGCCATTGCGTTACGGGATAGGAACGTGAAGTCAAGGCCTACCCTGCAGGATCACTTTAGTCACTGAGAAATTTCAGGGGTGCATCCCTCCAGCCGAAGAAACACGTGATCATCTCGCAATCTTAAACTCCATTACCAGGCGTTACATCTTACATGTCAGACTGAGAGACTCCAGACAAATGCCGAGTTGCTTCCTTCAAAAGGCCATGGCCGAATTCCTTCCCATTCCTTGCCCCCCATCCTTTCCTGTCTCTAAAGACCTCGCTGTTAAGAGACGTTAAGCAGTTAAAAAAAATAATCAGACTGAGAGACCGACGGTAACAAGTGAAGACGGTGAGGCTACGTCTGATGGTTGACAGTGACCTCTTCTTTTGGCTGTTGTTGAGGTACTCATTAGTGCGTGCCTATTTTAAACTTCTGGCGACGTCCCGATCAGCGAACCCGCCGGCTGAGCTACTGAGTGACGGCAACTAACGAGGACATGTTCCCAACGTGACGGCAACACACTGCCGCGTATATGCCTCCAATAGACGGCCACCAAGAATGTACAAGTCTACGTCTAAAACCTGTAAGTGAAGTACAGATAAAGGTCAACGGCGCTTTAGAATTCTAGGTCATAATCTGGGTTCTACATCGATAGACTGTGTACTGCCCTCAAGCTATTCAGTTAAACGATTTGTAGTAACAAACTACACACAAAGGGGAGTGTGAATGCACTGCCGAGTGTTACGCTTTTCTGAAGTATCTAAAGCAGATTTAATTTATATATAACTAACCAAACGGTGGAACATAATAGATCCATCTATTCCTTGTTGTGTTTAATATATGAATATATGAACATCTTATTTCACTTTAAATTTGCGTCTCTTTTCTAACTTTCGTATCGCCCTTTTACACCCAGGCTAAATAAAACAAACTGGCGAAAGCAACGATGGATCCCGTTTTAATATACTAGCACACTTGTGCGAATATTCCAGGAATGACATATTTATATACCAATTTTATAGCAAAAACATTGACATATGCGAAAATTTAGCGAATAAGATATGTTTAATAGAGATATGGATGGTTTGTAGTAGGCAGAAAGAAGCAACATCTTTCTGCATTCACCTGATGTATGCTATCGTGCAGTCCTCTACTATGACGAAAACATCTAAAGCTATCCCTTCCCTGTCAAAGAACCACCGGAATACTAATAACTGAACAAAACACAAACAGTATATCCATATATCTTTGATATGTGGTGCTGCTATCTAGCGGTAACACGATCAATAGATTTGGACGCCAGCGAAGCCTAGCGGCTTGTCTCTGAACTGTCATGTGCATGTCCTTGATAGTTAACACTTTTACCCTTCGCCTTTTGCCTTTGTTTCTAAAATATGATGATATAAAAGTGGATACCTTAATCTTTAAAATGAAACCTCATTTATTGATTTCAGTACGAAGATAAATAGCTCGTGACACAAACAAAAAAAAAAAAAAAAAAAAAAACTTTTAGAAATTATACATATGACTGTGGAATGTTTGGCCTTTAATATGTGTTGACAATTTCCGAATATTCAGCGAAAACGAGAGCGTCAGTATCAGCAACAATGGTTAGAAATAGTTGTGCAAGTGAGTGAATTGTTCGATTAAGTAGTTACCATACATTTAAATCGATTTCTTGAAGAAAACTATTTTCTTTCATAAAACTCACTTACTTGCGCATGTGAGACAGTTAAAATAATATCTTCTGCTATTCAGTGTGATCATTATGTCCCACAAAAGGCATCAAAGAGATTTTTCACCTTAAGTTTACGTTAGTAGTACAAAGTCATATCGAACATGATGTTGCATACTTACTCTACTATTCTCAAAGCTTGATGGGTAACTTTGCTATTGAAAGGTCGTTGAACACAGTTCTGTTTGATCGGAAGAATTGACGGCACATATAAATTAATGTTTGCTTAGCGTTGAACGAACCAAATTTTAAATTCATTCATATATCCAGTTTTGAGCTGCAGAAAAACAACTGTATTTATGTTTTATTAAAAAAATTTCTATGATTTTTAAAATGTTGGAAAAAATAACTGTTTTTAATTATGTGTTGCACATGTCCCTTGATGTAGATCAGATAAAATAAGGGGCACTATACACCGCTTGGCAGGAACGTTTCTCCATCTCGAAACGTATTATGTCCATTGGCTGACGTTATTCCGTCTGACTTCACTCTGCTCCTGTTGAATCTGAAGACCCGCCAAATGTCTCTCTCTTGGCCCCTTCAGATACAAAACCACCCTAGAGACTAGACCGCCAAAGCGACTCCGGAACCAACGCAGGTGATTCACCGAACCCATCAAGTGGTTAGAATACTCCTCCACAGACACCATTCATGATTAAAGGAAATATGATGATCTCATAAAAGCTTCTTGATAGAGGGACGTTAAGATTAAGCATGTAATTTGAATTTAACATCTACTAATTTTTTAAGCAATTCCGAAGTTCGTAGCAGTGACCTGATGCGAGGGAAAATGTACTAACAATACCGTTTTGTGCGTTAAAGAGTGTCTGTTAGTAGAAAGCAAAAACATGAAAACTAACATAACTATGGAAAACACCCAAAAAAACAATTTGTTAACAAAACGTCTTCATACAAAAGCGGCTTAGAGCACAGAAAAATTGACAACGTATTCTAAAGATGAGGGACACTACCTTCAAAATTAACACTGTGTAAAGTGTTCTATGTTCCATTTTGAATAACCAACAAATTATAAATTACATTTTAAGTCCCTAAGAAACCTCTGAAACAAAAGTGTAATAGTCTAGTCATTTTAATGTGGTAACATCGTGAAGTTGGTGCGAATATGTTGGCGCTTAAAATACTTATACAATTCTGTGTTTACTTTTCATCACTATGTTTGAACATTAGTTTCTTATGTAGATTATACAACTCATAATTATTAAGTATGTAATATACGAAAGATGAAACCAGCAAAAATGTTTCGCTTATTAGAGCAGGTTTCGGCTAAGGAATGATTTAAAAGGCTTAAGTGAACAAGTGTTGATCGCTGTGTGAATGTCGGAGAGTAGTTGCTGACTTCATTCACGTATAGTACGTCCTCTCGGAACAGGCAGCATCACGCGGAAACCCTAAGGTAGTGTGTATGTCGAGTTTCTGTTTGAGTGACGAACTGTCAAAGGTACAAACTACTGCGAACTCTATAACAAGGTAAGAGTTGCCTATGAGTCAAAAGGATACAACTTTCCAAGCAACAGTGTCCTGCTTCTGTTCAAAAACGCTCGACCACTCTTTGTGCTACGCCAGTGAAATTGGAAGAACTAGACCAGATAGTTTTGTATCACCCCTTCTATACTCCAGATGTTTCAAATCTGGCCATCAAGTGATTATATCTTAAGGCTGACACACAGACTCATGTTTGTCGATCATTTCACTTGCACAGTCTCAAATTGTAATACAAAACGGAGAGAGTATAACGATAACTCGATCGAGTTAATCATTGCGTTTCGTCAATTGTTTGGCATGAATACAATCGGAGTGCTCTAGAATTTCCGTGGGTGTTCCTAATTGCCATAGAGCAAAATGGCGTGTGTGTACATGCTTTCAACTTGCATTATGTTTTTAAGGAGAAAATGACGGATATAAGACTAACGTTGTGCGAATTTAAGTCTGTATTCATTGACTTATACAGAAAAATTGAGTGTCTGTGGAAATTCAAAAGAATGATTGTTTAAACAAACAAAAAAATTTCTGCATATGATATTATCATCAATAAATTGAGGGAAATTGATCAATTAAAATTACGACTGCAGTAAAGAAATGGTTATGAAAAACGGGAATTAATTAAGAACTTGTTTTCGGAAGGCACACAAAAGATATTGAACAGTAAAGTAGTTAAATTAACATATTCTGGTATAATCCCCAACTAAGCTTGGGCTGATAAGGCACAAGAAACGTTTTTACTTTCGTCACATCTAACTGTTGCTGGAAAACGCGATTTGGGCCTAAGACGTTCATGGGGTGTTACAGCACCTCCAATTATAGAGTTTGCGTTTATACGTTGGATCACTATTGCCGGTAACTCGAAGTAGGTTTCTTTGTCCATGAGAATATAATTAAACCAACCTTCATGACCCAGCTTCAATTCATTTATTAAATTAATGTGACTGAATTCATTTTTCTTCAAAAACCATTGTATGACCATTTCTCTCTAATTATTTTTCCTCCTTATTATCAGAATAACAGCTGCAGCAATTGCTAATTTCTGTATTGTAATAACGTCTTGCCCCACAATTGGGTACCAAATAGTTGTAGGGAGATTCGCTGTGGGGGAATACGTTATATTTATCATTTAGAAATTTAATGATTAATAAAGGGGATTTACTTTCGATTTTATGAGTGAATGCAAATATGGATTTCTGCAAGAATCTCTATGATATTGAGATACAAGACAGTTACCATAATGTGTCACTTACGAGGGTGGCCCAGAAACTAATTCACCACATTTGTTTCTCATCCCCCAACGATGGTACGAATGCGAAACTTTGGATGTGAATTCTTTAAAGTTTTCAGAGTGCGTGCGCAGAGTTTCCGTTTCTTCCTACAGATGCAGCAATGGTTCAACATGGCGTCTATGAGTGATGTACATTATGAGCAGCGTGTCGTCATTGAATTTCTCACTTGGGAGCAAGAAACGGTTGGAAACATTCACAAACGTTTTTGTGCAGTTTATGGAGCATCAGCAGTTGATAGAAATACGGTTAGTCGCTCGGCACAGAGGGTGAGGCCATCTGAAAGCGATTAGGCAGAGCTCAAAGATTTGCAGTGGTGGAGAAAGCCACCCAAGGCTGTAACACCTGACAAGATGCAGCGTACTGATGTGCTCATTCGCATAACGACTCTGCACTTGGCGCGGGAGCTGTCAGTCAGCAAAGGAAGTGTGGATGTAATCGTCAGTGCTCTTGATAACGCAAAAAAGTGTTCACAATGGGTTCTACGCCGTCTTACGGAGGAACACAAAACTCTCAGAAAAAAAAAAACATTTCTTCTGAGTTGCTGCAACGTTTTAAAGCTGAGGGGGAAGCCTTCTTGTCCCGGATTGTGACAGCTGATGAAACCTGGTTTCACCGTTTTGAGCCCGAAACAAAATGGCAATCGCTGGAATGGCGCCATCCTGACTCTTCACAGAAAAAAAAATTCAAAGCAAATGCTTCCGTCGGTAAGGTTTATGATCACTGTGTTTGGGGACTGTGATGAACATACGCACTGATGTGATGCCGAGAGACATCGCCATTAATTCTGAGGCATATGTGAACACATTAATCAAACTCAAGAAGCGCTTCCAGCGATTGGACGCCATAACAACCCAGGCGATTGTTTCTTCAACATGATAACGCACACCCTCACACAAGTTTGAAGACGTTGTAAAACATCACCAAACATGGTTGTACAGTGTTACCCCATCCGCCCTATAGCCCTGACCTAGCTCCCTCAGACTTTCACGTGTTTGGGCCATTGAAGAATGCCATTCATGGGAGAAATTTTGAGGATGACGAAGAGGTGATTCGCACAGTGAAGAAATGGCTTCGTGGACAGAACAAGGAGTGGTATCGCCAGGGCATACGCGCTCTTGTGTCTCGCTGGAGGAAGGCCTTAGCACCGGTAGGAGATTAAGTGGAAAAATATGGAGTATAGAGAAACATCATTAATTCTTGTGTATAAGTTTCATTGTGTTAAATAAATAATTTTTGAAGAAAAAATATGGTGCATTAGTTTCTGGGCCATCCTCGTATTTAGTATCACTGGCAATTACAAATCTGATCGAATAAATGTTAATATTAATACAAGAAGGCAAAATCACACAGCAACCCTCGGAGGTACAATTAGCCTTTGTAATTTACTTTGGAGTCAATCGAAAAATTAATACACAAGAACGCAGTTTTTCTAGGCGTTGAGAATATAAAAATTGTTCTCAGGTGATTAGACGAGTGAAATCAATGTTGTAATTACATGTTCAGTAACACAATATTTCGGCGATCAGAATCGTTGTCGACTTCACCAGAAGATGGCGATAACGATTCAGATCGTCAAAATATTGTGTTACTGTAAGTGTAATTATAACACTGATTTAACTCGGCTAGTCACCCGAGAACAATTTTTATATATAAAAATTAATATATCAACAAGAATGATACCCGGAAGCAATGTACAATACAAATTATGATAGCCTCATAATACTGTACCTTTACATTGATACTAGGGAGCCGCGAATGAGCAATATTGCATTCGAAAATAATTCAAATAGTTCTGTCAAATTATGCGGTTAGCTCAGTGGTGTTTAATTTTTTTTTTTTTTTTTTAAAGTCTAGAAAGTTATAACATATCTCTCTTCTCAAAGACACTTAAGGGTTCAGATGGCTCGGTCGTCACACTTTACCATTGTAATTCTGCGTCTGCTGTCAGCGGTGATCGAAGATGGCCCACAGTATGACAGTCGTATCTAAGAATTCGGCTACAGTTACGCACGGACTGGTAATGCCCATGTTTGCATTACTGACTGTGTCGCCGCGCTAATTCGGCATTCGGCTTATTATGCAAGGAGGCAGCGTCAGACTTCCATACGGATCTCAGCAGCAGTCAGGGAGTAAAGCCAGTCATCGGAGTACGCAACAGAATGGAGCTAGTCGCTCTTCCATCTCCGAGGTAAACTTTGGTTCCGCCCTTGCAGTCTCGAAGATCATGTTTAACAGAAAATTCCCAGAATTTAAGTTATGTGCTCACTGGGGTTGGGTCATATGTTGGCTACCTGATGTCACGTGATATGGTGTTTTTTTCATTCGTCCTCGTCACTATCGCCGTCCACCAAGATTCGAGGACGACGCTATCTTTTGGGTGGAGAATCCCCCGTTAGAAGCGGTGACCGCTGTCTCAAGGTTACCTGACGTGTCCTCTGGCAAAACCCTTCACCTTAATGCGTTTGTTAGCTTGGCAACACCTTGTCGCTGACACCTAACAGTTCCTTCCCAATCAGTGCCCCTCGAGGAAACCACGATTCCCTTCAAGCCTGTACAGCTCAATGATTGTTTAATACTCTTTGCTCTAAGATATACTGAATTTTCTCTTTGGCATCACACTCCTCACATGGAATCTTTCGTACTTTGTAAGGAAATTAACTAAAAATATATATGTGGTCGTCCAAGTTTTTATGAAAATTAGTGTAACATAATTATTTATAAAATAAAGTGCGCCTTAGAATGTTGCGAAAGCGCCACTTATGGTAGATCAAACATGTTTACATTAAATAGTAAACGAAAAAAGAATTCTTAGGGACGAAAATGTAATACATCAGCTCGTACACAAAATAGGTCCACGTACAATAAATTGTAATGTAGAAGGATTTTAATAACTGTGAGTGCTGTAGATGGTAGTGGAGACTACATAGAAAAATAATTTCCTATTTATTTGCTATCTATTAATACACTTAACAGTTTTTTAATTCTCATTAATACAATATCGTCTATCACAGAACATACGCTGAGAACTATTCAATATCTTGCAGACAAATTTCAACTAGGTGTCTACTGATGAGTAAATTACTAGCTTTTAAAGAAATACTGTTTTTCATGGCTGTTGTACGGAAAAAATATAAACGTAATTACTGTAGACTGATTCTTCTGAATTGCCTATTAAATTAAAAATAAAAATAAATGTTAATGAAAAACGCCTGTTCGAAATTTTTTGGATTTATATAATAATCATATACGCTTAGGCTCTTGAATTTTCGTCAACAATCCAATGATTTGTGTAATATGTTTGTGACAGCAACATTCAAACAAATCACGTCTGCAAAAAAGTTTATAAATTGTAAACAGATTATAGGAAACATTGAATGGTTGACGATACCTGGACGAGAGGCAAAACGCGTCCTAAAATAAACAAAAGTTGACTGATGCTTTTTATTAAATAATATTTTAATATAAAGATAGGTACTTTTACAAACTTTGGAGAATGCTTGATGCGCTTTAATTAAAGAGGTAAGCCGTAGCAGAGTAACACACAGAGTGAACAAAACATGTTGACGGTGCGACTTTGCTGACGCAACGACTACCTAATGGGCTCAAGGAAGGCCCTGTGCTGTGTGCTCTCATTAGGTACAGTTCGTAGGGTCAGGGACTGCCGTATTGCGGAACCGAACAGCACCTCCGGCATATCTTTCAGCACTACTTAATACTTTAGAATGCCGATAAGTAACCTGTAAAAACTAACTTACAACACGAAGATTGGTTGGATCCTCCCGAAGGAGGCAAACTTAGCCAGTGTGTCAAAGGTAGGACGGCCAGTTCCTTTTCTCTGGTATCTACAGTTTAACGTGGAATCCGAACCACAAAATGACCTGGCGAAACTCATCTGAGAAAACATTGTCGTGTCCCGATCGGGACTTGAAATCGGAACGAGTGCCAGAAAGTTTTGAAAGCAAGCGCCTCAACCACTTTTTGAACGTTTTAGTAATGTTTTTAAAGTTACATAAGTGATTTTATGACTAATAAATCTCAACGTAATTAAATTATGCAATCCACTGAACTATCAGACTAACATATTAATACATTTCGATGTTGGAAATGATGGGTCTACGTTTATCACTACGATTGTGGTTCATAACATAATTCCTGGTTGTGTACTTGTCAGCAGGAATCGTTAATATTGAAATGTGAAATTGAGAAAACACATGTACAAGTGAGTAGATAATAGTAATAATTTTACAGCTGGCTATTGCACTATACAAGTTACTTTACGGTATACGCACTTATTTATTTATTTGTTTCCGGCTTTACGCCTCGTTGACGTCAAGGTTATTAGAGATGGGAAAAGAATGGAGGTTTGAAATGGGATGGAATTTGGTCTTGTACTTTTTTAAATAACCACCCGGCATTTCTGGAGTAATTTTGGGAAACCATCAAAAACACAAACCTGGATGGCCGGACGGGGATTCAAACCCAACCGTCACTAATCCGAGGTCAGAGCGTTACCGTCCTCCCATGACGCTCGGTAATATAAAGAAATAAGCCTATAAATAACCCGTATTATTTATTACAAGCGACAAATAGCAGTACGTGACAATAAAGCGTAACGAGTTTATCATTTATTTATTTCGCTTTTCTCATGGAGTTCTATGTTTTGTAGATTCCTAATGTCATTGAGGACAGTCTATAGTGTAGTAGGAAAATTAATTTTCGAATTGCGAAAATCTTTTGCTGATATATGCTGTATTTTTATCGTTGTGAAATGCGCATTTAATGAAGCCGAAGTGAATGATGTTTGGATTCTCACTAACACATAGTGATAAGGGTTCTTATCCACACCAGTGGAAGTGCAGAATGATGATGTAGTAACGTTCTCAGAAAAATTAAAATGTAGGTGGATTAAAGGATTTTAGTTTAAAAATAGTGCACATGATTTCCGGTTTGTAGTACTGTATAACAATGGCGTGGTGGGATTTTGAATGAGGGAATATTTCGTTGCAACGCGAACTATTTCTGTTTTGTTCTTTGGGTAAAGAAGACTTTCGGTCCGCATTTTACGTATCCGACTACACAGAAGTGTTTGTTACTATCTCTCTTGAACCATTTCGATTAGTTTTGTTCTGTTAATGTAACGTTTAGTGTTTGAGACATAAACTGGAAACTGTCTCAGCATTACATAAGGGGAGACACAAACTGGGTATTAAAAACTTGATAAAACTGGTCGGTAAATCCAGACAGTTGTGAATGATCCTGCCGAGAACAGCGACGCTTCAAAATGTGTGGTCAGCTAGAGGGGCTCGTAAACTTCTCTATGAATCTGAGGATCCCTTAAAAACGACGTAAAACAAGGCAGGAAATTCGGGAAGCAGCATTTCATATTACGCTAGTTTCGTAACTTACCGTCAATTATCCTAACTCAGGAAATTCAGAATAATTTCTGGTTAGTTAATCAGTTCATTAACAAAGTTTATATCTTTATCATCATTTTATTCGGTACAATGTTAGTTTCAATAAAGTATTTCAAGACAGAAATGTCTATTGAGCGTTCAGTATTATATTTTGGTCTTCTCGCTCCAAAATTCAGAAACTGAGTGAAAAAGTTTGGTCCAGAGAATTGGATAGGTCTTGATGATTCTAGTTATGTAATATGTCCGCGGATGGCTTAAATGTGAGGAAAGTATTTGAGACAACATCACTCGATTTAAAAAGAGTTTTGTGGTTTATGTATCCAGTTAATTTATCTTATCGTGAATGGTTTCAATTTCAACTTGCACACTTATAAACCATATTTATTTCGTAGACATCTTCTGCCATTGAGCCTTCTTTGCGGTTATTCTAATAATTAGTAGTTATTCGCTAGCTATCAAACACAAATAACATATGCTACTTCCTGAACGATTATTCAGGTTATAGTAGCTTAGATTTCTTTCTTGTTATGAAATATAGCATATTGGAAATCAGTGAGACTGGTAAATTCTTTATTCAAGTAGCATGTTAACCATATTTATGATAGTACTCATTTTCGTCACAACTGTATACATAAAGCGTACATTCACAACTCGAACTTTCTTCCACAATAACGTTTTTTGAACCAAAAAATAATATAATTAAATTTAAGAAATTATGGAGTATGTTTGCAGGGTAGATTCAAGTGCCGTTACTTAACTATAGCATAGTCCACGTACGTACCAATGGTCGTGCAGTCACTTGTCTGCATCATCACATTAATTATTATTTGCACTTTAAACCGCTAGATAAAGATAAACAATTCTGTATGACTGGTAATTCCAGGTCACATTAAAATTGTAGAAAGAAACTTTTGATATATTTTTGATACTCATTTACGCTTCAGGATCTAGTAAGTTTAATCTGATTTTTATCAAATGTAGTGAACGTCACCTCAAAACTGTTGAAGTAAAAAAAAACATATATTTTTGCTTTAAAATCCGACAAAATCCACGTCGAAATCGGACTATGCAAACAGGGCGTTAAGATGTCAGTACGGTTGAGAAGCTGGGAGTAATTCGATTCTTTGAGATAATTCAGAAATGGCACTAATTGAAGCTTCAAAGGATGAAGAAACAGGACACTGCTTCTTGGAACTACAGTTGGCAGCTTTCAGAACACGTCTGGCTCTATTTTTGTTTGAAGGGATGAGCTTTCTCTTCTAGAACAGACGAACGCCTTCTCCAGTGTCAACAGGAAATTTCTTTAAAACAATGACTCTAGAGCCTCCCTCGTTCGTTCACGCTGACTCAAAACTAGCAGCAATACACGCGAACTGGAGGAACAAAAATTTGTGTTACTGTTCGATATTACTTGCTGCTACGAGAGCATCATGATATAACTACCTGAAGTGGGAACAAGGTACCAAAGAGTCAAGAAAATAACTATAAGAAACACTACAGGCGCCTGCTAAAATTTTAAAAATCAAAGGAAAAATAGATTTTAATAATTAAAACCTTCTTCCGTAATCATTCTGTCATCTGCTGTGGTGCAATACTCAGCAGTTCCTTAACCTTCACTATTGTCATGCACGTTACAATTTACAGATCCACACCTTCTCCCTTCAATGTTACCATGTATTAAAGAAACAACTATAATGATATTTAACTGAGTGTAACTATTGGGACCGATCTTGGTGGGTGATCGTTAACGCTCTGGCCTCGCATTGGAGGACGCTGGTTCGAATCCATTCAAGACATCCAGATTTGGGTTTTCCATGGATTTCCCAAATCACTCCAAGCAAATTTCCGGCATGTCTTTTCTCGCCTCTAATGACCTCCCTGTCGACGAGTCTATTATAAATTAATTTGTTTCTCTATCCAAAATATCTCGTCAATATGCTGAATTCTGAATAGCGTTTTGTAGCACCAGGTTCTGCAGATTCAGATTTTCTTCGATGTTTCGTACATGAGAGACACACTGGCAATAAACTCGCTTTTCCTAAAATATAGATTTACAACGTTCTGTGGAAAACCTATGACAGTTCATTACACCGTTATATCACCAATATTCCTAGAAATAGTTGCTACTAGATTTCAGCTTTCGCTAGGCCATCGTCTATAATTTGACTTCCAAAATAACAAAACACTGTTATTAATTTTTTACGATCTAGTTTTGATATTTGACCATCTAATGCTGCCGCCACCTTTTCATGTTCCTCGTGATGTTTCTTTCTCCTTGTTTGCATTTTGTGCAAATTGTGCTAAAAATTTTCTGTTGATACCGTTGAGTAATTTCTCAAACTTTTTTCTCTTATAGCATAGTGATTGCTTTCCTTTTTCCTTTAAACAAAACACAACTTTTTCTTCTTCGTTTACTTCGGTAGTAATTGAAAACAAACCTATCTAGCAGCTGTTTATTTCTCATTATTCTCTGGTTTAATATGTGCACCTAATTCTTACTTAGCTCAATTTTATTTCACTTTTTTATTCCTCATTCCTATATATTTTCCAAAGTCTTATCAGTTTTAACTTTCCTATCAACTTCTCACTGCACAAATGCTTTTTATTTCTTTTTCTTAATCCAGCCTTCCAATTTCTAATTTAAAAGCCACTATTTTTTCCCGTTGAAAATGGTTTTTCTAATCCCAAAATCACTGTCCATACCTTTAATTACCAATCATCGGTATTTATTTTAGTAAATAGTTTCTCAGCAAATTATATCAAAATTATGGCATGATAGTGTTCATATCTAAAGCGGAGCGTTTTTGCTTAAGTGGAGCTTCTAGAACAGCCTCGCAGTCCCACTCAGCCCCTTTAGTCCACTCCGGTGTTCACTGCGCCATTTACACGGAGTAAGATGCGTATCTCCGCCTCCAATCGTATTACCTCCCCTCCAGTATCGTTTAAGTATCCTAATTTCATCATTGGCTTCTTTCGAAGTTGGGCTGTAAACTTCTTTATAATTGGTTAGTTACCGCTCCATCATTATTATTCTGTCAGTAAAGGATTCACAGTGAGCGAATTTTTCTGTCAGTTGCTGATCATTGTACGTACATTCAATACCATTTACTCCATAGCAACTTTTCATTCATTTATTTTTACTCCGTATAAGAAGCGCCTTCCAGGTCTCTAATGAATTATCTCAGCATTCGTCTGCAAATCCTCAACCTAGATCATCTGACATTCGACTTTCTCATTCGCAGGAAGTTCTGTCTATTTTCCTTCTGATGAGACACCGTCATGGTAAGTCTAAATTCATTATCATATTGAGTGACTATTTCAATGTATTAATATTTTATCTGAGATTAACTCATTATTGTTTAATGTTGAAGTATTTCGAGGTATTGTTATTTTGGTTTTACATGCAATGGTGTCTTGTAATCTTCTGCACTTCCAATCGTTATTTCTGATTCAGTCACATTGGACATGAGTTTCAGTGTCCACTAACAAAAACAAAAAAACAAAAAATCTTTGTTGGCGTCTTAAAGACTTCGGTATAATATAATAGGGATTTGCAGCCGGAGGACTCGCCATTGGTATTAAAATGTTGCCATGCTCTGCACGTGGTAGCACAATAGGCGCGACGTACCAGCCACACATATTACAGTGTTTTTATTATTCAACAAACAGTATTCTGTGGATGGTAAAGGTTAATGGGCACCCAACCAGATCTGCATTCTGCGCATTTACAATCCCTAATTGCATGAAGAAAGAAAAAAAATTTTCTTATTGTATTACGTCTCGTCGACGTCGAGTTCATTAGAGGTGGGAAAGGATCGATCAAGGAGCTGGAGGGAATTCGGCCACAGCCTTTTTTTTTAAGGAAGAAATCCGGCATTCGCTTGGAGAGAAATGAAAGAAAGAATTAGTATAAGTTACTGTTAAAGACAGAAACTGGAGAATGTTGACATGTATCGGGGAAAGTCAAAATTCACATAGTCGGTTGGTGAATGTCCGAAATATCTGCTGACTTATAGCGGCAAATGTCGGCTGATAAAGTCACTTAACTATGCTTCTGATCCTTCTGTTAGCTTTCTTGAATATGTGCGCATGTAGTCAACCAATAACTTTACTACTGGAATTTCATGTCACATTAAACTAAGGCACTAAGGTGGTTTGGCTCTTTGACCACCGCTAAAACTGCAAGCCGACAGTTATTTTTAATCATTGTTAATTACCATGCCCACGAGATAATCACAAATATTTCTTACAGTATCTTTAAAGAAAATACACAGCTCGGTTCACATTCACGTTAAATTTAGCACTTATTAAAGGAACCACGACTTTACACAATTACAATATACACTATTCGCCACAAAATCTACTAAGTGTACTAATTAACAAACACTCGCGGCGCTTGCTAGCGAGCCTCACCACGTGAATGCAAGAGCACCACTCTCTACCAAAGATACTCTGTATCTATGCTTACAGACTAACATACTATAGTACCCAGCTCGCTATACAAATTACTATCCGTGGAAACGCTATTATATTTAAGTACACATAGTCACATCAATTATATTTAAAACAAAAAGTAACACCAAATTAATTAGCCAATAGCAGAAATAATATACAGAGGTTAGGAATAAATGTCACAACGTCAAGCGACCATGTGAATCTTGACATTCACCGGTGTATGTCAACATTCTCCAATTTCGTTCTTTCGCCACAACATATACGTAAATACGGGAAATTATTTCCTGGATAGTAAGAATGCTGTCATTACGACCCAATTAAATCGGAGACTTATTTCACTGTATGCGGAAGTGACGGAAGAGTCGCAGCCCAGCAGTATGGCTTATATCTGTGCTGGGGTTGGTGTTCTTCTGTTGGCTGTGGAGTCTGGACGCACGCCCACCTGTATACACAAACGCCACGAGGTAGTCGAGTGCCCTTGGGCCGCAGTCAACTGCTGCCGCCGATATTAGACCGCCTCGCGCGCTGACGGACGGATGTTTACCTGCGCCCACAGCCCGCGTGCGTACGCGCCGCTCACACGCGCCTCGGCCGGATCTCAGATGCTGCTGGTCCAGTGTCTCTGCCGCCTCTTACGACCTTTCACTACAAACCTCATAAATAATGGCGACTCCTCCGGTTGTAAATATACTCTCTGACGCCGACACGTGATCTTCTACTCAACTTAAACTTTAACATTTTATGTGCGCATGCGCAGAACGTTGCGGTGAATGCGCACTTGACAGTTAAGGCGTAACGCTAACAAATTTCTTCCTACCGCGCCCAAAGAAGTTTAACATCAAAAATAGCAATCACCTTTGGCGAATAAGTTACTAACAAAGCAAGGTTCACGAGAAGAACAATTGTACCAAATTCAGCTGCTTTAAGTACATGAAAAAAGAGGCGCTAAGCCACATAGCAGGTATCAAGAGACAAGGCAGAGCCCCCTGGTTACCTAACATTCTGATTATAATTCAGGCTTTTTGTGGGGTTACCGTATCCATAGGTATTGAGCCCTACATGCATATTTCAATGGAGATATGGACGTATGCATAATTTTAAAAAAATAGAACTGAAATTGTCCGAAGTGTAATACTGGAACACGATTTACCCAATACCATTCAGGTAACCAGCTACGATATATCTTGTTACGTCTGAATTTTTACGGAAACCCTTCTATTTAAACAACCTGTTTAAGAATTTTATAACAAAAATCACTAGCTAACTACAATATACAATTTTGACATAATAAACAATTAAATATGGGTTTTATTGATCAATCTTTATATATAAATATGAATGTTTGTTTGTTAGTTTGTTTCCGATCTCGATGAAACTTTGCACACTTATCATTTGAAACAAGGAGAAAAATACTGTCTACATTTGGTTGAAAAATTATCTGTATAAATAACACATGTTGTCATAACTTCGAAATACGGCGATAGACAGACACGTTGGATATGGACATCTCCGTACCGCATTTCGTGTACTGGTCTGCCAGCGTCAGTGGGCAGTCGCATCGAGCCGCGTACGCGTGCGGTTGCCTCGATACTTCCTCAAGCGAGGTTCAGTGAGTGTATCAGTGAAAAACTTTGCTTGTGGTTTACGATAGTGAAAATGGAATCGACGATCCGAAAGAATACACTGAAATTCACGTTCGACTGCAAAGGAGACAAGACCACGTGCATATGACTTCCATGAATGCTCTGTATGAGAAATTCAACTTGACAGACGCAGATGATATGGAATCCAAATGGACTTCTCGACTTATGCAGTATACGTTAAAGATGACAAATGACAACTTGTGCAATACTATCGTAGAGAAAACTGGAGGGAAAGCCGACTACCCAGAACCCAGATGGAACCGTAAGTACCGTATATATAAGCCACGCAGGGCTGGGGCTACGATCAGTAAGAGTTTTTAATGTACCATTTGAATTAGTAACGCTAGTGTAACGGCAGCAATCCGAAACTATGGTGAAATAATAACGGCGACGGACGAAAATGGAGCCCAAAGTTCAGATTCCAAGCAAACAACGGCATACGGTGTGTGAAAATTGATTTAAAAAAACATATACCTTCCTATATAATGATACAGGGTTTCAAAGCATTAATAATATATGAGGGACAACCGCGCACATGCTCTGTTTGCAATGAACCAGGACATCTAAGATCTGAGTGTACAAAACGCCGACCATTACAACTTCCAAGAGTAAAATTGTCAACATCAGAAACTATAACAGCAAATGCTACAATCGCGGAAGCGAGTAAGGAAAGTAGCAACACAGCGTCTTATGCAGAAGCCACGGCACAAGTCAACAGTGTAAACATAGGCCACACTGTAACATCAGCATGTGAGTCCACACACAGAAACGTTGGAAAACACGGAAAACATGGAGATCGATGTAGAGGACAACTCGGAACAGCACGGCGGTAAACAGGAAACACAAGCCGAAAAATCTGGACAAGAAGAAGAGGAAAATGAAGAACAAGAACAGGAACAGAAATTACATGAAAAAGAAATAGAAGAAGAGAGTATCCCAGAACATGTCATACACATAGAAACATTTACAAATAAAACAACTCACCAGGCAGAAGAAGATTCCGAAACAAAACAACGGATTGAAATGCACAGCTCAACGATCAATAACAAAGCCGAGAAAGAAATAAGCGAGAAGAGAATAACAAGACAATCTAGCAGAAGTGCAAATAAGGATGGTGCCAATACCGCAAGTCAATACATAGCAAAAAAACGCCGAGCTCTCAGTGAACGACTCGAAAACAACGGCAAACCAGTAAAAAGAATAGCAGAGAAAGTAGAACGAACAACAAATAACGCCAAATCAAGACAAGAAGAAGAAGAAGAAGAAACAACCAAAGCGAGAATTGAAGGACAAGACACACCAAAATACGTAAACGATCAGAAGATAAGAGAAGAAGATAAACCAAAACTCCTCAGTAAAGACAGCTGGTACGAGGAAGTAATGGAGGGATCTGATGAGACGTAAAATAACCAATGACAAGCAATCAAAGTTATAGCATTGCAACTATAAATATGAACAGAGTAATTACGCCATTCAAAATAAAATGCCTAGCGGATTATATTAAACAAAACAGTATTGACATCGCAATGTTACAAGAAGTGACTTTTACGAACTAAACATCCCTGGATACGATGGAATAATCAACTACTCCAAAGAAACCAACACGGGAACGGCCCTCGTGATTAGAGAGGGAATTGAGACGGTTAGTACAGAAACATTAACAAACGGCAGGGCCATTGCAACTACAATAAATAACACGCGAATAATCAATGTTTACGCCCCCTCTGGCAATAATAATCGAGCCCAAAGAGCATACTTCTACAAAACAGAGCTACCCTATCTCCTGCGAAATACCACAGGTGCAATAATAATGGGAGGTGACTTTAATTGTGTACTAAGCCAAAAAGATCAAACCCCAAATTTCAATGGGTGCAGGGAGCTGACTAACCTCATTCGAGGGATGGACTTTCACGACGCATGGGAATGCATTCACGGAAATGCCAAAGCCTACACATATGTCTCAAACAACTCGGCAAGCCGACTCGACAGGATCTACGTAACGGAGACTCTCCGAACCAAAACAACCAGTGCAAACATTTTTCCTCTAAGCTTTTCAGATCACAACAGTATGCAATGTACTGTCAACATGCAGAGGCAGCCAGTTAGCAGAGGCAAAGGATTCTGGAAATGTAACATCTCTATGCTTGAAGACCCGGCGCTAGACGAAGAAATCAAAAGTGTCTGGGACGAATGTCTAAAAAACTGTAAAAAATATAAAAGCACACTATCTTGGTGGGTTGAACATGTGAAACCGAAACTAAAACGAACCTTAATCTCCTGGGGGACACAAAAGAACTATTGGATGAAGGGCACAATTGAGTATTATTACAGATGCATCAAGGAATTATACCAAGAGCCCACCATAACTGTCGATACTAATATAAAAATAAAAAAATACAAAGCCAAGATCCTATCATTACAAAATATGCAAGCAAACAAACTTCTGACAACTTCAAAACCGCTGACGTCGCAACCAAAGAAACGGCAGCCTTGTACCACCTTATAAGGAGCACAAAAAGGAGTAAAAAAACTTTAATAACCAATATAATTAAAGAAAATGGTGAAAACATCAAGGACGGAAGAGATATAATTAAAGAAATTACCACGCATTATAAAAATATTTTTAAGTCAACTCCAACTAGTACGGCGGCAATCGCCGATTTAATATCCAACTCAAGTAACACAGCAAGTGTGGAAGAATCAGCAACTCTAACAAGAATTTTTGACCAGGATGAAATTCATACATCGATAAACAAAGCAGCAAGAGGGAAATCCCCAGGACCGGATGGGTTACCCATAGAATTTTATATTCATTACTGGCCCATGCTAAGAAATAAGTTAACAGAGATTCTAAACGACTTATGGACAGAGGATAATCTTCCCACCGCCTTCACAGAGGGCATCATAGTGCTAGTACCCAAAGGCAACCAGATCAAAAAAATCAATGAAATACGACCAATAACTTTGTTAAATTCAGACTTTAAAATACTAACGAGAATCCTCAAAACTAGACTGGAACCCCTCATGGAGAAAATCTTAGGACCTCATCAAACCAGTGCTATTCCCGGACGTAGCATCTTAAATACTGTGTGCGAATACCGTGATATATCAGCATAAACGCAGAAAAACAAACGCCATCAGCTCTACTATTCCTCGATTTTGAAAAAGCTTTTGACCGAATTGAACATAATTACCTCTTAAAAATCATGGAACATAAAGGATTTGGCTCCCCATTCGTGGAAGTAATAAAGAAAATAATTACAAACACACATTCAAAACTTCTTATAAACGGACACCTGTCAGCGCCCGTCAAGATAGAAAGATCGATAAGACAAGGATGCCCGCTATCAATGATCCTGTACGCACTGGCAACGGAACCCCTGCTTGAGAAATGTCACCAAAATTTAACAGGCATTAATCTAAACGGATACAAATTTACATGCAGAGGATACGCAGACGACATTTGTATAGCCGAAACTTCAGCGGAGGACATCCAAAAAACGGGAAATAATCACAACGTTCACGGAAGCAACAGGCGCAAAACTTAACCCAAAGAAAACTGCACTGCTCCAAATAAGTGGAGCAGAGATCCCACCTCCAACAGACATCTGGTACGAGCAAGTAGAAGAACATAAGACATTAGGCATTTTTTTCAAAAGAACATTATGAAAACAATAACTAAAAACTGGCTCATAACACTACCAAAAATTAGGGCTGTTATAAACATGCACTGTGATAGAGATCTGGATGCAATACAGAAGGCTAAAATCGTACAAGTATCTTTATTGAGTAAAATGGTCTACATCGCCCAAGTACTGCCGATACCCGACACAATTGCAGATCGGATACAGAATCTGCTCGGGTGGTTCGCAAGCAGGGGTAAGATCTTCAAAACAGCGTTCAAAACAATGACTCTACCCCTAGGTAAAGGAGGCATAGGAATGATAAGCGTACGCGAAAGATGCTGCGCATTATTCCTCAAAAGAACCATAACGACAGCGGAAAACCCAAACGGCCCAACAAATAACTTGATTAAAGAAACAAAACCAGTCACTGAGGAAATACCTTTCAACATGGCCGCGATAAAGTTCACTTACCACATATGAGAAAATTTCACCTAGAAACAACTTATGCAAAAACCAAAGGATGCACCCTGTACAACAAGACAACAAAAGAAATCTACAAAATAATCAACACATCTAACCACAGAAATAAAATCGAAATTAAAAATCCACAATACAACTGGAGCAACATCTGGAAAAATATAACGAATAAAACTCTAAACACTAAAACACAATCCTTGTGGTATGACGTCGTAAATGAAAAAATCTCAACCAACAGAAGACTTTACGAAATACATCTATCCCCGAATGACAGATGCAGAAATTGCGGAAATACTGACACCCTGATACACAGAATAACGTGTAACCAAAACCAGAAAATATGGAATTGGGCAAGAAGAAGAATAGCCTTCCTTGACAGAACATCACCTTTAACCGTGAGCATCCAGGAAATACTGAAACCTGAGAAAAAGAGATATCCTGAAACGAAACACAACACGGTACAATGGATACTAGGCAATACCCTAACTTATATGCTACAAACGGAAAAGAGTACTTACGACGAATATATAGCATATATGAATACTGTATATTACGAAATTATCCAAACTCAAAATTATAAAAAAGACTTCGCACGGATGCTCGATATAATAATGACAGAATCATTCCAATGATCACAATTTAACCAAATAAAAAACTGTTTATAAACCCGAATTTTCCCGGTTTTATTTGCCTCTTTAACAGAAGAAAAAGTAAGGACCATTGACATCCTCCATTATTATTTTTTTCCTAAACGATTATTTCATTCAATAATTTTAAAAATCATTCGTAGGATCTTTCAAATTATAATTCTCCCGATGTAAGAAATTGCCTAAATGCATTTTTATAAATTGCTGTGTTCCGCACAAATTCAATCACACACTTTAATTTTATTCGTATGTAACAAATTTTTTTCCACTAATGCTGCAACTGTTAACATTCTGACATTTGTTTTAGAATTGGTACTCAAATTCCTGTTTCAGACATGATCTTTTTTCAAATACTTAATACATTTTAAAAAGTAGTATCTTCGTAATTAACATGAATGAGTAACGATTAGTTTTTTCCAACAAAACGGTGCTAATTTCACCTTTTATCATATTTTGTAGCAAATGGCTGTTGCTCAAACTCCTAGGTTTCATAGCCGCTGGGTTTTTGGAGTCGAGTTGGCCTGTGTTGCGTTTAACCTCGCACTGTTTCCGTTTATTGTTTTCGCCGGTACCTTCCCCAGTCACCCCCCTCGCACCAATAATATTCGCTGCATAAATCAGCGTATTAACTCCGCTATTGGGCTTTGCCTGTGTTCACAGCTCAGGCTGTTTATTGCTTTTTGATAGAGAATTGCTGTTACCCTTCCCCAACAGCTCAAACGCTCCGCACGTCACAGTTTTAGAGCTGGTATATTTCTCTGCAGTACTTTACAAACCGAAAATTAATTTACGAAACTTCCAACAACAATTCACAAAATGTGTTTTGGAAATGGAATAGGTTGAAGCCTGTGAGCCAACGTGGAAACTATTAAAACAAATGAAGCACTGAAACCTTTTGTCAATAATTCACTGTTCCGATATTAAACCTGTTTTCCAATTAAATAATGGCTTATGATGAAAACAGAGTGCATATATAACGGCTAAAATTAGTTGCATACAATTGATAGATCATATTTTTTTCATGTTTCTTCCTCGATTCTCTCACTTCAAGCTCCAGAACATTTGTTTCTGTTGACTGCAGGGCGATATTCAAGTAAATTGTCCAAAATTGATCGTTCTCTGTTTTAAAACTTAGTTTGTTTTTGTAGGAAACAATTAACGTTCATTATAGAAACTCAGAGTAATTGAGGACGTGTTTTACTTTAGTGACAGGATGGAAAATTATATAAATCACTGATAATATAATAATTCGGTGTGGTCGTAACGAACTGGTGGCAGGGTTTCTATTGCTGGGGATTCCGCCCCTGTAGTAGCCTCCGTAACCTAACCCGGAAATCCTGTCGGGTACAGGGGACCTACAGTTTAAAGTGAAATCCGAACCACGGAAGCGTTCTGGCGTAATTCAGACTACACAGCAAGCTTTGCCAGAGGTGAAGGTAGGGTTAAGGGCCTATGAAAATCCCCCTGAGACAGGATTGGAACCGGGACATTTTGATCCCCAATCAGACACCTTAAACACTAAGCCACCAGACCACTCTCTAATCAATGATGAATTTTATGCAAAACGCAGTCATTTAGCCTTACTAGTTATGTGTGTAGTTAATTTCCGTATGTATATTTACAGAAATCCAATGCACTATTCGTATAATAAGTTTGGAGTTAAAACGTCATGTATTGTTCAACATACACGAGACTGTGCTCACATCGGATCGGATGTAACAGATCCATTCCACTGTAGTTTATTCGTTGTGATGTGAGGAAGAATCCGGATTCTCTACCGGTTTAACAGGTGTGCCGTATTCAGTGCCATATGACAGTCCACCTCTCCTGTGATCACCTTGAACTCGCTGTGGTAACCTCAACCTTCAATTGGGAGACCCTACAATATCTTCTGCTCTCTGACTCTGATACTTTCTTTTACTGTTAATAAATGCGTTAAAAACTTTGAGCAGTCTCCATAGATCATCAAGGATTACTAAAATGAGTGATTATAGGTTTTCAGTGACTGGAAAATCAGGTTCCGGTAGCACTCTGAACTATCAATAAAGATCCTGTTCTGGCCTCACATTCAGGGACTGAATCCATAATTTGGATTTTCCATGGTTTCCCCAAATCACCCCGGGTGAATGATGGGATGGTACCTTAAAAAAGGTCATGTCAAAATTGCTTCCCCCACCCTGTCCCCTGTCCTTTCGCCTCTAGTTACTTCGACGTTGACGATGCTTAAAGACATAAAGATTACTAATTAGGCTAATTCATATAATTTTCTACAAACTTTGTAAATTTATGCAACTTTCTTACGCATTTTGGTACGTATATAACAACTGTATATCGATGTAGGATTGTAGTAGTTGTTTCGGACAAGTTATAAAAGCCCTCTCACTAGGAATTGCATTGAGCTTAATTTTATCACAGTTCTATTTATTTAAACAATTGCTAAGAAATGTATTGCTAGAATACTGATAGAAAAGTATGAATTAACACAATTTCTCTTGCTGACGCCATATTTCAAGGCGCATGTGACTCTGTCAGCCATTCAAACGTTGTAGTATCGATATGAATCACGAATATCAAAAAATGATGGTGAAGAACCCCTGAAAATTTTTGATCAAGTTTATATCGCCATGTATTAATATGCATGTGACTGAAGTATTGTTTTTCTGGCTGCAATTTTAGCATAGATTGTGGTTAGATTGAAATGCTACCTGGACCAGGATAACAACTGAAAGTTTTTGGTACGCCGCAAGGCACGAGGAATTACATTGAACTTTGTAACACTTCTATTTAGTTAATCAAATGCAAATAACTGAATTTCCAGAAAACTGAAAGAAAAGTATGTATTTCAAATATTATTTGCCTAATTTTACTAAAATCATTACTTGATTTGAATGAAATTAGTTCCAAATTGATCGTTATCTTTGCCCCCTACACCACAATTGAAACTAATATTACATGGCTTGACGTAAGTAGTTAAGATTTATTTTTTATATCTATCCTGTTCACTGACTTCATATTACTGGAGCGATTATTTCAGCCACACCTGAGTGGTGTCAGCAGTTAAAACATTGGTTAGTATCAACGATAACAAATAATAAAGATATAAGAACTTGTGAAGATTTTGAATCAAGTTTATATCGCGATGCATGATAATACTAACATGCGATAGAGGGAATGTATTAATTCAGGTGTAGTGTGATTGTAACTTTGATTTTTCTAGACCCAATATTACGGGGGTTTGTGGTTCGGATGGAATGCAACCTGGACCAAGCTGAGAACTTTTTGCTGCAGCACAAGGGACGAGGAATTACATTGAGCTTTATTTTTTAACAATTCTATTTAATTATGAAAATTAAAAAAAATCAACCTGTCATTTTCGACGGGCTTTGAGTCTAGTTGTTCTATAATCTAACAAAGCTAGAGTAATCTAATTCCTGTTGAATATAGCAAACCAAGAGCAATAAATACATACAGTTTGCTCTACCACATGACAATCGCAAAAACGTAGTGCTGAAGGTAATTAAAATCTATTCAAGAGTTTAAATTTTACCCATTCAAATAAAACACGCAAAAAACGGTGTCCGACTGCAAAGCCTTGTCTATATTAACGTATATAAAATTCAAAATTTATGCCGACGAAATCAACACAGGTTACCGGGATATTTCAGCAGCGCTGCTATTTTTAAATCATAAACTCAATCGTAGCATGTAACTCAGTGTTTATCCAACACAACGTTCAGAGCCTCATTCCAAAGCTTTTCTTAAGAATGATTTCATGGCAGTATCCTTTATTGACTTAAACAAATAGCACTTAGACAATTTTTGTTCCAAGACAGTTTTAACTTAATCAAGAAATATATCAAATCGAGAATACAACTTTTCTTGGTTTTACCGTTGCTTAAAATAGATTTTTCCTAAATTCGTTAGAAAAATTTGACATCGCCAGTAGCCGTTACGTATTTCTGTATACATATAAAAGTTAACCAGTTTATATTGGTTCCAGAAATGCGCTAAAGGTACTGAACAGATATCAATGTGACTTACGTCGTTTGAAGCTTAGGATGAGACTTAAAATATGCGGTATGTCTTATGTTTCTACAATACACGTCGCTGGGCATTAAATTAAATTATGAACTTATCCTCAGAAATCTCGAAGAAGTAATCCCAACTAGATCACAATAATGAATTATCACACTTCGTGAAAACATTTCGTAATTTACTGGTACTTTTACCTGTTTAGTCTTTAAACGCCGAAGATGGCCTTATTGAATGTGAAGAGGAAACTACATAAATTAATAATTACAAAAAAGCCAAAGAACTTCTTTGTCTTTGAAATTTTCTCAAGATGCACACCTACAATCTCCGACTATTGTTAGGAACCTACACTTAACCGTTGGTTTTTATGACAAAGATAACTGCTCATTAATTCTTTAGTGGTAACACTAAAATCAATCTAGGAAAATAATTTTGCATATTTGATATTCAACTATAAAGGTGTAGAGGAAAGATTTTAATTATGAGCTTCAGCGTCAAATGAAGCAGCAAACTGAGACAAACCTATGATTTGAAGTCGAAATCCTAATGTTTGACACTGTGAAAAGTCCGTCAAATTTAATTCAGCAGTTTCCAGATTATGTCAGATTATAACTGGGAACGTAAGCATCCAAACTGTGAAGACCTATTCAAAATCTGTATTTTCTACTTGATTCCTAAGCAAATTTCAGATACAGATTTATTTATGTGGAATGTATTAATGCGCTTACGATACATGTTTGAATTTTCGATCAACGACATAAACGGAAAAAATTGCTAAGGTTAATTACAGAATGACAACTGACATTCTGTAGCACAACAGCCATCCTTGATAGGTTGCGGGTGAACGACGTTTTTGATTAATTCCGTAAATGGCTGTTGAGAATTTGGCGGATATTGGTACACATGATGTTCACTGTACCACTGAAAATATTGTAGGAATAAACCCACCCCTTTTTAGGTAGTGTGTGGGTGAATTGATGTTTGGTTCCATTCTAGAACGGCTTGTACGAATCTGACGAAATGTGGTACACATATTTCTCATTGAGAGACTAAAGACACTGTAGGGGTAAACCAAATCCAAATAACCACTTCCTAGGTATGGTGTGGGTAAGTCAACGTTTATTTTCATTCCTGAAATGGCTGGAGCGAATTTAATAAAACTTGGTACACACGTTTCTTTGTGGATGACTAACAATGGCGTAGGTTTAAACCATCACCAACGAGACCGGACAACGCCGAGTGCTCTGCTAGTAAACTAATTAAACTGATTTAATAATTATCATTATATCTGTGTTTAATTTTCATTATAAATTTTCTATATGACGAAATAATTAACAAAGCATCTGGTGTACCGAATGCTTAATGTTGATTCCACAATTCAATTGAATTTTAACCTGTGAAGATTTATAATTCTAATGACTGATTTTGATTTATGAGCTAAATTTAAATATTGGCTCTATGGAAACAATACCATAAATTGAATAAAGTCTCTTTCGATTTAATATAAAATAAATTCAACAAAACAGAAATGATAGGAAATACGCCATCGTATAGTTAAAATGAACACTACGCAGTTAAATTTAATACAACACCTCTCATTAATTCTTTATTGAGCAAGAAAGTAATCAGTAATTATGCTGTTTACTTAATACGATAAATATGAAAGCAAATAAGATATCAAACATGAATAAAGAAAATAATTTAACGGATGATTTACAATGTCCGCAAATTTGAACAAAGTGCATGAAGAGTCCTATCAAATGACGGAAGCCATTATGACGTTATACAGCGATCATCATTTACTGTGCTTTGTGGGAGGATTGAGTATAAAAGATGACACTGCGACGTCATAGAAAATAATATTTCAAAACCACTTTTGAGATATAATATAAAGAATCCCCGAAAAAGTTACCTACGATTTGAATCAAAAAATATTACCGGAAGAAAGGTTTAACCACGAAAAGATGAGTACGATATTGGAGAAAGAGGAAGTAGAAGTAGCCTGCCACCATTTCATGAAAAATCAAACAAGAAATTTTCAAACATTTAACAGGGAGTTTCAATAATTTAGTGTTATCAGTTTTCATATAAACAAGTTTCATTATTTTGCTGTACTTGAGTCAAGAACTTTGATACACTAATCACGTCATCCTACAAGCGGCTGAGTGCCATGAGAAAAATAACTCTAATTATTTGAGTGCGTAGTCACTAATATACCACATCTTTTAGGTATATGTATCGAGAAAATCTTCTGAGTCTTAAAACTTCTTTCAGCTCTCAGAGCAGATGTGAATTAAATGGAGCTAAACATTTACACAGCTCTTTCTTCACGCTGGTAATGACTATGACTGGATGCCAAGAGAAATCTGCATCAGTTACACTCGGTCGGTCATTTTCAACCAGTGCATCTTTCTTATAAACCACAATGCGAGGGAAAATACTGTGTTCCTTGCTGAATTTGTGCTCCAAGCACTCCTCCGGCCATCAGATACGTAGCAAATGATAGCTCCTGTGCAGGACGATTTGCTGGATTAGAAGCCACAGAAACTCTTACGCTGATACCAAAGTATTCACACAATGACCTATCAGCCATATATATATATATGCTGTCAGAAAGAAGCTGGGATACTTTTGGATACCCAGCCTGGTAAAAATATCTTTGGAAACAAAACACACCATCAATAAATAAACCAATATAATCGTTTAAAAAGGAAGGCGACCAAACCATAATAATTGTAGAGGAATGAAACCGATCTACAAATGAAAGAGAAAATTAAATAGTTTAATTGTACACATGCGCGTGTAGTGTTTTCTCTGCCTTCCGCTAAAAAGCGGTAGTAGTAAAGCGGCAGTTACTGAGCAGAATTATCTTTGTGTTTTTACAGTTTGGAAGGTGTGAATCTGTAGTTACAGTTCAACTAGCGTTCCGTATTGAGTTCCATTACAATCCTCCAAGTAATAATAACATCCGTTGATGGTATCATCAGTTTGAAAACACCGTCTGGCTTTATAAAAACACCAATCAAGGGTTGGGAAGAACTCGTCTATCGACAGGATGTGCGCCGTGTGACGAATGGTGATCACATTGAACACTTGTAAATAAAAATAACTGATTGATTTGCTCTTTCATTTGATGTATCATTTTGAACTGTATGTCAAAATATTAAAATTCTGAAAAGCCTAAAAAAAAAACGATATTCATTTCGAAACGCCCTTTATCAAATTATTAATTAAGGTGTCACATTATTAGGTGAAGCCCAATGAAAAAGTTCCTAAATCTAATGGAGGGCCTGAATTGTTGTAGATCAAATGAAGCATGAAAAATGATGTCACCTAACATTAGATTACTGAGATCTACTAACGTTTATATAGATTAAATAATTAATATTTAAGTAGAGAGGCGAGTATTTTATCCCTTTTTCGTTTTTTTAATAAGAATTACTTATGAAATTGGAAACATAAAATTGGTCCGAGAAAAAACAATCTATACATTTCTTCCCTTGCTGAATGTTCTGGAATGAGATTCATTCCCGATCAGCAGTAGATTCTGTATACTATAATACTGATGTTCAGAATTAAAATTATATATAAAAATATAATCGATACCATACCATCTCATATAAATATGAAACTTCGTAAGCATTCATACTGTTAAAAACGAAGGGAAGAAAGTTAATAACTTAATGGTGTCCAGAAATGTCTACAGATAATATAAAAAATAATAAAGCAGTTAAAGGAACAAGTACAATAGAAGAAGCGCCAACCTCAACGAGGAAGGCTAGGTCGCTTTGTAGATTTTGTCTGTGTGTGGTAGCATTGTCTTAGACAACTGCTGGTGCTAAGTTATTCCTGTTGATTCTGCAAGTTAATGATGTTTACATTCACCGTTTGCACCATTCGTGGAACGAGGATAGTGCTGCAGTAGTGTTGTTAGCAGTGCTCTTAGCACCCGATTAACGTATTTCATGCCTAACATGTGCTCGTTTGCAAGCAGACGTCCACACAAACACTGGCTTACAACTCACTGTATCGTAAGACGATATTTATTTCCTTAATACGCTTCTTCACTGATTGACTTTCTGTGTTCACAGATATGGCCAATCGTTTTAGATTTTATGCAAGTAGATCGATAGAATGCTTCATTGAATACTCATCGAAGAAACTTACAGAGATCGAATTATGTTTTGTTCATATTTTCTACCACGATATGACTAAACCAAACTAACTAAACTAAACAAAAAATCCCACGATTGTAATTTCCGTTATTTTTCTTCGTATTTTCTACCACAATATGACTAGCCTCTAAAGTAACCAAAAAATCCAACGCTTGTTATTAGCAACAGGTTAAAAATGAAAGTAATAATTCAATATCTCCTAAAAATATTCCTGAATGACATCATAATTTTCCCACAACAACTTTAACTGAGACTAAATAAATTGTAATATGTTTTGCATATTATCGTCCCTTTTTCTGCTACGTGATTTCTTTATGAAAAAGAAAATTCGTCATTAGTTCGGAAGGTATTAAAGTTAAGAGAAACATGCTCTTATGTATGCGTGTACTGGACCGTAAAATTTATTTAATTTTATCAACTAGAGAGGTGAGAAGAGTATTTAACACATTAAGGGGAGGGAAGTATACAGAGGAAAGCAGGATAGTGGCAGCCGTAAGGGTAGTGTAGGGAAGACAGCCAAACCAGCGTCCCTGCAGCCTTGATTCAAAGAAAACCTCTGGAGAACAAATTACGAACCAGTAGAGGTGAACATCAAACCATAGCTCTGGAGGCTGTATATGAACAACAGTATGTCATACATGTCGTTCGTGATTATCCAAAGAGTCAAAACGTTGGATTGATAATTCCTGAGGTTTCCGAGCTAGGGAAGAAAATCATAATTGATACAGCTTCGGCCCCGTCGAAATGATGTTATAGTAAACCCATCAAGGACAATAGGAGCCTAATCTATTTGCGTCAGTAAATTTGGTCACATGGAATAGCTGGGCAATGAATTACAACACATGGAGGTAACCCAGTTGCACTTATTAATTGTTAGGCACGACTAAATCAAACAAGATCTCTCGATCAAATGACATGATATGCAATATAAAATTATCATAGTATATTTGCGGTATACTATAAAACAGTAGAACAGATGCCAAAGTAGAATATTGCTTATTAATTGAGAATAAGTATCATTGGGAGATACTGAATTTGTACAATATCAAATGAGATGAAATTTCAATGAGATCTTTTCTAGAGTATCATCATTCTAATAAAACATTCTAAAAAACTCTAAATAAATAATGATTACCTAGATTTTCCTTTTTTCTAATTTACAACAAAAATACCGAATCAAATCTGTTAAACTTTAAATTGTACGAATATTCCTATCCGCTAAAGCAAGATTCACGTAAATCAATACCATAGTTACGGAATTCATGGACGAACATTAATGAAAACGTACTGGTCGAATCGAAACCTCCACATTTGAAGTCACCTATAAGGCGATAACATTGCATCGTTAACAGCGGTGCTGTAAACAAACGAGACTTTCGTATTGAAAAACCACCGCTGATATCATCGTTCATTACTGCTAAAAAAAATAAAAAAAAAAAAAAAAAAAACCTTACTTTACGCACTGATTTGACACTGAACTGGGATGATAGTGATAAATACTAAAACATGGATAGAGTAATTGCGAATCAAGCTCAATCAGTCTTTAAAGCAAGCCGAATGACATAATAGCAACGACTTACAAACGACTTTCTGCATATATGGATAAATATATGATCGTCTGCCAAATACCGCACTTAGAAACTACATCCAATCTCTGATATTTTAGCTGTAAAATTTTATGTCTTTTCTTTCTCTTTTCGCTTTTCGATTAATTGAGTAAAATATTAATATTCATATCTAGTAACACCACCTGCTCAACGTAAACCAAAACTCCCAAATTTGGTTAGATAATCCGCACACAGATCTGTTCTTCACTACGGCACCTATAGTTTAACGCGGAGTACCTATCATGCAATGAGTACGGTGTAGTTTTCATACAAAAATTCAACTTTGTCAGAGGAAATTGCCAGCATATAGACCGGCACAAATTCAGGTGCTTATCGAAAACAGAAGAGGAAATCTTCGCTTTCCAAATTGCGACTGCATCACTGGCCTAATGGGCTGCTCAAACTCTGTGCACTTTAAAACATTGAACAAACTGTACTGATCATCTTATAGCTGGTGCCAGTTTGTTTTTGGAGCATTACGTTGTGTTGGCAACTCCTTGGTTACTTTGGCAACACATTCTGTAGCCTGCAGAGTGATGGGGTTAACAGCGTTGTTTTCGTGTCTAGTACTGTTTGTTTCGGTATAAAAGTGAGGAAACAATGTCCAATGTCGCCTAATTCAAGCTTTGGTATATTAACTGGCTACACCTTGCACTGCAGTAATTTATGAGCAGTAAATTGGGACTTGAACGTTTAAACATCGGTTCTATTCGTTTATTGGAGGTTCTTCGTCGTCGGGTGAATCGATTTCTTAAAACAAGCGAAGCCGGAGAGCCCATTCGCTATGAGTGGTGACACGTTGTTTGTGTTCCTGGAGGGTTTTGAATTCCACTCAGCGCCGTCTCATACGGCCTCTCTCCCAGGTGTTTTCAACACTTGCTATAAAAACTATTAGAGGGTCTTCTCATCAAGTAATTCACAATTCCGGCGTAATTTTCAGTCATAACTCATAGTATAAAGTATTGAGTTCAGCTGCAATAAATAAAACAATTGAAATTCGTAATAGAATTAATTACACAGAAAATCCACAGTTAGTTTTATAGAGCGAAAAATGTTCTCTATCATTCATACTTATAACACGAAGATTGAATATTATATTAAAATGTGTTAACACTTTCCAATCCATACTAAAACAACTGTAACTTCATAATTCATTTTACTGTTTTACAGTTACTATCTTTGACTTCAGAAACTGGAAAGGTCACAGATGGAAATCTGTTTCGTACAAGAAAATAAACTGAATGCATCATCAGTTCATAAGAAACGCTTGATTAGTTAGTGGTTATATTTAGTAATTTTTGCAGTTACTAATCTGTTATCATTCACAAAATTACTGTTTATAAAAAGAATATTTGTTTTCTGTCCCATAATCCTATCAGTATTATTGCTTAGGTTCAAAGGGAGCACATTTACTGTACTCCTACCACAATTCCTCAACTGTTCTTTTTTTTTTTAAATCAGCCTATTTTGAAATCTTCAAAAATTACTTCTGAAAATATAGTTCAGAACGTAGCAGTAAATCTTTTGCTTATGGTAATACTTCCGTGGTTGAGTACATTTGATTTACGTACACACCGGAGGCACTCACATGCAACGAGGATTTCCGCTATTTTGTAACTTTAAGAACATGTTTTTCAATAATCTGGGAACCCGTTTCGGGAAGGAAACGGGCTGTGATTATATAATTATAACATAAGGAATAACCTGAAATACACTTATTTTTGTTTTTGTGTAGTTAACCTTAGCTTGAAAGTATCTCGGAAGACATTTGCAGATTTTTAGAGGACAAAAATATCAAAGGAAGCTACATGTTTTTCTATTAGCGAGTTACTCATAACTGACAATTTTAACGCATGGGGTTCGTTACAGCATCGACCAGCTAGTTGCATTTTTTACTGTCTTCCGAACAGCGATTCTCCGTGTCAAATGTGTAAAATCACGAATTTGATCCACCCATCTTTCTTCAACAAGTCCCAATAACCTTTTGCCATTAACATTTCATTTTCCAGCTTATCATCATTCCTCCTCACAATGAAACCATAAATATATTACTTTCTGACCCTCAAGCTTACATAGAGCCCTATACATTTAACTTCTAAAGCTGCTGCAGTTATTCAACACAGCAGGGGTACCTTCATAAACCTGGTTTTTGTGTAATAAATGACATCCTATCGTACAGTGAAACTTTTCTCTTTACTTACCAGCTATTAAACATATAGTAACAACATAACAAAAAGATTATCACATAAGTGTTCTACCTGATTCGTTAGTTTATTCAGAATTCAAGTCCTTACAAAATTAAGACAGAATGTTTTTGTGGGAGCAAATCCATCCGCCAACCAAGGAAGCATGTATGGCCGGAGAGGAATAGGATTTGTGGGTAAATGTCTCCTGTTGTTCTTTAAGCTAAAATATTGCCACCAACCAATCATTTTTGCTAATTCAGTTTTGCGTGAAACATAAAACGAGGAGCCTCTAACACTTTTCCTTAGTCTGGATACTTTAACTGCGGAATATTAAATGATCTACAATTAAGACGCATTAATCTTGTATGAGGTATTTTAAAGCAAATTTTCTTGAATTATAACCTGCTGAAAACAACATAGTTTAAAGGAAACAACCTGGAACTTTATTCTGAATATTCTATGACAATGGGAGAAGGGTTTAAACTGAAAATTTTGAGTCGATGTGTTGCGTGATTTTTAGGAAACGGCAAGGAGGAACATCTGTAAATATGGTGCATACGCCTTGAATGGATTCTAAGTTTCTCCATAAACTAATCGTATGTTTAAGTAAATTGAGTTATTATATTTCCCACAACACTGATAAATTAACAAATTAATCAGACTTCAATTGTCATCAGTTAGACGAATGACACTAACGGATGACAATAAACAAATTTGTCGATGAGTTATATTTTTAAATAGAGATCGTAAAGCCAAAATAAAACAAACACTACTAAATTTAAATCAATTATTTAATACTTTAGAAGTACTAAATTATATGTGTTTCTGATGCTGGTTGGTTTTATATATATCCTGAGTAGCAAATATTTCACTGCGAGAAGCAACTTACGTTTCTCTGACCGCAGTTCTATCTGTTTGTCTTATTGGATTAATGCAATTCACGATAAAACTACAGGTCGGATTTTGATACACTTTGTGATAATGTACCATCCTTAGTTCCGCTGGAAAATAGAACATATTTCATTTTGATGTGAAATCGAAAAGCTTGGAAAATTAAGATAACGTTTCCCCATATTAGTATTCATTTTTTGGTGAACACGATTCAAGCAAAAACTACTGGTTGGGACTTAGTAACTTCTGGAAGTTGAAATGGTTTCAGCGTGCGAGCGGTACGTTACTAGATTTTTTTTTTGGTGGTGATGTGATAACTTTAAATAATCGGCTTAAGACAGAGGTCCATGCCACAATACCCACGTGAACAAAGATGCAGGCAGCTAGTGTTAGAATAAAATTATCCCTTTTCAAGAGAACAAGGAATAGAAAACAAAAATAATCACTTATGGTAACTTTTCCTGATTTTGACGTTGTTCCTAAACTTTATTTCCTATTAATTTCCTGACTTTAACTGCCAATAATTGTTAAAAGCGCCTATTCTCTTAGAGATATGCGTTTTCTAATTAGCGGATATATTTTTTCAACAGTGATTATCAGGATAAGAAGGTCAACTAAAATGTAATCAGGTGACATGAATAATGCTTAAGCGTATAATCACATGAAAGTATTGAGTATAATTTTACTATTTCGGTGTTCTTTCTTAACCAGAAGAAATTGTAGCAAAAGCTGGTATATTTTCAGGGAAAGACACTTCCATATCTAAATATATTTCATTATTGTTACCAAATTCCCATAAACATCATCAAGTGACATAAAAGATTATATCTTCTCCAGCATACGTGGTTATTCTTCAGGAAAATTCATGGGTAGTTTCTGTTTTTCCAACTTTGATACACTTCCAACACGAACAGACGGTCGGTAGAAATACAGAATGTTCTGAATAGTAACATCGCATATGCAGCAAGATAAACAAACTAGATTTAGGGATTTATTAATAACAAGCAGTTACCGAAACGGTTAATCGCTGTTGTATAGTGATAATGATCCGATATGTAGGCTCATATTTGGTTCAGATGTAGCTGTTTTTCGTCAAAATTGGACCCATTTTTAGTTCTGCTAACCATACCCATAATAATTGATAATAGTGCATACCATAAATGTATTAATTAAATGTTAATAAATCTATCATGCAAATTATAATTTTTTCTCTAGCATTAACATTACTTTTTCAGATCACGAACTGTTGGACTCAAAGTCTGATATGAAAATTGCTTTACGTCTCTCAACAGCAAGGTCTTTAGAGACGGGAAAGGATGGGAAGCAAGGAATGGGAAAGAATTCGGCCATGGCCTTTTGAAGGAAGAATCCCGGCATTTGCCTGGAGTGATTTGGGAAACCATGGAAAACCCAAATCTGGATGCCCGGACTGGGATTCGAACCGCCGTCCTCCCGAATGCGAGGCCAGAACGCCTCAAAGTCAATATGACTACGGTGGGACAAATAGTCAGCTCTTCTTTCTTGTGTTTTCCATATTTGCTTTATTTTTTCGGAATCGAAAAATAAACTACAGACCAAATCTTTTAATGACAAATAATATGTGAAACTTCCTAATTCTTGCGTGATATTTCTAGGTCAACTACAATTTCATCTTAAACATTACATTATATAGTTAAAATGCCACTATAGACTAGGGCTTTAACAGCCACTAAATGTTTAAAAATACACCCAAAAGATGATTATAAAGTAATTTGAATTCAAACGACTACCAAATTCTTGTAATCTTATTTTATTCAAATGAAGTAAGCAAGAGTTGCCACAAAATGCTGTAACAAACATTACATCATTTTTCCTAGTTTACCTAAGCCTACATCAGTCAGTCTATTAAGCAAAACTACTACAGATTTAGAGAAGTATTATGAAAAAGATTTTTTTTTTTTAAATAATACACATTGATCGAGTTTACTGATGGAGAAGTAAACAGAAATTCAACCACATCAAGTGTCTCTAATATTTAATCGACATTCATTCTATCGTTTTATGTTTAGTCTTCTGAAAGATTGACAGATTTCAAAACAGCATGTCTTAAACAGTTAAAATGGCACTAGGAGATATTAAACGCAAGCTTTCGTTCCCAGTTCCATTTTATTTCAAATTGTAAACAACACCCAGTCACTATATCTGTATAGAAATTAAATACAGTTCAAGCAAATCTTAAACGAGATGCCAAAGAAATAACCTGTGCAGCTCTTTTGAAACTTTGATCTAAATGCGGAATTGAATTTGTGTTAGAAAGGTGGGAGTCAAAATGTTAAATAACAAATGATTCTTGTAATATACTGAATGCCAATTATTTAATTCAGAAGTTAACTAAAAGAAAACCTACCAGCAAAAATGAAAATCTCCGATGCAAATTGTATTTATAATAATGCAACCTCATTTTTGAAGTACGGCAGCAATGAATTTCTTTCCTCACCCACATAAACATGAAATCGGTAATAGTAAAATCACACTTTGCGCATATAATTTTCGTCTCTATTAAAAACTCAACGAATAGTGTATAATAGATTCAAAAAATCCCAAAGCAAAACTATAAATTGTACACTATTGGTGAGGATATAAAGCTTATCAAGCAAACACTTCAATAATTTTTTCACCTCGTTTTTAACCTGTTCCTCGGAGATGACATTGGTGCACACGACACAAATAGATCAGAAGTTGGCCACAGCACGCTACATTTAGCCATTGATTTTGGACTGCAGTGCTAATAGGTTACACCCAGCGCTTTTTCCAGCCTCTGCATTCTTTTTGTGTTCCATTACCAGCAGAGACTGACGACAGTATTTCTGCAGTCGAAGGTGCTCATAAAAAGCGTTGAACACATTAGCGCGTCAGCACTTTTGGGGGAACTTCCGGAGCCGAGGCCTTGGCCGGCAGGTGGCAGCAGACAGACACAAGGACTTTTTTTAGACTCATGACCTACACGCAGACACATCCACTGTGCGTGAGTTACTGTATTTCTCCGGCAGCTGCAGGCAGTGATCCCAAGAACAGAAACATGCCAAGGAAGAGGTACCCTGTCTCAAAACATCATAACCACGCAAGGTATAGCCGGCGATTCATCTAGATAAAGATTAGATAGAATTAGAGAAGTTGTTTAGCTGCAGAATTGAACTTGTACTGCGTTATGCATAAGCCACTTATTAAAGAAATATGAAATGTCAATAATTTTGTCGAAATTGCTGTAATATACAATTTAAAACGTATAGGCGACATTTATAATGAAAAAGGTAGACTGATCATCATTTGTTGTCCAGGAATGATATTCGGATATCAGTGACCCATATTTCTGCTCTACACGTGATTCTAAAACTACCCACTTCGATTCACTATACGTCGCAAACAATTTCCTCCGTAGTTCCTTAAGATTTTTCAATTAGACTGTTGCATTTTTGTTGTAACAACTAGAATTATAATAATTTAATAGGAATATTCAGCTACTGATTGGACCTGAAGCCATTGGAGAGGACTAATATACATACATATTTATTGTGGACATTTGTGTTGGTTGGTTTGGTTTTCAGAACTGATATTAATTTCATTCAGTTTAGTTTTAATTTCCTAAGGATCTTATTCACTGTCTGTAGACCGATTGGGTTCAATAACATACTCTAATTACATTTGATAGTTTCGGTAAATAAAGGACTTAGTGCTCACCAGATATATGAAAGTTCAACTAACACAATGATACTATACTACGCTATTTAGATGCAGGTCGATAAGACTGCGCTGTAAATTTTCTTTACGCCACTCTGCTGTAAGAATGATTAACAGCGTTCACATTTATCTAAACACATACGCGGCAAGCTTATCTGTGATCGCTTAAGTATGTGAGAAGTTCTTTTGCTCGATCTGCTACGTGTATGGCACACGATTTTACGGGTTCTATTAAACTGGACGTAACACGCATCAGATTTAAAACGATAATTTTTAATGATCTCCGACTTGAGCAAGTGTTCAAACTGACCGCTCCTTCTCGTTCCCAATCTGAACTGAAAATCGATTCTACTTTCAGAGGTCAGACGCAAGGCGAAACGTATTTTTTGAAAGGCGTAGACTCATTCCGGAATTATTCTATACTTCGATTTGACCAGTGGCTTAAAATAAAACAGTTATTACTATCGGCTATTTCTTATATATTCCAGCTCTGCTGCCTTTAACTAGAAGGATCTATTGAATCAAATGAGATATTGAATATGTCAGAGGTGGATCACAAGCATTAAACGGATTTAGGGCCACGAAACATGACGGAAGAAACAAAACAATACTGGTAGGCGTTTAGACTACAAGTAAAATAAAAGTCGCTAGGAATCTCTGCCAGAGATTTCACAAAAAATATACTGCAGAATTTTCTTGGAAGTGACTCCTCAGACCACAACATTCTAATATTAGTTAAAACGTGAAATTTTTTGAGATTGGATATTATGATATCCGACGTCTTGATTATGATATTTTACACATTTTTCAACAATTGCACATCACAGTCGAATAAATTTGGAGTGCAAAAATTAAGAGAAGCAGTATGATGGGAGTTCTGATGCGTCCAAAGTTTGTCAAGTTTCCCACTGAATATTTTTATTGCTTTTAAGTGTTAATTTACATTTAAATACACTAACAGCTAGTCTGGAAAATGATTTTTTGTTTCAAGGCTAGCATTCTCTCTTCCAAATGACTGTTGCAAGAAACACACGTTAATGTTCTATACAGGTGAATATTACATTTCGATGAGGGAACGAGGTGTACTTATTATGATTAATTGAACCGTAATTAAAAGCTGCGTCGGGGACATTAGATGGTTCAATGATTATAGTTTGGGTATTATATCCATGTTTGCGACACGTCAATATTAACATCACTGTTAATATCATCCTTAGTTGGAACCCCCATAAAATTCAGATTTCACATTACATGAATTTTCTTATTCTAAATTTTTCTACGAATTAATACAAACAGTGTCACTTAATTCTCATTGGAGTTTTACTGTTCTATTCATCTAGCCGAGTTAACTTATTATATGCAAGAAGTAGACGTAGGAAAATATATAAGATCTGTTAACCGCGTAATAATTTTCCATTAAGCTGACTCGTTTCTTGTTTACGGGATTGTCAGTCTTTCCCAATGTTATCAGTAATGTAGTTTGCTTGCATACAACCAACAACACACGTTAAATCTCTATCGAAGATGTACACAGTGCTATGAGCTCTTTAGTACTCAGTTCAGCTCAGTGAATATTTTATGAGAATCTCCAATAACCGAGCTACATAATAAATTAATTAACAATTATTAAGAGTAAATGCTAGAGCCTAATTCTTTACTCTGAATGTTCTCGCAGGATTAGAAAGAGACAGAGGTATAGCAGAAATTGGAGCTGATGTCCGTACGTAGGTTTTTAATTTCCAATACACAATACTATCGAAAAAGTATTACGATCCTACAAAATATACATCACGAGACAAAGTCATTTTTTTCCATTGGCGGCTCTCCTGGGTATTTTACAACTGTTTTTCATTCTCTAATATACGTACAAAAGATTCAAGTATTGGTTTTAGTGAGATGTTTAGTTAAAGGAGCTCCGGAAATTACGTTTGTGAACGACAGTTGTTAAGTGATCGTGAGTTCTATTTACATGCAACGTGGGTGCTGTATTCTAGTCACAGCTCCGTCTCGGATGTTGGCGTTGTCGCTGGTGCGGGAGATAATAATTAATGTTCTGCGACACGTGTGTCTCGACCTTGGGTGATGGTGACAGATGGGTGTTATTTTGAGTGCTTGCTAGCTGGCGCAGAGTAACGACCTCGTCCGGCTGATGGCAGATTGAAGCCCGGGGGTCGGCGGTGCCTTGGGAACAGGTAGTTGCGGTGACACTAGCAAGAACGAACACATCAACTTCTGTCTCATCTCATAACTGATTAGACTATAATATCTTAGGTTTCCTATTCTATGATTTGTATATTATAGTTAAATAATAGTAATATATCAAACAGCGTGTAGGCAAGCAGTTCTAAATACACATCAGGCAAACTATTAGTTTCAATTTTGAGTTGTATAAGAGAAGCCATTCCAGGGATAGATTGGGTACTGTGTGTTAACGCACAAACTCTGCCGTGAAGTTGAGAAGGAATGATCAGCCTGCTTTCATTTCCTGCCCCTAGCCCTCATAAACGTCGAGGTGTTCAGGAATAATTTCCTAATCATGAAGTTTAATTCTGAGATTGTTCTCCAGTTTAGGCTCTAAAATAAACTGTTCTTAATACTGTGACACAAACTTACGTCCACTTGTTGACAGGTTATTAGATTGTTGGTGGTTTAATTAATGTGATAAATAACTAGTACACGATACAATTCAGTTTAAACTTGTTTTAGTTTTCATAAACATGACGTCAAAGATACTGTTTACATGCATACTTACAATCAAGTGATTGTATACAACATTTTTTCCACACACAATACAGTACTTGGCCGTCGTAAATTGAGTCGGTGAACACTTTGCCGAAAAACTGTTTCTCTGTCTCGGTGTTTGCTTTATATAAGCTACATCGAAATTTCTAGAACACTTCAAAAGCTTCCGACAGATAATTCTCGAACATTAACAACACTTAAACAATTGAAACATATTAAAACAATCAGAATTAATACATAATCATTTACCATCATTACAAAATGGTCGGAAATGGAAATTAAAGATACTTAAACCCAAAATTATTTACAGAAATCATTTTAAGCTGCAGTAAATTGTCCTTTAGACATAGTAACTTGCCTTAAAAGTTGGAATTATAAACATTTAAGCAATTCTCTTGCATAGTAAATATGTTAATGGCCTCTAAATAATTTCTATTCATAAAACAAAGTCTATATACACTGATTGACTGCTATTTGAAAACCAAACCTACCAGATCATATTCAACCAAACTCTAGCTTACTACAAATGATTCACAAAATACATTTTAGGTCTGAGGGCCGTTACAAGGTGGATCAATGATTTCTCTAACATTAAGTAGTTAACGAACCTAGATGTCAGGAAGACGTCAGTTACAAATAAATTAAAATTCTAATTCTCAAAACTTATGTGATACATGGAATAAGTCCACGCTTACAATGCTACTGAAGATGTGGTTTAAGAAATAAATGGATCAATGCTTAGATACATATAACCGATATTTGTCTCTCCGTCATACACATTTTATCTATTCCTTCGTTTTGAAGATATTATAGAAAATAGTTGAGATTCGTGGTTATAGTAGTAACATTCCTGTTTGACACAGTTTGTTTTTGAAGTACTGTTCAAAATTAATACAACTGATCGGTATTTATTATATGATTTCAGTTTCAAACAGCATCTAATGTTCAGTGCGATTAATTATGGAAAATGTAATAGACGTTATATTTCACTGAAATCGCGATTTTAGCTGTACTTTTGTTGCGGGAAGAGTAGTCTACAGAAATTTCGTGATTGGCGCAAGTAAATACAATAGCAATATTTTATATTGTTAACTTCAACCGATTACATTCAATGGTAAAAGTATTTTTTACAAATGATGATCTACTATATTCTGGCAAGGGTTACTGATGCCTATCCCAAACGGCGTAATTTTGTGAATATCTACACAGTTGAGAAAAAAAAAAAAAACATTACCACAAAATTTTAGCTCAGCATTTTACACTGCCTCTTTAACTGTCTCAATGAATAAATTTTAATACAACCCATAATCACAAGTTTTAATACAATGCCACTAATATTTTCATTGGATTTAACATCATTTCTGCACTTTGTGTTAGATATTTGACCAAATTTACGATCTCAGTTGCGTATTGGAGGTGTTTAAGGAAATTTACACCGGGCATGTTCTCCATTACTATCGGATTAAATTTGTTACTAACTATTGGCGAATTTCCACGCTGATATTTCCATTAAGTCATACTACTTTTGTATATTTCGCTGTTTACATCCATTCAGCAAATCACCTGTGTTCTACAAACAGAAGTTCTGATGTCACTGTATAACAGACTGTTATCAACAAACAGCCTAATACTAGAAGATAAATTGTCTCTAAGATGGTTAGTAAATAACATAATAAATTTTCCATGTTTTATAATTTTAGTCTGATTGCAGAACAGGTGGCATGGAGAAGATGAGCGTGTCGAAATAGAATTGCTCGTCAATTAAAATAGATCTGCTATGTTTAAACTTTGCATGTGCGCCACCACACGAGGCTTTCAGTGGAGAAAACACTCTCAGAATTTTTTTGATGCAGAAATGAATGATCAGGCAAAATGCCGAGCTTGTCAGTTATAGATATTCCTCAACTGGAAAAATAGGAAACTTCAAATGATTTACGTAATATTTATTTGATCCTTCAAACTATATTACGAGTATGTTTAAGCACTTGCTAGGTTTAGCCATAACTAAGTCAGCTTAAATCATTCCTTTATGAAGTAACAAATAAAGTGGTCAGTGAGAAGGATTTCTCTCCAATTCTTTAAATATATATATATATATATATATATATATATATATATATATATAAGTTGTTATGTGTTACTAGGAATAATATTATCAACTTTGGACCAAAATAAGTAGGCTCACCTTTTATTATTAGTATTTATAGAACTTTTCTTTACTTATTACATTGTATACCTGGAAGACTTAATTCAGTAAAAAAAAGATAAATGTGTCAAGAAAAGCCACGAGTAAGTATCGAATGCTATTATCTAGCTGAAAAGAAAAGCTATTTTGTTACAAGAAAAAGGGTTCCTCGATACATGATAATTTAATAAATGTATGATCTATATGATTTTATTATAATGTAAAAATGTCTATAATACTTACAGAAACACAGAAAAAAGAAATATTTCATAAACGTTTAACAGTTCGTTGGCCGTGTTTACACAATTTTCGTCTATTAAGATCTACAACTAATGATTTGCACAACCTTTAGAAACATTTCTCGCGACTCTCTAACCTGATGTTTGTTTTTACTTTGAGACTGATATGATGACACCATCACCGTGCTTAGCACTCAAATAAAGTTAGATATTTATCAGTGCCATTTGAGGCAAATGTTCCTAAGTAATAAAAGTACCTTGCTTTATTTTTAAGGTTATAAAAGTTAATATATAAAGAAATTCGTCGGACAGCTCAAAATAGGCATCTCGATCAATTATCTAGCAGATGATTTTATATGTAATGCAGGGATACAAAAAAGAAGGTTTATGTATTTAAGTGGAAGGAATAGAAAGAAATAATTCCATCAAGCTATGTAGTTAATATTTTTCTGACTTAACGGCTTCAGTGCACGTAATTTAAAGTCAGATGGTGAGCAACATGATTTCTGCAGACGATTTTGTATGGCTGGTGCCTAGTAAATATTTTACTTCATCGGCAAACACTCAACTAGCGATTTCATAAATACTTTTTTACATGAAGTGGTTGCGAGTGGATGTGTACAAAAATTGATTTTTGTATCCTCCGATATTGCTGTTTGCATTCTTTGTCGACCTCAAGAAAAGTGCTATTTCGAGGATAATAGGATTCTATAACATCGGTCCTTTGTTGACCGTCAAGGTTACTTTCTCTTCCAGAACAGTAACTTTCGCTAGCTTTGAAAGAATACACGGTCGTATACATTTAAAAATATTAATATATTTCTATACCTAACATTATTTAAACAAAACAGCTAACATTTAAACAAGTCTTGTTCAGTCTGTTAGTATTTAAGTTACTATGGATGAAAATAACTACATTGTTAAAAAACACGGGAAATTATTGCCAGTGTTTCGTAATAACTCGCAGGTAGAGCATTTTGATGTGTTCCTTAACTGGTAACAAAACTAGATTAAGACTCCCTTGACCTATTACTAGAGATGTGTATAAACTGAAGTGCTCTCCACCCGTCCAATCTACAAGCTGGTAGATGGTTGTCACTGTGACAGACAGACAGATTTATGGAGCTGAGGCAAACGAGCTGATAACTCGTCGTATCTGCGGCGTGGCAGCCGCGTCTCCTATTGACACAAGAAACCGTCTTTGTTTTCCTTCCGTCGCGTGCGTCTGCTCGCGGCCGTATCAGATGCAGCCTTCACGCTATTCCACAAGGCTGGGCCTAGCCTAGCCTGCTCACAGACCTACCGTACACACCATATTAAACACCTCGCGTCACTTGAGATGCTTAACAAATGATATAACAATTTGCAACTAAGTATCTTTAGTTTCACACCCAAATTAAGTCAGTATTACCTTTGGTATTGATACAGAGCCCAAGCAGGAAGCTGCCATTAGAAGTCAAAATCATGTAAGCTGCTCACAGGTAGGTTAGCGGTTCATTTCCTTCATGTTTTTTTTCTGCCTGTGTAGACATCCCCAGTAGGCATAATGTACCCATCAGTGCGTATTGTTTAAGGGGATAAAATAAGAGATACGGTGAAAGCCAATGTGGCACTTATAGCCCTAATGCCGGAAGAAAGATCGCTATATTTAACGTCCTCAACCGCTAGAGTAATCACCCACAACAGTATCCTATGCCCTCGTTACAAACGCACTGCTAAGGATCTTGATTTTTTTTTTTTTTTTTTTTTTTTTTTAATGGCATTCGGCCATGTTAGGCATTCAGCCAGCTCAATGTGTTTTTTCGTTTTACAATGTATAGATTTCATCCAAGTGTGATTGTTTTCTCTCTTTTGTAAGGACGACACAAGACGAACACAAGACTTAATTAAAACCACCCATGCCCTCGGCCGGGCTCGAACCGGCGACCCCTGCAACGGGAAGCAAGCAGGCTACCCCTACGCTGCCGGGGTGAGCTTAGTATACGGAAAATTTATCTTACAACCGGGACTCGAATCAGGAAAACTGGATCGGCCAGTACACTACCAACATATTGCGGGGACGAGCACTATAACGCATTTATCGAATACATTCACTGTAAACTGTATGCTTCGTTCTTGCAGTAACGATTCCCCCGAACGTAAGCGCTTCGTATTGAATCGTCCATGCTTGAGGCCACAATTTAAGTGAGCAATAAAACTGGTAGTAGTCTTGCTTACCTGTGTACGGTTTACGCAAACGTGATGGGGATGCTTTAGACTAGAATTTTTGATGGCTCATCATTCACTTTTTATGATGACACATAACTGTCTACACCACTGGTAGGCAGCTTCATTCCTTACCGCGCACTAGCGGGAGTTCAAGCTAGTATGGCGGGCGGTAGGAGTTCTGGCAGATACTGAAGTATTTTCGTTTGTTTTTTTTTCGTTTTTTTTTTCGTTTTTTTTTTAAATTTAATTGACTTTTTAAAAAATTTTAAGAACTATATCAATTTACAGCTTAAGGAAGCCAGTAAAACCATTATAGGTTGCCAAATTATTCTATCATTATTTATTAACAAACGATTAGCTTCTTCGTTATAATCTAATGATAAGATAATTTCGTAAGTTTCCTGAATTATCTTACATAAAAAATAATATAATTCCAGAGGATATTGACAGATTTACTAGCCACCTCAACAAACTTAAATTGTACATAGAAAAACGATTTGAAGATATTTGTAAAGTGAAGGTGAATAACAGACTAAAAAATCCGTTTACCGCAAATATTGACGTAACTGATACAACTTGTTAACACGAACTGTTAGAAACTAGATATCATGAAGAAAGTAAACATGAATTCGATAGTGGTTGATATGAAAAGCTGTGACGAAATTATGTCTAAATGTCAGTATTTTATACCCATCCCTATCTCATATCTCGTGTAATCAAGCTTTAGTACTGTTTTTAATACTATGATCACAGACAGAAAACGCCTGAATATTTCCGAAAGAGGGTACCTCCGTTTGCTCCTTACAAAAGTTGAGCCAGATATCCAGTATTTAGTTTCGCAAAATCATCCTCTGGTTTCTCATAAGTAAATTAAAAATTAAATGTAATTTAACCAGGCGTCATACTTCTACGAATGCAAAGTATGAATGAAAAGATAGATTTAACTACAGTATGTCGTTTCATAAAGATTTGTTCTGCCAAATGTAGCAAAAGTACGCTATAAAGTTTTTGGTAAGTAATTATTATTATTTGCTGTTACTTCGGTTTATAAATTTTATAAATCACCATTAGTATGGAACCGGTGGTTGGTGAGAATATTTTAGTGCCAACAGGATACAAAACGGGACGGTAAATATAAAAGGTTTACTTCCCCTGATCTACACAGACATCAGCCACAGCCACAAAAGGAATGCGCAATAACATAACTTGGCATTTACTGAACAGCTAGATCTGTAATATGTCTTAAGTTCGTTTATTTGACCTATGAACCTTCAGCTTTTCTCTAATTTGATTTAAAATATCCTGTATCATAACTACTGAAAGACAGCATGAGATTTTGATGACATTAAAAGGCAATTGGTTTACAACTGTGCTGTAAAAACAACAGTTGCCTGTATCGGCATTGTAATTTTAACTTTCATCATCATAGTATCAGAGGTTCTACTGTAAGAGATTTTTCGCCGTCTTACAATCTGTGGTTAGCGATACAGAAACAGCCCTCTCGGCTGAATACTAGATAGCCGAATTTTCAGTAAAAATCATTTCATACGTTGAAAGAACAGACAAAAATAATTCTTCTGATCTGAACGCTCGTCAAAAAAGCTGTCACACTCGTGCCGAGTCTCGCTGCTGATTGATTATTGCTGTTACACTGCAAACGGTTCACTAGGGCGCTGCTTGGTAATATTCTGTTTTCTCTCCATGTTATGGATTGTGTAGCGATATTCTTCTATATAGATTTGCGGGGAATTTGTTTTGCAATCAGATATATATTAGATTATTATTATCACCATCTCACGATAAAAAAATCAACTAGTTTAGATCAAATCGAACATAATCCCGCACAAAAATTTCAGTTCAACTATAGTTCAGACATTTAGTATTTCTGAACACATTTCACCTGTCATTTTACTGTAACGATTTTATAACTTTGTTCACTTGTAGAAATACTTCTCAAAACAAATAATAAATAAAAAAAACATATTACTGATGATACCTTGACGGGAGATTAACTTAGTTCATATTACTGGATTTGAAGAAAAACTACAGATAAATAATTTACAACTGCGGTGATCTAGACAGTATATCTAAATGCATGGGTCAACTTGGAAATTGGATAAATGGCAATAAGAATCAGCTTTCTTAATATGCAGATTTGAAAATAGGGATTATACTGTGGAAGTGGAAATGATTGATGGTGCTAGGTGAAAAGTATTATTATCTAGGTATAATTGTTGATTGTAATGAATTTTTTGCTACCCTTGTTGCACAGTTGTTGCATAAATGTTTTAAATGAAACACCGTTCTGTTAACAACTGTCTTATTAATGTTTTTATCAAACGCGTTTCGCCCTTTTGGAGAGGGGCATCATCAGAGGAAGATTGTGGTAGCTATCACAATCTCCCACTGATAATACCACACTTCAAAATGGTGAAACGCGTCTGATAAAAACATTAATGAAGTTATTGTTAATAGGTGGTGTCTAATTTAAAACATAGTTGATAATATAGTAAGTTGTGGAGCGTAAGCTGGGTAAGTTTAAAAGAAATAAAAATATTGCGTGCACTGAAGAAGCTTGTTGAGTGGATTTCTTAGGAAGCTGAGGGATCTGTGCTTTGAAACACTGGAAGACATTCACTTGGCTGTTATAGGATGTTTTGTGATAAGGAACCAACATTATAAACATCAAATAGTGGGAATACGGACCGTGTAAAAAAGGAAAGTAGCTAAATATATCAGTGGAAACCAACATAGGATGCATTTAGTAACTGAAATTATTAAGGAGCCAGAGTTTGGACTCATTGGTAGGCGTTAGGTGGGTATATAGTGGTATAGTGTAAGGTACGCGGTGGCAGTGAGGCCAGGTGAAATATTTGGAGAAGATTTCAAATCAGGAAGTGGATTGGAAAATATTGCCTACCACATATTAGTACTTTTTCAGGCTTAAGTTAGTGGAGAAACTTTTCCTTGTTTGTGGAACAGTTAGAGACTGAATTACGTCGCCTTGGGAAGCGTTGAACAATTTGTCTCTGATATTAAAGCAGTTTAAAATAAAAATGTAAAATAATTAGTAGGTATGTATGAAATATTGGCCCTAGGACTAATCTCCAATTCAGTTAACAATGACAATAAGAAAAAATAAAGATGGGAGCATTAAATTAATTACAAATAAACAGGTCTTTCTTTCAACAAGGGTATTTCTACCTGTTCGGAATTAGCTGTTCTCAGATGGGAGTGTTATGAAGAATCATTACAAATGTATTTCTCACTAAGCACACAGAAACATGGTTCTTCAATTTTTCTTACAACGTCGTGAATGTGACATGTCAGCGTCATAGTAGTAAATACATATTTAAAAAATAAAATAAATAAAAGGCTATGCAACATCACCTGAAAAATATGACATGCGCGTGGAACATTGGAACAAGGCCGTGTACGACATTATCAACAATGAACACGAAGAGAACCCTACATACCAACATTCAGCAAAGTAGCCAACATATTCTGTAATTAGGTTTGCGGAATATAGAAGCATTCTACTCATAGTTGTATAACAAGGACTGACCAAACAGTGGCAAAAATTTGGAACCAATCCAGCAGCCTTCTGTGCTAATTGTTCAAAATCTAATTCCAGTATAGACGAAACAAGATTATATTCAAAGGAAATGTATTAATTAGTATTAAATATACGTATTTCCCAAATACTTTTTTTACAATTTTATTCCTCCCAGTTGAAGGCTGGGAGGTGGGCTGCTGGAGGATCATGTAGATCCTTTTCAGCCTACTACAGTACGGGGACGGAGGGGGTGGAGTTCGGCCGTGGCCTTCAAGGGAACCATCCCAGCATTCGCCTCAAAGGACTGCAGAAAACCACTGAAAACAGCAATCAGGATGGCCAGACGGGATTTGAACCCTGTCCTTCCCAATGGTAGGTAATAGGAGAGCGATATTGCTCTTCTCCTATCTGGGTGCCCAAATACTTGGGATTTAATTTTGTTATATTTTACACTCACAAATATTTGAGTGTGAGAAATGATAAAATATACTCAATTTTCACTAATTTATTTGCAATATTTTGGTAATTATATCGATTAATATTGTATTGTATCTAAGAACGAGATTGTATGGAAAATTAGTCAACAACGATTACAAGATTTTCAACAATCAGTTGAAACCAATATTCTACCTTACATTAAAATATTCGTTTCTACCTAAAACAGAACGCCATATTACAAAAAAAATTATAAACTCATATTCTTTTACAATAATGAACCGTTTATGGTTCTTCCAGTACGTCATGAAGGGAAGTTGGGTAGTTGGTACCTCAGCCATTGGTATGAAGGATGCCCAGTATGTAATGAAAATTAAATTATGTAATTTTCGTTCTCCCAGAGCCGAATACTGGCGCCTCTGTTGTTCATTAATTCCTATTAAATTTACAGCTGTTGTAATGAACCACATTGATCATATCTATTACGACGTGAGATGGCTTTATGGCCATTTTGTAACGTTTCAAGCTATTTTGTAACATTTGATTAACTGAATGTACTTGATATTTTGCAATTAATCTAAAATTCTCATTTTGTACTAGATGTTAACCACATAACAAATAAATAGTTGTAAAATTATTTCTCTAAAACAAAATTATTTCAAATACATTTCATATCATATTGACACACTTGCACTGTAGACGACCATACAAACATATGCCTCTAATAATGCTGTTCTTAGATTGGTGGCTATTCAGGTTTTTTATTTTTACTTTTTTAAATATAAGTAGTGGTAGTTAATACCTTTATTTTTTTTACCCATTCAATAACAAAACATTTTTTATAGCAGACACATAAATGCAGCGTCTATTTGAAATGACGGATGCATGTCCATACATAACGCAAATTAAATCTCATCAGTATTTTGTTATAAATTTCTGTGGTTTCAACAATTACGTTCAGATTAACTCTCCAATCGGCTAGACGTGTAAGAGAAAACTTTCGATTTACATAAAGTCTCTAAAATATGCGTCTGTGGTTTCTCACTTTCTACCAATTACCCACAATGTAAACTATACAGCAGTTTAGTCCATACACGTTGTGAATAAATGTATTTACGAATTTCATCAATTTTATAAATGAAATAACCTACAGATACTAGATAGAGACTTTTCGGTTAATTCATTGCAACACAATTATATAAGTCATTAGCCGTACCCTGCGACTTCGTACGCATTGGAAGTGTGTTATATAAATAATAGTAATAAATATTGCAATGTAATAATAAAACTTTATTTACAATCTATAAGCAAAAAAGAAAATCAGTTATATTTCTCTTAAAAAATAGTAGAATTATATGTTGTTTGCGTATTTGTTTGTTTTGAAGATGTTGATTCGATCAGTTATTTCTGCTTTAAAATAGAAATTTATGTGGTTGAAAACTAATCTAATGTATTGCATTAGTTCGTTTAGAATTATTTTTAATTTCTTTTGGTTTCAAGACGTCATGTTACTGACGTCATTAATTCAGCCACAAGTAAAGTAGTTGCAACGTATCAAGTTTCAATTGCAGTACAATGAATGTATTAATGCGAATGTGACAGAAGCCATGCTTTTCGAAAGGAAATTTTAGCGGAAGTTGTGATTAAGTAAAATGCAACCTCGGACAGAATGACAACTGACACGCTTTATTAAAACAATAGGCACCGCGGATATAAGTTTATAGTTTAGGCGGTGTAGCATAAGGTTTTAGGATTCCCAGTTAATTTTTAATTTCATTAATTCCATATTGCTTTCATCCTTAGCTCAACAGCACGTAAGAAGTTCCAACTTTATGGCGCTGTAAACGACAACCGAAAACCTACATGACAAAATTAGGGTTATGTGCGTTACATAATAACAATTCTATTTAGTTAATCAATTGAAAAGAAATAAATTGCAAAAGAAACGCATTCAACTCGTCATTTTTGACAAGTGTCGAAGCTAGTTGATATATAATAACTATTTTTTACAACTTTGAATTCTCATAGACTGTAACCTATGTACTGAGAAATAAATTACGACTAAAAACCTTGAATGTCTTACTGTTAAAATTATGCAACAGAAGAAGTCCCCTTGCGAACTTATCGACTCTAAAGTAGATACGACTTTTTTTTAAATTTAAGAACGAAATTATATTTCCTACTCCAGAAATATTATTTTATCAAGCGTACTAATTTTTGCGCTTTGAATATGTCATAGCGTTCTTGCGTGGATCTACGAAAAGCAGCGTATTCGATGTCTGTGAAAAGCAATGAATAAAGATGATAGTACTGGCTACGAAGTAGAATGTTATTTGGTGTTGATAAAATTCGAATTGATAGTAACAAATCGCAAAAATAATTATTCTTTTTAAGATTGTTATTACGTTTGATTCACGTATTTCATTAATTTTACTGGACAAAACTGAAGACCTAAATAACCAAATTCAGAATACAAAGGTTACTGCTGTGATCTTTTGACAGTGCATCTTGAAAGGAGTGCCCATCTCAATACAGAGTGTTCCATGGCCCATATTTATCCAATCTAGAAATGATAATAAGTTCTTGCTCCGTTTTTTGGCACGTATATCTAGACCATTGGCTCTTATTAAAAAGAAAAGCATCAATATTGCTGCCGTTGTTTTTACATGATGTTTTTTCAAACTGTTAGACATACTCAGCTCGATTACAGATTTATAATAGTATAGATATATCCCCGTATTGCGTACGAGTTTGGTATTATAACTTCTGATATTTATTTTTATGCAGATTGGCACATTAGACAATAGCATCAATGTGAAATTTATATACGGTTTTTCGAATTGTTTCTCGAGCACATGTTTTACATGTATTATTGTTCTTTTGGAAAAAATAAAATTACGTAGTGATTAGATACTTCGTCAGATAAGGGTAAAGGCTAAAAGAAATTGATTTCAAGTGCTTAAAAGTTTACGGTGACAATTATTGCTGATTTTCAACAATTAAAAGAATGAATTAACCAGTACTAAAGAAAATCCTCCTGACGACAAATTAAGTCCCCAAGCATAAATCATTACTATCAATTTTTATCAAAATATTATCATGAGCTGAGAGTGTCTCAGATTGTGTTGTCATGTATTTAATTAAGATTCTTAGGGTAAATATACTCTTTGCATAAAGACGAAATGCTTAGTTTACTTTTCCCATCAGTAACTATAAATACTGGATTTATAATGCACGTAAATCGCACAAGAGTAAGTGCATGTCTACATCCACAAAAGAAAGCTGCTAGGTTAGCGGTAAAAAAGAAATTAGTCTAAATAACTTATGAATATACGAGTAACATGTATGCATTTCAGTTAGACTATAAACGGACTTATCTGCCTTAAGATTGGGAGACATTTACTCCAGATTATATTTTATGGAGAATGATTTAAACATTGAAACATCTACTTCGATTACTTATATGTTAAGATAAATCGATAACCATGTTTCCACTTTCTAGAAAAAATGAATTCTTGCCATTGAGAACAAATTTATAATGAAAATTAACATCCGCAACCCTACTTATAAATCTGACAGAAAATGATTGCTGTCCTATTGATTACTGATGGATAACTGAATTAATTACAATTAATAGAAAAAACTGCAGCTAACATCGTGATTCGATTAAAATATTTATTTCTACATACGAGCGGTTATAATTGCATGAACTTAAAGTTACACAATTCTCCGTTGTTAACTTTTTTTTAATTCAGTGGCATGGTTTACGGAACGTTATCACAGATTAAAATGATTCTGGTGGAAATGAAAAGGAATAATTTTTAATTCATACCCAAGTTGTTAACTGCATTATTGGATCCCTCATTTGACTACTTTGTGCAGAATGTCGGCCTTAACTAAACCTTTTTTTCGAATAGCATATCCGTTCCTTTTTTATCAACACACTTTGTTTTTATACAGATCCAGAAACCTTTATTTCATCCACTATTTAATGTTACGTTTGAAATAACATATGCATACTTGTTACGCAGATGTCAGAAATAATAGAGTTTTGCTCTTGCCTTATTATTTGTGATTTGAGCTTAAACGATATCGTTAATTAACTGTCGCTCTTATCCGAAGACTAACGATAAAAATTACCTAAACAATTCAATATATTGTTATTTATCCTTACCCACTGCTCTCAAAATATGGGACTGTAGTATGCATTTACTGTACTCACGGATTCATGTTTACTCCTGTTTGAATTATGGTTTGGGCAGCCACAACTCGAAACCAGTGAAGCTTCTGCAATGACTCTTCTTTATTTTAAGAAAAATCCTGTTATTTAATCTAGACAGGAAAATGTCGATAACTGCCGAAGAAACCTGTCTGCATCAATGAAACAAGAATTCCAATTTCAATGAAATATGATTGCTACGATAGGTGTATCATTCTGGTGCAAAAACGCGCATTTTCATAACTACATGTTGTACTTTATTTCTACTAATTTTGCTGTAGTAGTTACTTGAATTTATTTTTATGTGGCTTCTTGGATATTCAACGGCCGTGTGCCCATTACAGATCATCGGCCGTCATAGCTACAAAACGAAAGCTACTCCCCAACTGCATATTATGTTATACATCTTTTACAGGAGAGCGCAGAAAAACAACCTTGAAAAAAATTCTAAAAAAGTATTGTTGACAAAGGAAATCTATGCTGGCTAAAACGGAACATTTTATGAGTACAGCAATTTAGCGTGAATTGCGATTTCCAGAACTGTCTCTTAAGGATGGATGTGCATAAAAATGCTTTGAGATGACAATAAAAATACTTATTACAGTTTCAGAGGATCCCAAAACATGATAGTTACGAAACGAAAGTTTTCCTCAGAAACTTAACTCGTATTCTACTATGGAGATAGTAACAAACCAAAACCACGAGCTGAGCAATCTCTAAACAATATTGCGGCGTATAGCATTTGGCACAACGTGTGTCACTTCCAACAATATCTTTTTGCCTTGATACGTGGATTTACATAGGCTACTCTGTATTCATATACTTCTATTTTTATTTTATTTTTTATCCAAAGGTGTTTTACAGTTCCTATTAAGATAGGTATATCATTTGTAACTGAATTTATTTTGAAGGTATATTTTACAAAATCGAAAGCTAAACACTGGATTCTAACAACATAATACGACCGTTCGCAATGAAAATGGTTTATTCCTCGATATAGATATGTAACTGACATTACTCTTCATTGTTCTTACAGCGTTTTTCGTGGAGACAGTAGTGAAACAAATCTTTTGAATCAACATTTTACCTCTGATGTAGCAGTTTGAATGGAATTCAGAATATTGCATGTAATATATTATTTCATATAATATAATATTTCATATCCGAAAATAGATAATCACTGAATGCTGACGGTAAATTCGCCGACAAGCGTTTGGTATTCCTCAATTACAGTTGTTCAATTTCTGAACATATTATCCACGATATTATCAGTCAGACGAGAAAATAGTTTGTAACGTTTATTTCTCTTTGCAGCCCCCAAGGCTTAAAAATATTTTCTTTGTGTAGAATATTCCAATCAGCTTATTACCTCATAAAAAGGAAAATTTTAATCAATCTTAATTTTTTCAGCTTAATACCCTATTTCAGCAATTTTAATGGTCCTTATACATTCATGAAATTAGATCATCATTTAAAGTTTTGTTTATTCAACTTTAAACTAAAAAATATACATTTTAATAACAATATATCTTACTCTAACATTAATTTTATTACTTGTTTTGGTGTTATTTCCTTTAATTACATCGTCTAAGAACTTTATCTCTGCAGCAGTTCAGTTTTACCTTACACAAAGTAATTGAATTACATTTCAACGTATTGTCGTTGAGGACATTAGTAGTAATTTTAGGTTCTATACAAGATTTGTGTGAGAAGATAACACTGAAGTGATCATATTCCGTTTCCTGTGAGTCGTAATGTCTCTTAGTTGAGGCTGCTTCATTAGCATAGTTCTGAAGATATCACTCGGAAACTGAAACTACGTAAGATTCAAAGCAAAACTGTTCCTTGTTCTTCCTATTTCATTCAAATGTTTCTTATGCTGACAAATAAAGGAACCTTCACGTCCTTAAACGTGATTCATCACTCGTCTCTTCTCCGAATTTTTTACACTAACTCTCTTCTTTATTCACCGTTCACAGAACATCTATCATCTTAATCTTCAACATTGTTATTTACGCAGCATGTTACGTGGAAGAAAAAAGTTGTCCCAACACTCACAGGTTTACGAAATTATGGTCACATAAACAGCGTAATAAAGAAAGATAATTAATAGAATGATTTTTTCTATATTAAAGTAATAGTCTCAGATATTTGCAAATAGAACACAAACCGGGATCGCTAGTGAAGCTACAGTGTTTTCCGTGATATCAGTTGAACGAAATGTTATAATAAGCCTAAACTGAACAAAAAGTATATTGCATCGCTTAGGAAAATATTTGGCGATTCTTATACTTTTAAATTGTGTATACCACAGATATTCTCAAAAAGATATACATTACCAGCACCTACTTTACTCAACTACTCTTTCCTTGCTTTCAACAAGAAATAAATCTTAGCAATTAAAAATCTTTCAGTGATAAATATATCTACTAATTAACATTGGGTTTGGTAATATTGACCAGTTTTGAAAAGTAGTATGTAAACATTTGCATAGAATCAAATTAATAATATAGTCAAAGGAAGAACGGTAAACCAGATCTTTTAGATCAGGCAACACTTGAAATCTTGAAAGCTAAAATTACGACACCTTTTAAAGAATTTTAACAACCGAAAATCCCTGAAGAATGATAAGTCGTTCCCTTAGATATGCTCTAAATATGCACCCTCGTGTTTACATAACTGTAATCCGTTAATCATAATAGGGAACAATATCCTACTTAATATGTGAAGATAATTATGTCAAACATCACGGGCAAGTGAGAGGCGTCAGTTAATATCTAAAAACAAACAAAAAAAGTCATTTGAATTATTCATCTAGCACCTAATTTCATCAATACCTTTTGATTTGAAGTAAAAAACGTAATTTTTCTTATCAAGTCATTTACGTTTCATAATTTTTGCACCTAAAGATCAGTTTAGAAGGTAATAAAAAAATCTTGAAATATTAAAAAAAATGTAGCACTACTAACTTCATCAGTCCTTATCAAATATGAAAAATTACTAAATTCTTTAGATAATACTTCTAAAATAAGATCTATATTTCTCTAAGACATATTTGAGAGATGTTGGATCGATGTAAATAGCCTCAAGAGCATTTATTTTTTCCTTGATTCATAGAACAAAATTATGTCCTCTTATATTAAGCCAAGACAGTTCATTTCGTCGAATCTACTTATTCTGGAGCCGGTTCGTATTAAAAGCACGAATCTCAAAATTGACTCATATATCAGCCACTGAGTAGCGCGTAACGTTTACTGTCAAGTTCTTGTTTGACAGGAAGACTTCTAACACAGTCTAAATTCCCCTCGTATTTCTCGAGTTACGATGCACACCCACTTTCAATGCTGTCTTCTTTAGCCAGCCAGAAATAGCAGTGTGGAAATAGATGACAGTCACAACATTGGCAACTCCATAAATTTGCACGGTACCAACTGTCATCGCAGAGTTAGTAAACTTTTTGCAGGATACAAGTCACAATCTCACTCTTCATAATTAAAGATATGAGGTCTTGCTCTCGTATCTCGCAAATTTAAAACACTCACGTCAACCATTTCTGTCTACGCGAGAGAATATAATATTTTACACTGACTGGAGTTACAAGTTAAAGCTGTTGCGCCGTCTTTCTATTTATTCGGCAGTCTGCAGTTCATTCATTCATTTCATTTTGGGAAGACGGTGGCTGAAAATCAGCGACGTCTTGCACACTGATACAGAATGCTTCATTATGCGTAGACTTGAATGTGACGTATTATTGTTATTAGTAAATTATAACGCTTTTTTCGTAAAATCTGAAGGTATATTTGTTATATCCTCTTTATATTTCAAGATTTTTTATTTTATTTATATTGGTAATCGGCAAAATTCCATAAACCATAACACAGGTTACAATGCATTATAGTATCACATAAATGACGAATGTTATATGACATATGCATGACCATTATCACAAAACTGCGTGTTATTAGTTGAATGGTGGCAATATTTCAGTTATTGACGATGTCAAACAAGGGGCTGCAAGCAATAGTGTCCGTAGGAACCTTTACATTTATATGTTCATCCTCAGTCCGTTCGGAATCGGTATAACAGTATGAAGACTCTGGCATCGTTGTTAGCCAACAGGTGTGACACACTTGTTGAAAAATGGCCAAATCTCACCAGATTTTGTATTAGGATTTTGGAAATGTTTCTGTTCGTGCAGCGGAAGAAGGTATACTCCATATACTCTACGCTCGTCTCGTCGCATCCACCTTTACGTATACTAAGTCATTTACGACAAGAAACTTTTTATTTTTATTTAAAACCAGGGACGCAATTACAGATCAATTTCAAATCAAAATACAATGAAAATTTTTACTCATACCGGTACTATAGAAGTTTCTATTTCAGTAAGAAATATTAGTGGAAGTAAATGTTTTGTTGTAATACGCCCTGCACAAAGATGACAACTAACGTGGTGCAGTATAAGACGTGATGATTTTAACATTTATTTTTTATTTACGTTACTTTAATAATCGTTATATTCCATATTCATTAAAATAATTTCACATGTATAGTGTTGCATGCATATTGGGCTTGAAATATAAATGTCAATCCCTATTCGTTCGTGATGTACGAATATTTCATTTTTTAGTTTTCATTGATTTCGTACGTGCTTTAGTGCTAGAATTTTTACGTTAGCTACATGTAGGTAGTTCTTATTGTAACCCGATCTGAAACTTTAACCAATAGTGTGCTGTAAAATAGGAATCTGCATCAAATCCTACAGGTTTGTGGAACCAACCTTGGCTCTTGCTCCTTTTCGAAATTTAATTTAAATCTAGTGAACTTTGCATTGTTATTATTTCTACATTAGCGTTTAATTAAGAAATTTGAGCTGTTCTGTTGAAAATTATTTTAAATTATTCTCTAAATATATAATTACTTATTGATGTAAAATCTCTTCCTGAAAATTAATTAAGACAAAATTATAAATGTTTAAAAATTATGCTACAAACAATAGTGTAGAAGTTAACTGTACCAAAACCAGTGTCTCTAGTGTCTCTATCCCCAGGCAGCTAAAAGAAATATAAGACTGTAATACAAAAATTGACTTTGGGAATATTCCCGTCACAAGTTTTCAAAACATAAAAGATGATAGCACATCTAGAGGTATTACTGTCAAGTGAGAAGTTCTAGTAGTGTGATATCGTGATAGTTGTTACCTAGGAAACAATTCTGTGTGACAGTTTACACAAGGATTTTAACGAGTTCAGCATTTATGCAAAATTAACAATAAAAGTTTAAGGAAATTTACTCATTTCTTCTAAAATTAATTTCTCTATCGATTGTGTTCTGTTCAAATGTTTCTGCAACCTATGAATCGATTTTCACATTTATTTTAGAATTAATTTCACATACGGTATCGTTTTGTAGTTATGGTCAACACTTACAAATACAGGGCGTTCGCCGGAAAACGCTACCCTCCCAGTCTGTTGCCGTCGGCAACTTGCTCGGTCAGTCTAGCCAGCAGTTTCCGCCAACCGACACCGTGAATCACCGCACTGTTTAACACCTCCGCTGCCCCAACAGTGCATTGCAGTGACCCTTACATTGTTAAGAACGGTTTCTTTGCATTGTAGATAGTTTGTGACTTCAGTCTCTTATTAATCAGTGTTGTGAATAAACGTTTCTTTGCGGTTAGGCTGGTTTGGGGCTTCATACTCTTATTAATCTGTACCGTGTTTGAGTGTGAGTAAAATTATGGTACGTTACAGTTTGCAACAAAGAATATTTCTCTACGATACATATGTGAAGAAGAAGTCGTTTAAAAAGTGTCGCAGTAAAATTTCGTCGCGAATTTCCTGGCGCTTTACTGCCAGCTAAATCAACAATTCTGCGTCTGGTTGAAAAGTAGAAGAAACGGGTTCATTTTTAACAAAAGAGACTGTCGGTCAACCGTATTCTCACAGAGGAGAAAATTAACGATATCGCTTTTCGACTAGAACAGTCACCCAAAAAATCATTAAGTCAGTAGGGCAGCGTGTGTCTCGAAATATGTTCAGAAGATGTGAAATGTGCATTACACAAGAGGGTCAACACTTCCAGCATCTTTTATAAGGTAAGCTAAGTGAATTACGTCACATTTAAATGCTTAGCACACAAGTTTATGAAGTTTATGAAGCGTAATTATTATGAATAGTCCGCGGCCGACGGTCGGAACAAATGCCGGAAACGAGCGCTCGCTCGCCGGAGCAGTTTCTTCCTTGTAGCGCTAACAGTGGGTTGCGTTTCCCGGCGAAACGCCCTGTATAATCATTTATCGAGTTAAAACAACTCCATTCTCAGGTGAGAAAAAAATTGATCTATTAGGAACAATCTAGATGTAACAGTAAGCTGCTATGTTTTCTGTGTTTCTTGTCCTGCTACAAACCTAAAAATGTTTATCATAAAAACTTATTAAAACATAAAAGGAAATTAAGAAAAATTAAATTCAGAGATTAGGAGAAAAAATAACTATGTTGAATATCTCTGTGCCAAAGTGGATCTTCCCGAATACATGAAGAAAAGAATATAATATTTGGTGTCTAGACTCAATTTGCTTTTCGAGAAAAATTGAAGAAATATCACAGCGCAGCTTGAGATAATGTCACAAACACGTAAATTCCTTCTATCGTAACTTACTTAACTCCCATCTAATGGCATTGCCATGGAATTTATGAATCAAAACAATTGTAGAAGGCATTGTGGGCTCTTACAAGTTACTACTTAAGGGATTACACTTTTTAAACTATTTGGTGTTTAGAAGCTAATAATCGATATTTCTAGTAGTAGTATTTGTAGTAGCTTGTACAGAGGAAAGACTGTTTGTTTGTTTCAGGCTTCTAGCCCATACATTGAAATTTACTTTGCTATTCTGTAACTACTCACTGGGATATAACCAGTGTAAGCAGTTTGTAGTTACTGTTGTAAAATTTCACTCACTTTAACGCAATCTCATTGTTACTACTACTGCCAAACTTTCTGTCCAAACCTGGAGACTTCTTGAAGGCTAGTTCTTGCTAATATATGGGCAGCAATCAGCTGGTTATATCTGAAGTGGTCCTGAAGAGAGCATCAGGATAGGACCGAAACATTTGCAGCGCAATATGTATTTTTACACCATGAAGCCTGCCAAAAGCACCAAATTTTATTTTACGTCTGATATTATTATAGATATTTTAGCCTCTGTTTATTTGAACCTCATGAAGGTTATTAGTGTATTTGCACTTGGTTCAGTGTATATTATCAGATAATGGTAACAATATTCTCATCGAAAGGAGCTGTGCTATACGTATTACTGGAAAAAGCTTAGGGTGGGTAAATACCTATTATTCCATCAGTAGTAAGAAGTAAGGTACATTTATTTTCCAATCTTAACTGCTAAACGATAAACATGAAGTACTATCAGTCAACTGATTGCACTGTTTCGTTCTGTCTGACACCTCCAATTTTTAAACTGATAGCGAATGACATTTAGATAACAGTAGCCGTAAGTCGAAACCATGATTACTAGCACAAGGAATAAGGAAAGGAGATTTCATCGAACTGGAAAAGCGAACAACACAATTCGTTAATTGCTTTTATATCAGCAGGTAACTGTGTTGAAGAACTCTTGATTACATAAAAATATTTTGATTTGACGGTTCCTCGCGTTTAGCTCCACTGAGAATCCCACTGTAATTCGCTTGCATTCCAATTAACTATTTGCAATAATTCCTCAAATCCAAATGAGCTTTGGCAGGGAAATATTTCGATCACAAAGACTAAAAGAGAGATAAAAAATGGCAGTTATTTATTTATATTCTCAAACTTGATATTAATTGATAAATATTTCTTTAGTCCTGCAAAATGATATGTTCTTTCCATTTCAATGGCCAATAAATATAAGATTTGCATAAAAAAATTAACTGAGACCTTTTACAATACAGCATTGGTTAATAAGCATAGAAATTAGTAAAAAATAAAGAATTACTATTAACTGTAAATACCAAAGTAATTTTGATAAAGATAACACATTATACATTTTTTGTTTATATATTATGCATTAAATGTGATGGAAGTACTTACTTGGTGGTAAATTACCAGGCTTATCTACTTTTGTGGTGTCACCCGAATTTTTACTTTGATTTCGTTCACTGTTCCCTTTACAATTTTCTAACAAGCAGACAATAGAAAAAAAAAACTAACAGTTAAGAAATTTAGTAATAATATACGAACTGGTATTTTTATGGCTTTACGCTCTTCGACGTAGAGGTCATTGGAGACGGGAAAGGACTGGGGGGCAAGGAATGGGTAGGAATTCGATCTTCGCTCTTTGAAGGAAGCATCCCGGCATTCGCCTGGAGTGTCTTTGGGAACTAGTATTACCGTCTTCAAGAAATCATTCAGAGGCAGTTCTACACCTAGAGATATCTTAATTCTAATACTCGGTACCATGGTCAGAGAACAAGTAAATCAATTCATCTGCTTGTATTTCAAGAGTTGAGTGACACAGATGAAGGACCGGTGCATTCGGAAGGACCGCGGTGGATCAAACTCCGACTAATCGATTTCGGTTTTCAATGATTTTCTGAAATCACTCAAGGCAGATCCCTAAATTATTTCTTCGTAAGGTCATTGTCAGTATCCTTTCCGTTCCTTGCAAATGATTTCCTCGCTACTCTAATGACCTCGTAATTAATTCCACGTATATATATAGTGAAGACTATATAAGTAAAGACTTATTTAATACAATCTTCACAAACAAATACAATTGTTAGACTTTTTTTTATAAGCAGTGCATTTAAAAAAATACATTCAGTTTCTATCAGATGGTCTATAAAATTGGCTTTTGGTAAAGAAAGTAAATTCATTTGACCAAACAATTTCCACCTGCAGCGCTATTCGCTTTTAGGACCCATTTAATTTAAAATCTAATCATGGGGACGGTATACACCGCAATGTATAAATATTAGAAAGTCTTGGTACCGTATGTCTCAGAATGTAAAATGGACTTAGAAAACTAATTAAACCAGGATGGGCTATGTGTACGGGTGTAGTGTAAGTAATTTTTTTTGGCATTAGCCATAGAAAATACAAAAATTATGAGACATGAAATTTCCAGAAATAGTATTTATTATTATTATTATTTTTTTTTTTACGAAATTTTATGGAAAACTGCAGGATAATTGGGGTAGTGATTATAGATGAAGACAGAAATATCTCCATTTATTCTGCTATGTTTTTACATTTATAGAAGAAATGGCAGCCAAGACTTGAAAAAATTTTCAAACTGAATCATAAATCATTATGAAAATACAGCTCCTTGGTCGGTAAAAACCAAAGATTTATGATTCACTTTAATTTACAACATTAGACACATAAAATGTTAAGAATGTGTTTTAATAATAACGGGTAAAGGGTAAATAAAATTCATCGATAATTTGTCTACGTACAGGAAAAATAACTGGTAAGAAACTAAGTATGATTTCAGTATTAATCACGGCTTTTTTCTCAATTGAAAAATATTTTTCAACTATTTCATTACATTAATATAAAAATAATCCTTTTCAACGAGAACATTTTTGATAATATGGAACTAAATTATATAGTTACGTGCGCTGAACAGTTTCAAACTTACACTGTTTGCAGTATTTAAATAAGAGATTAGTGAATAATTTTGTAATTCATTCAACTAACATCAAAATAAACATTTAAAATATATGAAAAATAACTATTTACGCGTTTGAAATGCTATGAGAGCTCAGTAATGGAACAAACGCAGTAACCAGCTAAGATTACGCTCGTAGGTTTCAGATTACTGGCAATGATTTGCTAACATAGACAGTAGCTACACCAGAATCCATATCATTAATGTATCATTTGCCCCGCGTCGAAAGTCTACAAAATTTAAAGCACCTCGATGTCAAGTTATAGTGGTTATGGCTTGCGATCCTATCGTAGTAGTCTCATCACCCCTAGCTGCGGGCCTTGTCAGCTCAATTATGTGTGTATATGCATATTTATTTTAAAAGAAAGTTGTTCCAATATTGCATTATAATTGTAGTTGAGTTTTATAAATGTCATGTCAAACGCTGAATAAAAATAATAAATTTGTCCATCATTACATGCTGTACAAATTGTTGTGCAGTAAAATTACATTTAACTTCGATTTTTCTTGAATAAGGTTTCTCCTCTAAGACCAACCGGAGAAATAATTTTACTTGATTAGAATGTACAGAACACGCGAAACTGTTTTTGACCATACAGTTATTTAAACAGATGAAGCAGCATGCAGAACATTGCTGAAATGTTTAACAGTTAACACGATTTAGCTTAGTATATTATTCACAACTATTTCCAAGTTTTTCCCATTATATTGTTGCCTTATGATCTTCCTGTATATGCAGACATCAGCATATTTTGCGACTAGATTATCAGGATTGGAATCAGTTGGTTATTTACTTGTATTTTATAGGTATTCCCTGGATAGCACAGTTTAAATATTTTTGAGAGTCTCAAAGTGTTGTATTCTTTGAGAAAATTTCTAAAATGTGTCGGCTACTAATCTTAGCGAGATTGCTGCTACATCGGCATCAGTATTGGATGTAAATCTTGCTGTATCATCGGCGTACATTGCTGAGCACGTTGTTCTGACGATCATATATATATATATATATATATAAACCATTTATTTAGACGATTTAATAGTCCAAGGTGCAGTGAATTACAGACTATATAACGCATCACCCTATGATATCTATTTTAGTTTCACAGCTTAGTCAAACAAACAACTAACTGTCGCCAGTAAGAAAGAGCTCATCAATAAGTCCAGATGGAACTACCAAATCACCACCTAAACTGTACTTAGTCTTCATCAGTACCGCACATCAAATGTCAGTCCAGTTTTTCTTTCAAGGCAGCTGACATCATCTATGTCAGTAGAAAAACTAGCAGCAGTTTAACTTTGAAGACTTTGTTTGTACTCTGCTATTCACACGAATTTACATTGTAATGTGGAAACTATTTTCTGTCGCTGTTCTTGAAATTAAAGTGGAATAATGGAAAAGAAGAAACTTAGCAAAGCTAAAGGTTAGGTGACAATAATTTTATGGTCACTGTTTCTAATTTCTATAACAACAAACGAAATTCCTCGGTAAATATAATTACAAGTGTTACCATAGAGTGTCATTTACAGTACATGTACATGAAATTTACGCTTATTTCACAAACATGATAATACTAATGTGTGCTGTTAAGAAAGAAGTTATTAAACAAAAAGTAAATAAAACTTTTATAAATAAAAATGCAATTCTACAGAAATTTAAAAGTTAATTACTCAAATTATTAATGTTAAGCTATTGTTTCCGCTCATTATAGTTTTTACACGAATACATCATATTTAGTTATATTTATATTTCACGTTTATTGTAGATGTGATATGTCCGATTAAATGGTCTGAACGAAACTAATATCTTTCGAAATGGGTTCACAGTTGTCATATCAGCCACTAATCGTTCAATTTTCGTCTGTAAGGCATGCATATATAGAGCTCAAAATAGTGACGACGGTTTCAATATGAAAAGGACGCTAATAACAGTGATGTAGAGTTCTATGGGCTCTAAAGTTCTATCACATTTAGAATAAGTTAAACGCAAAAGCATAAACAATCATGGATTAAGAAATAGCTTGAACTAAATATGATAAATATGTACCATTTTCGTAAATTCACTAAATTAAATATGATTACATGGTTAACTTATTTATGTATGCAACATACGCGGGTGAAAGAACAATTTATTTTTCTGTGTTTCGTTTTTAAATATATTTGTCTTACAGTAATTTCAGAGGGTCACTATTTGCTTGTTTATAGATGTTTGCTAAAAGTATTTAAAATTCGGTGTGAACTATCGCCAGGGTAATTAACTTCATCTGATGATAAGAGCCTGACCACAGGAGATGATCAAAGTGGGATCTATGTTTGTTCTGGAATTTCATCTGCTGTGACAGTACGCGAAACATTCAGTACAAGTTCTTCAAAAACTTTCCGCAGCAGAGTGAAATTTCGTTCCCAATTACCTAATTTTAAGAGAACATCTGCATTGCCATCGTCTGACATAGGACCATCTTGATATCACAGAGGAATATTATCTTTGATAATTGTTTGATTTAATCATCACTAACTTTTGAATTTAAAATGAGTGATAAGGGTCTTTAGGAGAAATATTAGTTTTTTTTAAAAAACATTGAAACACTTACCGGTCATCTCTCTCTAAGATCTTGATGAATTGGATAAACATGGCAGAAGCATTTAAATTTTTTGTAAAAATTCTTATTTAGATGTCAATCCTGATTCTCTTTCCAAAATCACTTCCATCATTCCTGTTTGTACTATACTGTGAGGCGAATTATGGTGTAGTTAAAACTACTGAGTTAATATAAAACCAAGTCTTAACCTTTTGTAATACTTTCTGACAATACTATTAGAAATTATTAAAGTCTAATGTGATTTTTGCTGTCCTCAATCAATGTATCATGGTTAGCATACACCATCGCGTCAATGAAAAAAATGATCGAAAATATAGACTGCATTACTATTTGGTTAATGTTCATTCGACCTACGTTTAATATAGACTGAAATTCCTTTAAATAATTTGAAATTTCAGTTGTATAAAAATATATTAAAAAAAGACGACCATATATAAATGATTTTTTTAATTAAATCCGTGAAGAGTGAGTTATAAGTGTTTAAGCTGGATAAAGCTAAAATATAATTTTCAGTAATATCTCCATCCCTCTCCAATTTATCTGCTCCCTGCGAAAGATGGCTTAAATAAATGCTAAAATATAAAATTTAAAGCTTTTCATTTATTGTCGAATTTAAAAATTGCTGTGAAGTAGATGGTGGTTACCACCATCGAATGAAATAATCAAGTGTGGTTTAAAATAACGCATAAGACACTAGTTACTCGCATGAAGTTATTTTACGCCTGGTGGCTCAGGCCAGAGTGTTAACCGCTCACCCACCGTGCTCGGTAGAAGAATAATGATAGTAATTTTCGCAGGTTAAGTCAGTAAATAGGCTTATTAGACTTCCACCGTCGGAATGAATGGTCTCTTGGCTGTCCGGGTCACTCCGCATCATTGTGTAGAAAGCTGACGTTTCGTCCGTCTTACTGCCTCTTTCTTCTTGAACTGCCAATGAAGACGGCAGAAATGTCGGCTTTTTTCGCAATGACGCTGCATCACCTGGACGGCCAAGCCACAAACCTGATAATATATTATTTAATTATAAATGAAAACACCTTCTATTAGCAACTGGTTTTATTTATATAGGCTCAGACGCGTTTCGCCCTAACGCGTCTGAGCCTATATCAATAAAAAAAGTTGCTAATAGACGGTGTTTTCATTTATAATTGTGTAACAAGCAACTGCGGAAGGATAGCCAATATACCACTGATTATATATATATATATAAACTCATTCTAAGGTTAAATTAACCAGTTTGAAAAATTAATATTACTTTTCTGATAAGTGTGATGTTCATGTTTGCATGAGTTAGCTTTGGATTTAATTGTTAATTTTAGGTACATACATGCTTTTAAAATAATGGAATCCAGAATATTTTGTTTTTGCATTGCATATATGCCGTTAACAAACATACTACCGTGTCTGTATATTTCAGATCTGAATCATCACCTAGATGACAACTTGGTATTGTCCTCATATGAACTGAACATCTAATTGTTGAAAGATACCTGAATTTAGCTGTTAGATACGAATATAAGTTTCATTAAAATTTTGGGACTGAGTTTGTGTTGTTAGCAAGTTAGGTGATATTGTTATAAGGAACTAGCTTCACATGCGCGGACTTAAAAATTCATTACTAAAATGATATATAGAAATCTGTAAGTTATGCGAATGGTGTCCCAAAAAACGCGGAACCGGAAAATATTATGGGAAAGTCACCACCACACCACTTTACAATTGAACATGCCTCATGAAGGGAGCCAAATTCCAACATCTTTAAAAATAGCAACACGCTAAGGAGAGGGGGAATTCTGCCTACACCAATTGAAACATATGGAAGCACGAATTGTACAAGACATTTGTAATTTTGTTTTGATTTATATTGATGCCCAAAACATTTAGGTGAACACAAAAATAATAGCTGGTACAGTGCAAACCCATATTTATGCTATGTAATAATAATAATAATTTTTATTATTATTTTACAGGTTTCATTACTCCCATGTGAAATCTAAGAGATGGGCTGCTGTGGGATCTCAGGGACCCTTTGCAGCCAGCCTAGACTGTTGGGAGGGAATGCGAAGGAATTCTGCCACAGTCTTCTAAAGAAATCATCCCTACATTCGCGTGGGGTCCACTGAAAACCGTAGATGGGATGGCGAAATTGGAATTTGAACCCCAATCTTTATTAATTTATTAATCTCTACCTTAGTCGTTATATAATCAGTTATATCTATACACAAAATTTATAATCAGATCATACACAAAATGACTGCGAGAGAAACGAATCCTGAGCCTTATTACATAGAATCGCGCACTATATCCATCTGTCTGTCTGTTCTGTTAGTTTTTAAAAATTCGTGATAAACCACATTATTTATCACGACAAAACTATCCTTCCGATTGATACACAATAATTTTTCTCAAATTTCATCAAAATCTGCTTAGCCATTTCGTCTTGAAAAAGTAACAAACAAACAGAGAGACAAAGTAACTTTTCCATTTATATTAGTGATGATTTTACTGTTAGTTTAAGTATTTAATCCAAGTTCTATAGCACAGACGAGAAAAAAAGAAAAAAAATGTAGTAAGGTCATTCGTATAAATTACCCTATACTGTACATTCACGCAATGGTTAACATAAAGAGGTGGGAAGGGTATGAAGCAGCTGCGCTAGCAACTCACGGTGGTGTTGGTGCTGGTGGTGCTGGGCCGGTGCTGCTGCTGCTGCTGCTGCGCCCTGGCGGCGGGCGACGCCTGGCCGTTGTTGGCGGCTCCGTTGCTGCCCCCGCCGGCGGCCGCCGTGGCCGCAGAAGGCTCGGCTGCGGCGATCCTGGTCTCGGGCGGTCCTCCGCCGTTGCCGACGCTTATCTCGAGGTAGCTGTGCGCGCGCAGGTGCGACTGCGCCCGCCGCTCCTCCAGCACGATCTTCCTCGCCGCGCGGAAGATCTTGTAGTAGACCACGATCATGACGGTCAGGGGTATGTAGAAAGAGCCCAGCGTCGCGTATATTTGGTACGCGAAGTTCTGGCACACCTGGCAGTGCGGCTGGCCGTGAGGGTCCTCGTGTTCGTTGCCCAGGATGAGCAGCGGCGGCAGACTGATGCAGGCGGCGCCCAACCAGACCAGCCCCACACTGGCGATCATACGCCGAGGAGTCCTCCGAACCCCGTACTCGAGGGGCTTGGTGATCGCGTAGTAACGGTCCACGCTGATCATGCACAGGTTGAGGATGGACGCCGTGCAAGACAGCACGTCGAACGACACCCAGAGATCACACGCTACCGGGCCGAAGCTCCAGTCTCCGGACACCTCAGAGAGCAACGCCATCGGCATGACGAGTAGCGCGACGCACAGGTCGGACACTGCGAGGGAGACGAGCAGGTAGTTGCAGGGCCGCCGCAGTTTGCGGACCAGGCAGACGGCGACGCACACCAGCACGTTGCCCACGACCGTGCCGACGATGACGCACAGTAGCACCAGGGCGATGACGACCGCCTGGGCGGGGCTGTAGGGCGACCTGGGACCGGGGAATAACCAGTCTGGCTCTTCGGGTGCGGCGACGCCGCCGCCGCTGCTGCCGTTGCTGAAGTTGCTGCTGCTGCCGGTAGTGGCTGTCGCTGCTGCGGCTGCGACGCCGGCCGACGCCTCCATACGACCGGGATCACTGGGGGCGCCGCGGCCGCACGAGCATCGCGCACAGTGCTGGCGGGCGTGTTCAGCCACAAGTAGTACGCCTCGCTGTGTGAAAACAAGTCTGCACCTTCACGCAAACAGATACGCTATTTACATCCTAACTTTGTCATTCCTTAACATCACACAATTTTTGTTGATGTTAATAAAGTAGTCACAATATACTATGAAATTTCTAAGAAATTAACTTCAAGCTATGTCACTAAAGAAACACATCTGTTGAAGTGCTTTTATTTTGCAGATCGTATTATTACGGAATTATTCTTGTGTGCTTTATAAAATAAACAAACAAAATCTGACACAAGCTGGTTAGATAATAAATGTCTCTTTATTCTTCTGATATCTTTCATGCAGTGAACCAATTTTTCGCAACGTAATTTTTCGATGATACCACTGCTTATATATTACTAGAGAGCAAACAGTGGAACACTATCATGACGTTAGGGCCACCATCCACAGAGCAATCCGTCACTCTTTCTGATACTAGTGGACACTAGCAAACAATTAATTAAAGAAGACACTTTTCGCTATCACAGAACTTACTTGATGGAACTCCTTTCCTTCAGTTTCACCACATTCACACTTCTTGCAATTTCTTTTCAACAAAGGGACGCTTGCTTATAATGTTATTTCTTTAGTTTAAGTTTCCTTCATTCTTCTCTATGCTGCTACTCTTAATCTTTTATGTCGAATTGGTTACTCTATACACCTTCGTCTACACATCTTCGTTTTGGAAAAGGTAACGATACAATAACACTCATTGGTATCCTACGAAATCTGAGCTTATAATTCAAAAAAATACACACGAAGACACCGTTTTTCCAAAAGCAAATTGAGCGTTAGCAAGAACGATGTATGTTTGTTATATATAAGCTGTAATCGATTGATTTTGCGTTATAGCATTAAAGAAATTGATGCTTTTAGTCACCGTCAGCGTAATCAAATGCGTTTGAAGATGGTGGCTCTATATTTAGATACTTCTTTTGCACGTGGAGGGTATTTGTAGAGAGTCAAGATAAACTTCGACATAAGCACCGGTTATATTCCGAACTAATACTAACATTTATGAGACCGTATGGAGACTCTTACCGTAGACAGCGCTTACTAGCCAAGTAATAAGATTTACGTTTAGAAATTGTTACGCTTTGGGTTTAAATTTGTCATACATCGGTTTGAACATATATTATTGAATTGACAGAAGGAAAAAATGAAACCGTTGTTTCTAAGTCTTATTAGAGCAAAAATATTTGGTTCAATAAGCGTATTTCTTCCAACCGGTATTCGGATTTGCTACACCATTCTTATATTAAAAAAATTCTTATATATATTGCATTATGAAGGAATGCTAAAAATATTCCCTTCCACTGAACATCAAGATAAGATAAATAAGTAACTCCGTTTTACTATTTTTAAATAGAGTGTTTACGAATCATACGAAATCCTTTCACCCCTCAGAAATCCGAAAATACTTTTCAGCAATTCATAAAAATGGATGTTTATGATTGTACGGCAATTTTATCACTTCAGTAGTATTCGTTTCTTATAGTGTCTCATTACCAGCCTCCTGATACTTCTAGTACGCCCGATGCACCATTATCTCATCTTCATCAGAGACTGCACGAAACCATTAGATGAGTTAAGTGGTAATGAACACTAGAAAATATGATAATGTCACCTTCCAGTCACCTCACTGATGCTAGACAAAAACTCCGACTCCTTAAGTTACAGAAACATTCTGCTGCATCACGACAATTTATTGTTCCTGACAGCACTTTTTGCGGATATTACGAAATGTCTAGAGTGTTAATGCAGTGTCAAAGATCGCACTAGTCGCAGTCCTTGGCCACAGGCTACGAAAAACACCGGAGATCTCTCTTCGCCGAAGCCTTGCACAATATATCCGGCCGCATACCTCACCGGGCGGGACCGTAAATTCTCACAGACGTCATTTGAGCATTCATCGATCTCAGTCGCGCTGCCGCCCTTTCAGGAGAACAGTGCCAAATGAGCGGCGGCTAGCAGGAGGAGTGGAATTTTAATCGAATCCTCGCCACCCCGTGCGTGCTTCATTCTTTACGACCGCTGATGGAAGGAGCAACGAAGCCACCTCTTCAGTGCTCCAGTTGCGTCACCTCTCTTCTTTCTCTTTGTGCTCTTCTTCCTGTAAACCTTCAAGAAGGCTAGGAGACTAGTTCACAGGTACCAACACACTTTCGCGTTACTGAGAAGCGGCGAGAACTAGAGGGGGTAGATTTTTGTTATTCTCTGCTGATTGGTAGTTTGTATTCTTTATGAGATGGCATAAGCGATCTAAAACGGAGACTTCTTCTATTCCTAGCTTTTTGTTTAGTTGGCAGTATAAGCACGTCAATTCGATTGCGGTCAAGGATCGACACACGTTATGTACAGTAAGTGACAAGAGGCACAGTGAGATGCTTGAGGAGCGCTTCCAGGTTGTTGTGGCAGCGAGCAGGCCCCACGGCGACTGGAGTGGCGCACTTGGTGGGAGGAGAGAGCGCCGGCATGTCGGAGGTGGGTGAAGGCGCGGAGGATGTCGCTCGCAGGTGGTCGAGCCGTTGACGCGGTTGGCGCGGCTGCCCGGCGCACACTGGCTTTGGCTCCGGAGCGGAGCCGCCGCCGTCGTACGGACGGCGCGCCTGCGCACTGCTGCGGCAGACTGGAGGGCCCCGGCAGGTAGGTGCCGAGCTCAGAGCTGGTATCTAGTGTCACCACACAGCAACAACTTGCTCCTCCTTTCTAAATACAAACGTTTGAGAGAAGATTAACTACTACCCTAATCAAAAATTTGCCTCGTAACTCGTGGTTATTAGGGTTGTAACGGAAGTCATCTTTGCGGATGCGGACGTTCAATGCTTGACATCCGTGGAAGCGGATGATTTGCGGAAGTGGATGCGGAAGTGGAGAAATAAATGTATAATTATTTAGATTATAATATTTTACCAAAAATAAACTTAAAATAAAGATAAGAATATTTTTATACTAAATTCTATATTTTTTCAGAAGTAACCTCTATTTCCATATAATACTTCCACGTTGATTTAGTTTTTGCCTCATTTTTCAACAACAAAAAACGTGGGGTGATTTCACAGGTGAATTAAATTATTTACATATTTATGCATGTGTCTAAAAAACTCTTTTTCATGGGAACTTTGCGGAGTTTGTGGCTCGACTAATTCAAACGTCAAGCACAATGCTACGCCACCACACATCTCCGTGCCCGCCACCCACCTATCTACCGTTCTAGGGGTCCATTCACAGTACCACTTGTAGGACCTACGTTCGTCCGATTTTCGATAAAGAACTCTTGATGGACCGTGAAAGGGTTTAGAGGACTCATGCAGGACGTGTTGGATGTTGGGACTACTAAACAACCAACACGGGTCCTTGTTGTCCAACAAGCTATGGCGTTGGATAATGATTGGAGGAAACATCCTCAGAGTGTGAGATAAGGACATATGGTGTGCCGCGAGAAAGCACCAGTGGAAATGATTGCTTGGAACATTTTGTTGGACCCCTTTTACTAGCTTGAGTGGGTGAGCGCATCCTATTGTAGTTCTACACGGATGTTCTATAAATTGGACAGTGAGTAGATCGTTTTACTTTACATGCAAGTTCAAACTTGTAAATTCTTCGCTTAGGTAATAATATCGTTCCGTTCATTGTTATTATTATTGCAAGATTGTCAGAGAAAAACAACCACGTTGTTGTTAACTAAGTGATGATGGACTGAATCTCCTATAAAGAGAAAAGAATAATATATATTGCAACGTAAACAATACATCCGATATACATTCGCAATAAGTATTGCGGATGCAGATGCGAAAGCGGATGTAAGATTTCACGCGAAAGTTCCGCACTTGCGGATGAGGATTCGGAGAAACGTTGCATCCCTAACTTAAATGTATCTTAATCTATATATATAAGAGAATGTTTGCATGTATGTTTGGATGTACTATGTGCCTCAATCAGACAGTAATTACTCAACAGATTTAAATGAAATTTGAAACGGAGATAGTAGATTGTCTGTGTAGTGACACTGTATAGTTTTTATCCCGCAAAACGAATAGTTTCTTTGGAAGTTTCCATTATCAACTCGCAAATTCCAAAGAATTTTCTAGTTCGTGCATGGCAGTACTACGTTTACTCTTTGTTACGTAAATCACAAACGCTGTTTTTCAGTAACAAAAGCAATAACCTTTTGATATATGCATGTGTGTGCTTAGATTAAAAACACAAAAACTGATGCACTTGACAAATAATTGTTCGGGAGCAGGAAATATAAATCTGTGCTTAAGCTTAATTTATTTTAGAAATCGTTCCATCCGCAAGTTCAGAAAAAGATGTCTTCAGTAGCACACATGAAATTGTATGACATCTCAGGTATCACACCGTATTTCCGTACGCGTGTCATAACATACGTGATAAATCAAAATTTCAAAAAATTGCTAATTTTTAATGAGCTATATTAACGAAGGTTGTGGTAAGGTTGAAAAGCAGCCTTGACCAAAATTATTACTAATATTCAATGTTGAATTGTGGATTTGGAGTGAAAAAGGTGACTGCTATCCCGAGTTCTGACCGTAATGACGTCAGAATCAACTCAACACGTCTACGTACTGCTGCTAAGTGAACGTGCGTAACTATCTTCCGGCGCGTGTTACATGTTTTTTACCTATTTACTGGCTTTGAGGTACAAAGAGTTGAAGAGTAAAGGACAAGGAAGCAGTTTAACATATTTTTAACCCTAAAGGAGACTTTTTTTGGTCGTACTTTGAACAGTAGCAAACACTCTTATACTATAAAACATTTTCAAACGAACGAAGTAGCAGGTAACTGCTAGTAATACTATAAATGATAAAGTTTTGATAGATGTATGTTATAATTATTTGCCTCAATTGTTTTTAAATGCTCAATATATTTAAATGAAATTTGGCACAGAGTTAATATAAAGTCTGGGTAGTAACTATCCAGCAAAAATGTATAGTTCTTTTTGAAATTTTCAATATCAGTTCGCATTTCTCCAACACTAAAGATTCTCCTACTTCGTGGACTGCACTCTCATAATTACTCTTTGTGTCTTACGTAAACTGCATACACTGCTTTTAAGCGATCAAAGCAAGAACGTTATAACATATTCAACGGTGTGTTCAGTTTTATTGTGCGAAAATGAGTATCCCTTGATAAACTAATAGTTCCGGAGCAGGAAATATAAATGTTAATATAATATAATAATATTGGAATTAAAAGAGGCCGTGCGCATTAGATTCTATGACCCTAATTCTTAACAATATGACAACGTTGTATTCTCCCACGCAATCCGAGAAAATAGTAACGCAATGTAGTTCTGCCCTCCAAGAATCCCACTTGCTGGTATTTCATCCAGTAAGTTCTATATTTCATATACCGAGCGTGGTAGTGTAACGGCTAGCGTTCTGGCCTCGCATTCGGGAGACGGCGGTTCGAATCCCCGTCCGCGCATCCAGATTTGGGTTTTCCATGGTTTCCCAAATCACTCCAGGCAAATGCCGGGATGCTTTCTTTAAAAGGCGATGGCCGAATTCCTTCCCATTCATTGCCCCCACCCCATCCGTTCCCGTCTCTAAAGACCTCGTTAAGCAGTTAAAAAAAAATCATATGATTCGTTTCGTTAAGTTATGGGTAAATGATAGCGTGTCTAAGCTTCTGCCGTTGAGTAATATGAATGGAAGCACATATCAGCCATATAAAATATATCACGTACAATTTTAATCGTTTCTTTATTTGATTCTGCTATTTATAGGGTCAATTTTTTTTTTCGTTTATCATTGGAGTCTGGCTGTTTTACGAATCTTGATGAAATAATTTTGCTGCCTAGAATATTTGAGTAAATTACTATTCCACTGATTCTCATTCCGCGGTAAATTCAAATGCTGCCAATGTTAATTTGTGTGGCATTCTCTCTATATTTCATTTACGTTGCCCTGGATGCTTGCAGTACTTTCTCTGTATAGCTACAATTTATTAATAAAATCTAACATCAATTTGCACTTTGTATGATCTCACGATAAAAGCCTTAATATACAGCTATCGCCACGAGTGGAATGTTTGTGTTACCTACCTGCAACAAGTGGAAATTCCTTCTGTATGACAACTGTATTTCTGTTTGTGAAATTAGTAGCATGTGAGGCGGGGTTTGTGGACCGTCCCAGGATTCACCTAGGTCAGAGATACTCAATCTCTGGTTTGCAGATGACGAGTGATCCGTGAAGATGGAACGGGTGGCCCACAGGCAGAAAATGAAAATTTAATTTTAATTGAATTAAATACAGCATAACAAAAAATAAATTAGCAGTGTGTAATAACGTAACATTACTATTCATTCTTTCTATCTTTTCCTCAGTTTACACTGTCCATTTATATATTCGTGACATTATTATACATTTGGTTAATACATGTTAAGGGTTCTATATATAATTCACTTTTGGTAGTAAACTTACAATTTCATGATTGTGTTTGCGTGGGAATTCAAAACATTCCTTCATATTTATTATGCTGTGTAAGGTACAATTCAATGTACCAATAGTAAACAATTATTTTTGTCATTTTTATAGTCCTCGGATCGAAAAAGGTTGAGAAACGCTGGCCTAGGCAGTTGCAGGAAAATGCCCAAAAATCACAATCAGGACGACCGTTGTGCCATTTCTGTCAGATATATTCCGTAAATCACTAGAAGAGAGAAAAGTACCTTCTAGCTGGAAAATAGCCCAGGTAATTCCCGTTTTTAAGAAAGGAGATCGGAGTGATCCTAGGAATTATCGACCCATATCTCTAACATTGGTCTGCAGCAGAATTCTGGAACATGTCATATGCTCCAACATAATGAACTTTCTAGATGAGAACGATTACTTACACCATGCCAACACGGATTTCGGAAGAAGCGATCGTGTGAAACGCAATTGGCCCTATTTTCCCACGACATAATGAAAGTTATCGATGCAGGTTCGCAAGTTGATGCGGTCTTTTTGGATTTTCAGAAGGCTTTTGATTCTGTGCCCCACAACCGACTTTTAGCGAAGATTCGAGCTTACGGTATTTCGGCTCAGATTTGCGAGTGGATACGTGATTTTCTAACTGGTCGATCACAATATGTCGTTGTTGACGGGGAAGCCTCATCTAAGATAAATGTTACTTCGGGCGTTCCTCAGGGAAGTGTAATAGGTCCACTTCTTTTCATAATATTTATAAACGATCTAGGTGACAACGTCAAATGCTGGTTGCGATTGTTTGCCGACGATGCGGTTATCTATAGGTAAATAAGGTGCTCCGACGACTGCTTAGCGTGATTTCGATGCTATTTTCGATTGGTGCCGTAAATGGCAGCTTACACTTAATTGCAAAAAGTGCAAGGCAATGCGGATAAGTAACAAGAAGAATCAGGTTGTTCACGAGTACAAAATAAACAATTCACCTGTTGACACGGTTGATTCCGTGAAGTATCTGGGGCTGATAGTACAAAGCAACATGAAATGGGACATGCACATAACTTCCGTCGTAGGCAAGGCAAATTCTAAATTACGATTCATAGGTCGTATTTTGAGGAATTGTAATGCTCAAACAAAGGAGATAGCGTATAAAACACTGGTGCGTCCGCATCTGGATTACTGTTGTGGGGTTTGGGATCCGTATCGCAAGGTGCTGATTGACTCAGTTGAGAGGGTGCAGAGGAGAGCCGCTAGATTCGTGACTTGTTGTTACAGCCCTTATGAAAGCGTCACAGAATTGATACATAGATTGTATAGTTTGGAAGACAGACGACGTAGCTTGCGTTCGAATTTATTGGAGAATATGCGAAAAAATTTAAATTTCGAGTGCAATGAAATACTTCTACCGCCAACCTATTTGGGTCGCAATGACCGGAGGGATAAGATTAGAGAAATAAGATGCCGTACTGATACTTATATGTATTCCTTCTTTCCTCGCACTATTCGGGATTGGAATGGGCGGGTTTAGGATTGGTGCTTAGCACCCTCTGCCACCCACAATGTTTGTGATTTGCAGAGTATGGATGTAGATGTAGATGTAGATCCCCTCACCTCCTCGATCCAGTGTGGTGATCACTTAACGCGCAAAGTCACTCCAACGTATGCAAAGTATGTAGATGTGCTGAGTCAGTTTTATTATTTCCGTACGCATATACTGTTTTGGTTAATCTAATGTGTAATATGAGGAAACTTGTATTAACTGCGAGAATTTCAAAATCTAAGGCTCATTAGCATTACCATAGCTATGATCAAATGTAACATGACGCCCACATAATTTGGTAATTATTGTGTTAATTAGCCCCAAAGCCCGGCAAAAATGACGGGTTGGATGTAGTATTCTGGTAATTCATTTTTTTAGTTGCATAACAGAAATTTTATAAAATTTTGCTCAATGTAATTCCTGCGCCCATGTGCTGTAGCAAAATAATTGTCAGCTTGTCCCAGGTTGCATTTCAACCGAACCATAATCTCCGCTAATATTGCTTCTAGAAAATCAAGGCTGCAATCACACGTTGATTAATACATTTCCAGCATCGCATGTTGATATTACCATGTATCGCGATATAAAGTCGATTCAAAATCTTCACAGATTCTTATATATTTATTTTTTGTTATCCGTGATGCATATCAATGTTTTAACGGCTGAAATAATGACCCCAGTAATATGAAGTCAGATAAAACTAAAGATACGAAAGCTAAATCTTAACTACTTACGTTAAGCCATCTAATATTAGTTTCAATTGTGGTGTAGGGCACATAGATAGTGTTCAATTTGCAACTAATTTTATTCAAATGACGTAATTATTTCACCAAAACGTATCAAATAATGATTAATATGCCGATTTACACGAAATACATACTTCTCTTTCAGTGTTATGGCAATTTATTTATTTGCAGTTGTTTAAAGGAAATAGAAGTGTTACAAAATAAAGTTCAATGTAATTCCTCGTGCCTTGCGCTGTACCAAAAACTTTCAGTTGTCATCCTGTCCAGGTAGCATTTCAACCTAGCCACAAACAACGCTAAAATGTATAAATAATTTTCTCGGGTGACTAGCCGAGTTATATGAGTGTTATAGTTACACGATATTTCGGCGCTCTCACCAGAAGATGGCGCCGACGATTGAGAGCGCCGAAATATCGTTTAACTATAACACTCATATAACTCGGCTAGTCACCCGAGAAAATTATTTATATTCTCAACGCCGAGAAAAACTACGTAATTATGTAACGCTAAAATGGCAGCCATAAAACCAATACTTTAATCACACGCTTATTAATACATGGCGATATGAACTTGATCAAAAATCTTCACGGGTTCTGACCTTCCTGTTTTGATATTCGTGGTTTATATCGATACTACGACAATGTTTAAATGGCTAACAGTTACATGCGGCTGAAATATGGCATCAGTAAAAACGACGTAAATTAAAAATAATCTTAATAACTTACGTCATTCCACGTAATATTATTTTTAATTGTAGTTTATGCTGTACAGATCGCGATCAGTGTGGAACTACTTTAATTAAGACGAAATGATGATTTAATTAACAGAACACTCATGAAAACTATTAAAATTATTTTTTTGAAAAATGCTATGCCCTCTGCTGTAATGTCATTTGCCAGTTCTAATAACTACTATCTATTAACACTGTAACTAACATTACTAATCGAAACTTAAAGCTTTTATGTTACATATCTATGGGCAAAGATTTTAGTGAATTCTTTTACATCAAATGAATATTAATCAAAGCCCGTCAAAAATGACTGGTTTAACGGAATGTTCTTACAATTCATTTCTCTGCGGTTACCTAAATAAATAGAATTATTGTTATGTAATGCTCATAATTTCATAAAAGCAACTAATAATTAATATGTCGAATTCAACGGAATACGTACTTTTCATAATTTATTCGCAGATGCATAGCTAACTAGAACTGTTATTAAATAACGCGCCTAACCTGCAGCATCTCCATTCGTTGTATGTTGTGCAGCGGAAGCGGAAAGCATGATGTCATTGTCCGACGTCATAATATGACGCCATGGTGTGACAGATTACCAAAACTTGCGTTATATAAGTATAGATGGGGGAAGTGAAGTGTTGCCATCTGTCTGTGAAATGTGTTAGTATGTTTAGTTGTGTGGTAAGTGTATTTCATGTTATGATGCGGAGATTGGGTTCCATCTCGGCATTTGCCATGATGGCTGCGGAAAATCGCATTAATACCGTAGTTAAGATGGCCGATCGGTTGAACCTCCCCGAATCAATGTGCGGCGCCTCAACGCACTGAGCTACACGGTCGGGCTGGTGGTATAAGTTGTTTGGTAGTTCGATACTGAAAGAAGATGACTGGCAAAAAGCTCCGTTTATTAGTAACGCAGGAACATAATGGTTTTGCTTACCTATATGGTGGGGAGAATAAAACACAACTGTCTGAACAAATTGCTTGATAATAAGTTCCGGTGAACACATCAAATTGCGGAGATTGTAGGAAAAGTTTATAATAACAGTAATTCCTAATGACAGGGTCTCTATTGGTTGCGCATTCCGCCCCTATCGTAGCCGCAGTAACCTAACCCGGTAATCCTACAGTTTAACGTGGAAACTGAACAACGGAAGCTTTCTGGCGTACTTCACATTAGACAGCAAGCTGTGCCATAGGTGAAGGTAAGGTTGATGGCCTATGAATATCCCCCCCGAGGCAGGACATTACGATCTCCAGTCAGACGCCTTAACCACTGAGCCACCGGATCACTGGAAAAGTTTATAGAGCACTTATTTTTAAATTGTGGGAGTAAAAAAATGTACTAAAGAAGAAAGGAGAAAGGACAATGAGACCTAGGGCTGGTACATACTTTAAAACGGAGAGATGTTATGGGATATTCATTACGGATATAAAACACAGTAGCCTGATGAAATACAACTGAGGGCAAATATGTTTTTTTAATTTAGTGGAGAATACACTTAGTGACTGATACGACAAATCAACTGGATTGGGAACCAACAGAATACAGGGACTAAGAGAGTAGTTAGACTTTTTAAAACATACTTTGATCATTAATCCTCAATGGATATGGTGCGAGGACGTGTGAGTAGTATGAGAAAAGGAAAAAGGCTCATGAACATAGATTAGGATTCAGTTTCGGGGATAACTGGGTGAAATATATATATATATTGTTAGTAAGGGAGTAAAGGACTCGAATAAGCAACGCAGTGAGATTATGAAAAGTCCAACTGCCATTCGAATACAAGGTCCATTTCAGTTTCTTCAGAACTGTTGTTAAATAAATTTTTATTAATAATAAAATCCTCTCTTCATTTTTGCTGATCACTCAGTTCAAACTGGGACCTAGTTCATAATTTTCCCTCATTTGTTTCTCCCCTATTTTATCTCTGCCCCTCACTTGTTCCCTACTATTCAGTTTTCCAAATATCAACGTAACGGAAGTTGATGCAACCATGAAGTTCCACAAATTTACTGTGTTTGTTTTATAATTGTAGCTTAAGTTCACGTTCAGAGAGTTGTAGATAAATAGTATGTTGATATTGTTTACGTCTCATATAGCTGCGTAAAATAAAATAAAAAAATTGGAGTGAAATTTTTTAACAATATTGTGGAATAAATACCTCTTAAGTATTTATTGAAACTTCATGTAAAAGATACTGAGTAACTTTGAACTAAAACTGCGAAGAGACAGTTATATCAAAATACTAGAACTGTTTTCTCTTCAGTAGCAATCGCTGTGCTCTGTAAACGAGGCATCTGCCAATACTTATGGAGGCTGTAAATACGGTGCGTGTATATATTTAAATAATGATTTGTTTTTTTCAGTAACTGTAATAATACACATGTAAAACCCTACATTTACAGCAACTGATCAAGCCTCACACCACAAGATCGAAGTGGGTTCGTAGACGGCACTTTATTCATTAAAAATCTATAGATCAGCAAATGCGGAATATGACCTACAACCAGATTTGTAAGGTTCTTTAGCGATGCTTATCTCGAGTCTTCCTGCGATTGTATTCTTCTTTTTTATCACCTCAACACTTATATTGGAGGGTAAATTTTGTGGGTAAAATTTAAAACTGGGGAAGGTTATTAATGTATTTATTGCTTTTTCTTCTGTGGCTGACTATAACATTGTTTAATGCCGTACGTTGTTTGTGCTGAGAATGAATGTGAAATGGAAGAAGGAGAGGGTGAAACCCAGTGTTCCTTAAGGCCTAACCTTCCTAAGACTACCTATGAGGGACCGCAGTGTACCCATCTAATGGACGAATCACCATCTACACTGTACGAACTCCAGAGAGGTTTACGATTTAACCCAGGACTTTGGTACATTATCTGGTGACTACGAATTGTGCACTACCATCTCTTCCACACAGCTGGCCGATCATGATGATGGAAATTTCTTCCACGACTAGGATTCGAGCCAGCTAACCCCGTGTTAGGCGCCGGACACCACCGCAGTGCCACAACCATCCCAGGCATCTGAGCGACCAACGCGGGTTTTGTATTCCTACGGTCTCAAATAAACGCCGTGGTAATTCTGAGCCAAAATTCGCACTGCCAAACACATTTTCCGAATATCGATGCCAACTAGGTATTGCAATCCAGCAAATCGGGATCCCGCAATCCCGCGGGATCCCGCATCATTAGACAAAATTAAGCGGATCCGCAATCCGCAAAATCTGGCGGAAACGCGTGTCAGTCTGCGTGACACGCTGCCCCACTCGGTCTCTATAGGATATTTTGCACTGTTTCCCTGTACCCATTTGACTCATGTGAACAAGCGTTTGTTTTTGTCAACCTTCGTCATTCGTAAGTAAATAAATACACTTTTACGTATTCATCAAAACTTACGTTTGTTTCGAGTACACATTTCTGTCATTTGAGTTATGGTGCGTATTTAGTACGATTTTCGAACTATATAATTACTTTTTAAGTGTCGCACAAGTTATCTAAACTACACGGTTACAGCTTTGTATTCACGGTTTCATTATTCCCATTTTCTGTATTTGCAGATAAAGCAATTGTGACAATTTCCTAATTTGCAGCTGAAAATTTGATTATTCGTTGATATGAAACTAATGTTATCGTTATTTTAACGATCGCGTACCTATTTATTTTACAGCTATCAAAAGGAAATTGTATATCCTTTGACTTATTATTGTTTTGGCCGCTGCCTGAATGCTTTTCTTTGACGAAATCCGTCTGCTTACATGTGCCGCTTAGACTTTCGATTAATCCTTCTTCTCCTTGTTATTATTTCGACTAAAGGTAAAAAAAGTTATAATGAAATTGTCACGGGTGTATCGACGAATTGTGTTGTAGGAACAACATACTTCAACGGCTGCCTCCGCCGTCTTTCTCACGTGTGTAATTTCGTGTGTTTGCAATGAAATCCGGAGATTCAACCTATGATGACTTCACTGCAATCATTCACCGAGAAAGTCTCCTTTCTTACTAAAAACTAATAATTTCCACTCTTAAACGTCGTTACGCCACATAAGTAAATCTGAAATACTTGACAGTTTACGTGTTGGTGAGTAGTTTCTTTTAATAAGATTGAATCAACTGTAATATCAATCAAGGAAACAGGAGATATAATAATGAATCATGCAAAAAAAGGCCAAGTTTCATGCTTGTGCAGTGACAAAAAGTTATGAGATCTTGTTTTGAGCCAAGTCTACACTTTACAGAGTATATTTACTTCACTCTGTGAAATGGAATCCTTTTCTCGGTGTTATGGAAAGTATATTTAGATTAAAAAAAAAAAAACTCTGCTAACTTGGCCATTAAGCAAAACATATTTTTAAACTTATGTGATGTATAGTAATGCACATAATAAGACTCAATATTTTCAATTTTTATTATTTATTTAAAAATTGGTTTAGATTAAAAAACAAGAATCTTAAACCTCGAAATACACTTAAGACACGCTAAAAAGTTTTAATGTCATTTCACCAATCAAAATATTGTTAATTGTTAATTTTTATCATTTAACATTAAAAATTATTTATTAATTTAATTATTATTTAATTTATTAACATTTTAAGTAACTATGTTTTAAATATATGCGTTAAAAACTGTTTGTTCCAATCCCGCACGGATCCCGCGGGATTGAAAACACTGCGGGATTGCAATCCTTAATGCCAACTTAGGCGTGACATTTTTGTTGGCTATTGAAGTCACCATTTGATACAGTTGAAACTGAAACATGACATATATGATGTACATGATTTTTTTTTTTTTTTTTTACTATCATACAATTGTACTCAATGTAAACATGCTTTCATTCTTTAACTGAAGACGGGTAACAGCTTCGTGTATTGCTTCAAGGAACATAGGTACATAGGGATTGAGTAATATGGAAGCACTAAGTGACCCGTCAATTTTAGGGTCTTCTCCCTACACATAAACCATTAAAGACTTTCGGGTTGAAATTCACAATTTAATTTAATTAATTCCAATGAAACTTATGATATTTATCTACACACTTGCTTCACAATAACATTTAGCTCCTTATCTTAAACACATTATTTTAAAACAGTAATTTCATTCCTTACTGTGGTAAAAATTCTTACAAAGTAAGAAAAAGCTGTTATCTGAAGGAAAGAAAAAGAAGAACATATGAAGACACTCAAATCTACGCTTGTCACATTATTAGACCGAGAAAAAAAAGAGTAAAAGCCATTCTCTCTATGTAAGAAGAATTAACCATTAAAAAAACGGAACTTTCCAAAGTTGGTACTTTGAGACTAATTTCCGCGCTGGTAAGTTACAAAGTGTCTGAGGTAGTGAAAAGATATAACCCCAATGGCTCATAAAAGTATTAAGACAGATAAGATTAACACAATAAGATAACGCACAGATGTCTGACCCTATTTTGCAGCTTCTGGTGTTTATGATTTACAACAAGGGAATTCATACTATGAGTCACAAGCTCCTGCATTGGAATTAAAGCGCAGTGAGTGATAACAAAAACGTAATTATAAGCGTCTCTGTACGTTATGAAGATAAAAACGTGCGGAATTCGTGAAAGATTGTTTAACATTACTGCAGTGCAAAAATATGTACATAAAAACAAGGGACTGGATTTAGATCACGTTTTAAGAATAACAAATAGGTTTATTTGTTGGTGGCTCGTGTAGCTGAAAAGAAGAAGTGTGCATTCGGGAGGACACAGTTTCAAAACGCCGTCCGGCCATCCAAATTTCGGTTTTCCAGTTTCCCGAAATCATTCAAGAAGAATGATGGGATGGTTCCTTCAAAAGTCCAAGGCTGGATTCATTCCCATTCCTTGTTCCGATTCTTTATGCCTCTAATAATCTCGAAATCGACGACCATAAGCAAGCAAGCAAAATGAAAGATTGTGGAAGGAAGACAAAGATTGAAGTATCTGATAAAATGATTACACCCTGGAATTTGTATATAGAGATGAAGAGATTAGTACAGGATCTAGAGAGTGATGAAAAAAGGTATCGTTGAAAAGCGCATGATGTTTATGCCAAATGCAGTATCAGTGGTGAATTAAAGGACGTAATTAAACTTCCTATTTCTTATTTCGTTGTTTGTTCCTACGAGAATCTGATGAAGTAATTACTTTACAATATTAGTTATATATTGCTAAACTTTAATATTTTGATCGTCTTTATCAGATATTCCTACTTTTCGACTCTACTCATTTTACATTGCAAATCTGGTTGTAGGCCATCTTCCGCAGTTGTTGGATAATAGATTAAAAATCAAAATTCAGTCTGGAACAACTGTTGATGTTACTGTTTTCTTTACTTCCATACGCGTTTCGCCCTTATGATGTGGGGCATCGTCAGTGGCTGTGAATTTGTTTTTAAATGTGATATGTTACATTTGACAGACGAATTATAAATTATTATATATACATATTTACATTGTACTTACAGCTAGGGTGATGGTATTTACATGGAACAGCACTTTATGCATCTTACAGATCTTCTATTTCACAATTATAAAAACTGTTTTACACATATTACTGAATAAACACTGGCATTGTATCCATTGCAACTGCAAACTTCTTGTTTATTTTTTTTTTCCTTCAGTTCCACTACATTTTGTAGTTCTACTGGTTGGGGTTAGGTTAGATTGTTTTGGGGGCACCGTTTATTTTATTCTTTTGGGGGAGAAACCGGCTGTGGCCTCACCTGAAAGGTGGGCCTTAATGGAAACCCCTTATGTTGTAGTCGACGTATTGCATTTATTCTATTATATTTAGAGGGTATTTATATTTGTTCCAGGGTTTGGCTTTTTTATTTCCTAGAGTTTTGAGTCTTTCTTCATTGGTTTTCCTACTTTGGTCTAATTTATTGTATAATTGTCGTGTTTGATGGTGAATTTCATCCTGGATGGTTGGTACTCCTGTCATTTCGTGAAGTTGCCTTAATATCGTCCTTAGGGCTCTGTTTTGTAGTCTTTGTATCCGTTGTATGTTTGATTTTGAAGTCGTTCCCCATACTTGGCAGCCATATAAAATGAATGGTCTTATGATTGATTTGTATATTCTTAATTTTGTTGCTATTGTTAGGTCTTTTGCATTCAGTACTGGATACAGATTGAAGATCACTGCTAATCCTTTTTTACATCTGTCTTTTAGGTGGTGGTTGAATAGTAGCTTATGATCGAGTGTAATTCCTAGATATCGGTGCGATGTTGTCCACTGAATTTTTTGGTTTCTTATACTTATTTTAGACAGTCGGTCGAAATCCGGTCTTTTTCTTGTAAAGTATATTGCAGCACTTTTGGTTGAGTTGATTGTGATTTTGTTTTTTTCACACCATGGTTCCAATATCTTTAGTGCTTTTTGAAGCCTTTTTATATTCGCTTCGTGGTTGTAGCCTGAAGTAAATATTACTACGTCGTCTGCGAATAAGACTATTTGGATCTTTGGTGGTGTTGGAAGATCATTGATATAAATGTTGAATAGCGTCGGTGATAGGACTGCTCCCTGTGGAACTCCTTCTTCTATTTTTTGTTTCGTGGATTGATTTCCGTCTATTGTCAAATAGGATTGTCTATTTTCTATTGCATTTCCTATTAGTTTTGTATAGACCCGAGGTATTTTAGTGTTGGTGTCCATTTTGACTATTAAGTTGTCTTTCCAAATTTTATCATAAGCTTTTTCAATATCTATAAATGCGGCTGCTACTGATTTTCCTTTATTGAAGGCTTCTGTTACTTCCTCTACTAATCGTAGTAATTGAGTTGTCGCCGAAGTTCTCGTTTGGAATCCATGCTGTTCTATTCTTATTGTTTTGTTCTCTTGTAGATTCGCGGTGATTCTTTTGAGTATTACTCTCTCGGTGACTTTTGCAGTAGCACTTATTAAGCTGATTGCTCTGTAATTCCACGGTTTTTTATGATGGGTACTATCCTGGATATCTTCCATTTGTCCGGGTAATAGCCAGTCTTCATAATTGCATTTGTTATTCTTGTTAGTAGGACGATACCTTTTCTTGGCAAATTTTTAAGGTGTTCATTTTTTATATTGTCGGGGCCGGGGGCCTTGTTGTTGGCCAGTTTCCTGATGATCTGGTGTACCTCTTTCGGAGTTGTCAGCTCCGTTAGCTGGTTTATTTGTTCGTTTCTTATTGTTGAAGCCTGTTGTTTAACGTGTTATTCTTCTCTTTTCAGTGATTCGTTGAGTTGTTTCGTTATTGTATTCTGCTGTGCGAAGGTTTCAGCCAGCACCTCCGCCTTCTCTATTGGTGTAAATACCGGTCCGGCAGGTCCGTCTATTGCTATTTTTGGTGGTCTTCTGGTTCTTATCGCTCTTATAAATTTCCAGGCTTCTCTATTATTTAGGATGTGGTTAGACATCGTTTCCTCCCAATTTTCGATTCTTCTTTCTCTTAATCGGTTCTCTAATTCTTTTGCGTAGTGGCGATATTCCTTGCGGTCTTTCGGGTCTCTGTATTTTTGCCATAGTTTTCTATATTTGTTTTTTAGGTAGCGTAGATCTTCCAATATCGGCGGTAAGTCGTTGTTTTTAATTTCTTCGTAGTATGTTACTGTTGCTTTGTTGCTCGCCATACCAATTATTTTTTCGATATGCTTTACCGCCTGATCGATTTGATACTTAGTGGAGACTGGATGTGTTGCACTTATTTTGTTATGGATTAGTCTGGTATAGTAGTTCCAATCTATCTCAGTTGTTTTACGTTTCAAAGTTTCTATTGGAATCCAATTTGTAAATTTTATTTTCACTGGTAGATGGTCCGATGATAATTCCTCTATAGTTTCCAGCCTAATATCTTGTACAGGGCGTTCGCCGGAAAACGCAACCCTCCCAGTCTGTTGCCGTCGGCAACTTGCTCGGACACCGGAGCCAGCAGTTTCCGCCACACGTCACCGTGAATCACCGCACTGTTTAACACCTCCGCTACCCCAACAGTGCAGTGCAGTGACCCTTACATTGTTAAGAACGGTTTCTTTGCATTGTAGCTAGTTTGTGACTTCAGTCTCTTATTAATCAGTGTTGTGAATAAACGTTTCTTTGCGGTTTGGCTGGTTTGGGGCTTCATACTCTTACTAATCTGTACCGTGTTTGAGTGTGAGTAAAATTATGGTACGTTACAGTTTGCAACAAAGAATATTTCTCTACGATACATATGTGAAGAAGAAGTCGTTTAAAAAGTGTCGCAGTAAATTTCGTCGCGAATATCCTGGCGCTTTACTGCCAGCTAAATCAACAATTCTGCGTCTGGTTAAAAAAGTAAGAGAAACGGGTTCATTTTTTAACAAAAAGAGACTGTCGGTCAACCGTATTCTCACAGAGAAGAAAATTGACGATATCGCTTTTCGACTAGAACAGTCACCCAAAAAATCATTAAGTCAGTTAGGGCAGCGTGTGTCTCGAAATATGTTCAGAAGATGTGAAATGTGCATTACACAAGAGTGTCAACACTTCCAGCATCTTTTATAAGGTAAGCTAATGAATTACGTCACATTTAAATGCTTAGCACATACAAGTTTATGAAATAGTCCGCGGCCGACGGTCGAACAATGCCGGGAGCTGACCGCTCGCTCGCCGCGAGCAGTTTCTTCCTTGTAGCGCTAACAGTGGGTTGCGTTTCCCGGCGAACGCCCGTTATAATATTTTTGTTAATTGCAATGTCTAGTACGTCCGGGTATCCTCTATTGTTGTCCGGTATGTATGTAGGTTCTGTTGGTCCAATTATTTCGATGTTTCTTTCTATTGATAATTCTAGTAGTTGTTGTCCTCTTGCATTTTGAAATCTTGAGTTCCATGTTTCGTGTTTTGCGTTGAGGTCTCCCCCCATGTGCAGCTTGCTGTTTGATGAGAGGATTGCGTCGATGTCTTGGTCTATCAAGTTCCGCTTCGGTGTCAAGTATGTGGCGACCAGTGCCACTTTACCTTCCCGTGTGTGTATTCTGATTGCTGTGGCTTCTATTGTCATCAGTGGCAGCAGTTGTATTACTTGGTGCGTTATGGTTTTACGGATCGCGATGGCGGTTCCTCCTCCTTTTGTTATTGGGCGGTCAGTTCGGTATATCTCCATTCCCTCAATGTTAATGTTGTCTTTTGCTTTGAGGTGTGTTTCCGTTATTAGTAATACGTCGACTTTGTATTTTCTTATGAACTGTTTCAATTCTTCAGTTTTCCCTTTTAACCCATTCGCGTTCCAGATGATTATATTGGTGTCTTGTAATCTTTGAGTTCTTCTGAGGTCCATTACTCTAGTAGTGTTAGTACTCCTTCTGCTATTGCCATTATTTTTCCTATCGTACCTTTAGCTTCTTTTACTCTTTTCAAGACTCTCTTCAATTTGCTTAATATATTCCTTATAGTTTCTGCACAGTCTGATGTCTTTGAGTTTTCTTCAGAGTCACTTTCTTGTGTTCTCTCTTTGCTGCGTTTTCTTTCCTCTCGCCTTGATCCTTGTGTCGCTTCAGCGTAGGTTCGTCCACTACGGTATCCCAGCAGATTGTTCCCGTCCTCATTTGGCAGTTCATTTGGTTTGGATGTTGTTTTGTCTGTTTTTCTCTTCAGATCTTCATTTTTTGTTCTCTCGTTGGATTTTTGGGTATTTCTGGGTGGCCTAATAGCTGTTTGGAAGGCCGGGCATCCCCTCCATGATGCGACGTGTTCTCCTTTGCAGTTAGCACATTTTGCTTTTGCTAAGTCTGGTATATTGCAGTCCTTTGTATTGTGGAGTTGGGCGCACTTGACACAACTATATGGCAGTGCGCAGTAGTTCGCTGTGTGGCCTATACGCTGACATCTTGTACACTGCGGTGGGCCAAGTGGATTCCTATATCTTTCTATTAGCACTCTTGTGTACAGTATTGCATGTTCATCGTAGATACGTTCAGAGTCGGTGCTTGCATCCAGTGTTACTTGGTATACTGCGAGTGGTATTAGTGCCTTTGAGTTTGTATCTCTTTTTTTAAACTGATGTACCTGTTGTATTCTATAACCTTTTTCTTTCAAGTCTGCTTCAATTTCGTCTGTTGTTATCGTTGGCGGTAGGCCCTTTATTACCACCTTCAGGGGTTTGTCTTTGGGCAGTTGGTACGTGTATGAAGGTATTCCGTTCTCCTTGAAAAATCTGTTTATAAACTCGTAATCTCTGCTGTTTTCTACATGATATTTCAATGAATCTCCTTTATAAACTACTTTCAGGTTTCCTTTTAAATTCTCTTTAATTACTTTATTCATTTCTATAAATTCTTTAACTGTTCCAATAACTATTGGTGGTAGTACTTCTTTGTGCTGTATTTTGTGAGTGCTCTTACTTGTTTCTTCTTCATTTTCTTTTTCCTGTTCTTCTGGTCCCTCTAGTGGGCTGAAGCGGTTTTTAGTAGCAATATCTGGATTACCTCTGGCTTGCTTTACTTTCCTTCTGGAATTCTCACCACATTTTCGTTTGCCCTTCACTTCCACAAATTCGGAATTTCCACCGATATCTTGTTCATAGATACTTGTGTAATTGCTGTGCTCTGTTTCTGATGTGTCACCATCGTCTTCACTTCTATATTCCGCTTCGTTTTCGGATGTTTCCATAGTCTGATTTCCTTCGCTTAATCTTGACCAGGCCATTTCCCTAATGTTGTCCATTTCATGTCCGTTGCCGTCAGCCGTAGTCCGTTGCCGGGTAGCCTGTTGTTTCCGTGTACAGTACGCCGGGTCGTTTCCTATTCGAGACCAAATCAGTCCGGTAGTTTAAACTTCCAGTCGTCGACACTTATCTTCCTGTAGGTAGTTGCTCTCGCTTCGAAGGTCGATGCGGAACTTCCCTTCTTTTTTCGTTTGTCTCTACATTATATACATGTTGTTTTGATGAAATGCAGTGCTACCAACTTCGTTTTCTTTTTTGTTTGTTATTGTATCTGTGTTGCTGTATTAAATTATTTCTCTGTTTTCATCAGCTGTTTTGTGTATGTGAGTGTGTGGTGGTTATTTTTATTGAGTTGAATAGTTTGTATTAGTTTCCCTGTGTAGTGTTTATTTTTAGTGAGTTAAAAAGTGTTTTAATGGTTAAATTGGTGAATTCATTCAATAGTGATTTTCCCATTCCTATGGCTTTGTGTATTTGGTAGCTTTCTTGAATTGTTGACAAGTGTTGTCTGTGATTGTTAATTTTTAATATCCTCATGTCTGTCTGTAGGGAAGTAGGGGGGTGGTTACGGTCTAGTAAATGTTCACATGTTTCAGGACATTCTTATAAATCTCATTCAGATATTCAGTGATACGCAACCTATGGATTAATTAGATCACAGTACGTTAAGTCTAATAACTAGAGTTACCACTAACAGCTACAACGAAATAGGTTAAACGAACACTGCTTGAGCTCACGGTTTGCTAGCCATTTTCGAACATACACAACCTGGTCGTCGGTGTTTCCAGAGAAATCGTATTACGGGCAAAGAAAGTACTAAATCAGATTATGGCGCCGGGAAATGCGATTTCAGTTTAGTTCGTTAGGTGCAGCTTACAAAAGACTAGTCGTGCTCTTAGCAGAGAACTGTGTAGTGTTTCGCAGCTAATCGGAACGATTGAGCACAAAATACGGACAGGAGCGGAACTGTTAAGGATAATTAACAAAGGCTCGGTATGAGTGCGCGTTCCGTTTGTAGTAGATCTTATTGGAAATTCTTGCCAGCTTTCTGATTTTACTTCTCCAGTTGTCCCGTTTTTAGTACGGTGTCACTTTATTTTTATTCTCTCCATCCCCAACAATCTCTTCGCTCTCTGATATCTTCCTCAAATGCTGCGTGATGTACTATTTGCATCACCTCTTAGCTATTTCTCTGCTTCTGATTTTTCTTCATTCATTCTCATAACACACCTGCACTATTGTAGCACCAATGATCTCTCTGATTCCTTTATTCTGTTTCTATAACCTTTTCCCACCAGTCACCTCAGCATTTTCATTTATCTTTACAGGCCAGATATTACTCACATAAATCATTAGCAGTTACCACCATCTTGCAAACTATGCCATAGATTTCTCTTTCAGTCCTTAGTCTCGCACAACATTTCCGCCTATTTTCTACAATAATTGACCAGTTATTTTATTTTTCTGTCTGTTCCTCCTCTGGAAGCCTACAATCTAAAAGTTATCTACTAATCTTCTCTTCACTTTCAGTTTTTGCTAACGCCTAGGGAAATCAATTTTCCATTGTCCCGAGAGTATTTTGGAATATTCAGATATTGCAGATCACCTCTGTAAATATTTCCGAATGATTACATATAATTAAAAAATCAATATCTGGTAACCAGTTTGAAAAAAAATAGCGTACTACGTGTTTATTGCATCATGAATCTCCTGTTTTCAATTACTAGCTGCCGTTGGTAATTTAAAACCAAGGTTAATATCTACTGATTGTTTTATTTTATAGAGAAGGAGGTCATATATAACAACTTTCCTTATGTGATTCTCAAACCGCTTTCTGAATAGCTACTTGCAGAGGCCTGCATTAAAAAGAAGCCACTGATAATTCGTTTTTAATGAGGGGATCAAGGTTAGGGCTTATAACTGGAATTGAACAAATCTCTGGTTTTGATTCTGCCACCTGATCATCACCTTTCGTAAAGCTTTAGCTTACTCATTAGCGTAAACTGTAGGATCCCTTCAGTAGGTGAGTACAGTGTTAGATTAAGTAACTGTGATGGTGGAATGGGCGAAAAATCTAAACACTTATCACTTTACGGCCAAACAATCCGTAAGTGTGTCAGTTTTGATTACAATTTTTGGCGATTTCCTGTTACCAACTTGAACAAAAATACACTCAGCATCCAGAGTATGGGCTACACGTTTCACAAACATGACGATACTTTTTCCCCCTGTGCGATAGAGGCGGAAGACGCGTTCAATTGAAACTTTCACACCACACTAGATCTGCCATAGAACGAAAAAATATTATAAGACAAGAATAAAAAGTATCGTTTAAATGTCTCGTGCATTGTAGGGTTTTCATTTGTGCTCTGTGGAAGCTTTTCTGACGTGATTATGGCAGCCATCCTGATCTGGGTTTTCCATGGTTTTCCCAGATCACTCCACGCGAATGCGGGGATGGTTCCTCACAATAGCCCATGGGCGCCTCCTGCCATATCCCTTATATCCCTTCCAAACCATAACCCTTTTCGATAGGTGCAATGCACCCTCCGCCACACACTTTTAGTGAATCGCGGAGTAATAATAATAATAATAATTGACAGACTGGGAACACGGAATTGTAGTTGGTGCTAGACATGGGGGTTATTCCGTTTAGGAAATAGTTCGAGAATTCAATATTGCTTGATCCACGGTGTCAAGAGTATACCGTGAATATGCAATTTCTTGCCTTACTTCACACCAAGGACAACACAGTGGCTGACCACGTCTACTTAATGACCGTGATCGGAATCGCCTGCGTCGAGGTGTCAGTGTTAACATACAGACAACACTGTATCAAAGTACAACACTGCTATATGTGCGACGTACGAGAGAAGAGTCCATGAGGACATTATTTCCTTTGTTTTGTTGTTTAATTCTCAGTAGAGTGGCGGCAAGGAAAAATTTGATCAAGCAGCGAGTTGTTTGAATGTAACGTCAGGACATGTTAACCATAAATGCGAACACTAAAACAGCCTTAATGCGATTGTTCTCTTGACTTCAACACTCTACAGTTCAAATGTAATTTTTTTCTGATTCCCCAAGCACTCCAGTTACGGCTCGATACAAAGAAGAGTAAACAATGTATGAGAACGGAAAATGTTTCCGTTTGTAGACTTGACTGAAGAGAATGAAGTCGAATAACTATTCAAGTTGACAGCTATTCTCTTGAAGAACGACGCCAGGCTGTCGCTTCGAATATGCTTGAGCACTTTAGTAGGGGCAATCACTATAAAGGAAGAGGCCTTTATTAATGAAGCTTTTGTTTTATTTTTTGTGCCTTATTTTGGTTAATACACAAAAGGTTTAACCAAAAAAGATAGTATTGTTGGACAAATTGTTAGTTTTTATGTGCTACTTAGCAATTTTGTATTCTTATAACGAACGCTCACACAGAGTATTCGGTTCGATCTTGAATCTTACTCCTGCATTTTCAAAAGCTTCTTCTATTGAAAGTCCCAGGTATCCTGCAGACTTTGACTCATACCCCCCAGCGTTCCCTCTGTGATATAAGTAGCAAGTAGAAGGGTCTCGTCAGCCAACATGTCTCTGTATGCATGCACTTCATAAACGATAAATTCGTACATAATGTTGAAATGAACTACAAAATTAAATGAACTATGTCCTCAAAAATGTTCGTTGACAGCATCAAAGACAACGAAAAACAGGGTGCATAGGGATAGTGAATAATTCCAAACACTTTTGATAGAAAAATACCCCACGATGACGATTACCTGAAGGAAAAACGAAAATCCCGTTTGAACATAATAAAAATTACCATCCTACAGAAAATATTTTAAAACTTCGTCTAAATTCAATGAACAGTGTTCTCGAGATAGTGTGAGCTACTTTCTATGTTAACGAACGTTTTCATATCTTTCCTGTCCCATATCACTACAATACCCTCTCACATTTACATCTAGATAAGTTATCTGGCTATGTCAGTTCGAATTCCGGTCTCGGCTGTTAGTTTCAGACTCATCTGATCCTCCTTACCCTACCTTTGTCGTATGCACTCTGGTGTGCAAAACTTAAGAAAGAAAGAAACGTTCGCATGCTGGGCCACTGCTATGTAACATAGCTTGATGAAACTTCAATCGCACATACAAAGAACTGACCCAATATGGTGCAATAAGCAACTGAAAGAAATACGCGATTAGACGAACAGAAATGACATTTTTATACCGAAACAATATGTTACGCAGGAGTTACTGCGACTCATGATGGCTCCCTAGACTTTATAAAAAGGAGGATCGTGGTTCTTAAAAGGGTGCGTAAATCCCACGGACAGCGGTGCATCCACTGCATCGTGGTCTCTTGTTGGCCATAAGGTCGGTAAGAATTTCTTGTGGTAGGTCTTTCCATTTCTCCTCCAGCGTGATTGGCAACTGCGGAATGATCGTTGGTGCATGTGGACGTGCTGCAATACCCTTCCCCAACGCATCATACCCCTGATCGATGTGGTTTAAGTTGCAGGAACAGGCGGGTAGTCCATTCGTCGAATTTTCTCTCGTTCCAAGAGCTCTTCCACCTGCGTAGTTCGATATGGTGACACATTGTCATCAGTAAGGGAGCGTACACAAACTACGTTGTTCGGACCAGCGGGAAAGAAAAGGGGGGGTTGGCTGGAAGGCTACGCTGGGCTACGTGGGGGGAGGGGGGGGTTCCGAGCCAGGCCACGTAGCTTTCCATTCATAACATTTTTCACACTTAAAATGAGGAACAGAACTCACAACAGCATGTGAAAATTTATTTCCCTCAGTTAATTATCTCCGTATGTAATTCACAATTGTCTGACAAGAGAAAACAGTACAAAATGTCTTTTGGAATCAAAATTGGAAAAAGCTACGTGCTACGTGGTGGTGGTGGTGGGGTGAGGGGGGGGGGTTTCACAGGAGGCCGAAATGGAGCTACGTGGTTTATGCACGCTCCCTAAGAATGAAATCGATGGCGAATGTACCCCTGGAAAGACGCATATTAGGAAGGAGGGCAGTGTAACAATAATGGTGACCGGTAGGTGTACCAACTTCAAAGATATGGACGTCGGTACTCCTATGCAACATTATGCCTAACAATAACATTACAGCTGGACCACCGAAACGATCATGTCTGACAATTTTTGGGTGCATTACGTGTTCTCACCTCCCTCCAGATAAGGATACGCCCAGAATCACTACTCATACTGAATCTGCTCTCATCTGAGTACAGCACGTGACCCCACTCATCGTCGGTCCAGTCCTAATGCTCTTGGCACCATCGCAAAAGTTGCCGCCGATGTGCGGGTGCCAACGTAATCGTCGACGGCCAAAGAGACCAACCCCATGAAGTCTCCATGCCACTGTGAGTCGTCCGATCGCATGTCTGACGGTCCTTTTAAATGTGGCTACAACTGCAACTGCTGTTCGACGTAGGCCGCTTATTGCCTGTTGCATAATGTAGTGGTCAAGTGGTGCTGTAGTTGGCTTTGATTGATCACCTTCCGTATTAGGGCAGCAGTGCCAAATGTTCGGAACACTCTCCATGCATGTGAAACAATGCATTGAGCAATACCCTCCTCGTGTTGTGGTGTGAGATACATAGTCAAGCTGAACTCAAGCCGTGTGTTCTGTGCACGTGTGGGATACCTCTATAAGACGCTCCCATACTTTATTTCATTTCCACCGAGTATTTTATATGTTATGTTTATTTGCCTATCTCGTTATTAAATATTGCACACTAGAGTAATACGCCAGAACACTGCGTGGAGTTGTCCATATAAACCTACATTCTTCTTAACCTGGTATTGTTACCGGGTTAGGTTACGCAACTACAACAGAGGAGGATTGCGCATCCGGTCAGAATGTCACTAGGTCACTAAGGCAACAAGAAATTATGACTATTTCCTGCGAAATGTCAATCCGTGTTCAATAAAATCAAGAATCGTCGACACTAACCACCTCCATGATCTCGACGCGTAGTTCCCTTTGTCCTTTAGAGGAGAATTCGTTTTCCGCCCCTAATAGTTCTACACAGTTCGCCCAAGCAGAGTTAGAGGAAACTTCCACCTGACTTTTTTTCTTTCCGCTTCAGGTTTTGCGACTCGTTGACGTGGGAGCAGATGGGAGTAGGCAAGGAATGATAAGGAATTCATCCATGTCATTTTAGAGAAACCATCCCGGAATTTGTCTGGAGTGATGTCATGATGAACAGTACATTGATCGGAGCTCCTTCAGAGCAAAATCTGGCGAACATGACAAATGTGTAAGTTCTTGCGATATGCATGGTAGAAAACAAAACACACAACTCTTTAACTCAGCTTAACTAATAGGGATATGCCTAGGTTACACAATGTATTGTAACGTTCAGTCGTTTATCAGTAAGAAGTTTGAGGAGCAAAACCACCGCGAAAAGTTTTGTCGTAATGTCTTAGAAATCAGCTATCCGTAACTACCGCTTCTTTTAAGCTTTCAGCATGATTTTACGCTGTTTTGCTGATTCTCCTGAAAGGACAGAAATTATTTGTTTCAGTCCAACATGTGAGAGTGTTAAAACTTTGTGATGAATTTATAACGGAATACATCAGATCTTATTACTGGTATCCTTTAACAAGAGATAGTCTACTATTTACTAAACTTGGTTTATGTTCCTAGTGAAAATATGTTGCTGAGACAGAATGTAAAATCTACGCCTATGTGCTACCGGACGGATAGCGTTACTAGATTAAATGTTGATTTTAGTGTAAATTCATTTTTTTTTTCCTTTTTACACGATACCCAAATGAAAACCTCCCGACAATCGCTTGTAAGTTTGACTTAAAAGACTTACATGTTTGAACCAATTTATATCAGTTGTGGAAAAATTAACAAGTACTATGGTCTTTGTAACGGTATTATTTATTAGCAATTCTTTTTTGTATTTGTACTAATTTTTTACTTCAGAAAGCAAAATTTGGAGATCTCTTATTAAGTTATTATTATTCTTATTAAAGATTATGGCGGTCTTTATTGAAGACCACAATGTTGATACACGCAATATCAGACCTTGGCCTACTTAATTACATTGACCTTCCCTATCCGCCACCACTGATCTCCTCGCTTATACATTTTAGAACCTTCCTCTCTGCAATTTTGCTGTCCCGTTTCCAAAGAAAAGTAACGACTCGTTCCAAACCTGGTCTTTCAAAAGAAGATGTTATTGTTCCAAAGTAAATCTACAGAGAAGTAGCTGGTGTTGGTGCCCTTTTGTTTCCTCATAATGTTTAGTATTATTAAGTGTTATAGCACGACTGCAACAGGGTTTCTTGAACCAGCAAATGCCATGCCCAGTACTATATGTAGTCATGGTGTTCTAGTGATCCCCTGCACAAGGAGGGATTTCAATTCGCTATAGCTATGTTTGGTAATAACAATTCAGTGTAATCCCAGTGATTTAGTTACAGAACTTAGCGGTAACGCGTAAATTGAGCGGCGTGCCAAGGGGTAAACTGCAAATTGACCATATTGATCACGGTATGGAAATTCCAGATATCTGAATACAAGCAGACATGCTTTCTATTAACTTCGGCAAGGGACGTAAAACCCGTGGTACAGGCATCTGCGAACAATAGCGATCTGTTTGATGCTCGTGTAAATTGAAGCTTTTAAGGATTATGTGAATGGCGAGCTATTAAAACGGGAAAGTTGGCATGGGAAGACCAGGTACGCGTTTGGTGGTAGGATGTTTAATAAGGGAGATATTTGTTCAACCAGCACGTATTTGAGAACTGTTCTATCCAAAAACGTAAAGTGCCAAATATAAGATTCTGAGAAAATGTGCAACAGATCTGCCAATGAGTGAGGAGAATTTGTGTATGGAAATCTGTTTATTATTGTTATCTGTTTATTATTATTATTAAAGGATTGCCACCCCGCAAATTTTCCAATTCTGCATTTTCGGTGTCAATACCGTGGATTCAAACAAAGTTTTTAAAGTTATCAAATTAACCAATAAACGAGTTTTTACTGAATTGATAAGTCAACTTTAATGGTAAATAAACGGAATCAGACATTAACAATACTCGTTAATAACATTAATTTTAAAATTTCGAGCCTTTCTACTTTGCGTCTTTACACACTTTGTTTTAAATCTAATTCTAGTTATTAAGTAAATAAAAAATGTGTTATGTATTCGGTTTTAGATCACATTACGTGCCTTACAGTAATTCAAATCAATTTGACAATAATCTGTGTATCTACTGTAACGGGACGTTATCACGCCACGCTACAATTTATTTTTATTAAGTTGTGTTTAATTTTAATTTATTCAGATTAAAATTAATTCAAATTTGATCTCGGGCAGCCCAAAAATTGTATATGATTAAATAAATATGCAAGGGTATTTCATTTGAGAAGGCTCAGCGAAAAATGTGTGAGCATAAGATATGTTTAAGCGAAGGATCGCACATCTGAGGCTAGGGACGGAAGTGAAACGGTTATTCCCAGTGAACGGACACAATGGGGCCGCCTCGCTGTCGCCACCCAAGGCCAGTCACTAACCCCAACGGTTCGCACAGCAAACATGTGAAGGTCAACCCCTCCCCCACCCCAACAAGGATGGACGCGGAGAGGACGCTGGCAAAAATGCCGCGAATCTGAGTGTGCAACGATACCACGTGATTTCCAACCTGCCTATGAAAATCATCGACAGGGTCTTCACAAGTTAATTCAGGGTGTTTTTTTTTTCTTCCCGCCATGTTCCTTCGCTGAGAGCGACGCCATCGCCTTCCGAAGAGGAGGAAGTTACTTCTGGCCAGACCACGGTCCAGAGCAGTCGATCTGACTTCTAGCCAGACCACGGTCTGGGATAGTCGACTGCTGACTTCTCGCCAGGCCAGAACGGTTGTGCTTGGTCAGAACAGTGACCTGCCTTTGATCACTGGCTGGTGATCTTTCTATCGCGCTGGGCTGATAGCGCGGCGGACTTCAGTGTTGCTGCCTATGCTATGGTAAAGTGTTAACGCCAGGTCTTGCATCGTTGTGTTCTTATGAGACTGCGAATGACCCGTAAGCGACTTGAGAAAGAGACTTGTGTTCTTTGAGCAAATTTTGACCCTGAGCTAGCCGACATTTTGTTGAACATTGTGGGAACCTTTGCATATCGCGAGTTCCTTGTTTTTCTCCTTGTTTATTTGACGGCGCCCGAGACGCATGTTCATTTCATGTATTCATTTTGATTGCTGACTGTTTTTTTTTTTTTTTTTGTAGCGTATTGTGAACATTGTTCCCGCTTACTAACTATAACTTCGTCAGAAGATTTTCAATTAAAGTAAAATTCATATGATTGTTTGCTTGAATGAATCGGCCAGTTGTAATCGCTAGGCTTGCATTGATATGTTAGTGATTATTGTGTTAATGGTAACGTTAAATATGCCTAGCGGTGTAGTAGCCAAATGAATATAATAAATTATCTATGTCAGTTTCTTTGTGACCTGGCAGCTGAATGATTCTTGCTAACCAATTAATAATTTTAATTAATTTATAAAAATATAATTTATAAAATCCCCCCCCTCACTTATTTATCCACAATTGCGCTTACAACGTGGGGCAATTAATTAATTAATCCGGGGAATTAATTAATAATCAGATGTTTTCAAAGTCTGAAAAGAACCAAGTTCATGACCTTAGGCATTTATTTTTCTAGCATAGAAAGTAAATTTATAATTTGTCATTGCTTGTGTAAAATTCAATTCAATCTGAAATTTCTATTGCTAATGGTAAATTTTCAAGGCAATCTGATTCATGATAAATCAGTTTCAGACTTTCAATTGCAAATTAATTTTTTTTTTCAATATGCAAAGTTCATTTTGAATGCATATAATGTCGAGGCAGTGTTTTGTCTGTTAGCAACTAAGAACTTATTGTTGCATATTTTGCTCATGTTGGTCGTTCGTTGTTGCATGATTCAGCGTTGTGATGTGGTCTTGCATTTTTTTTGAATGGCTTGTTGCTCAATATTCTTGATGGGATTTGTGCCTGTGTTATATGAAAATTTCTAAAATTTTGACTGGTATTAAAGACCGCGCTGTTTGTAATTTAAAACGTTGCTTGCTGAAATCTTTAGTCGTCATTGGAATTTTCCTGTGCCATATAGTAGTTCTATGCGTTTGAGATCCGGACGTAATCTAAAATTAAATATGGAAGGTAGTGATTTGAATATCGAGATGAGCGATAATCGGAGAGATTTTGAGAATGATAGGGAACCGTTGCCGAGGGCGAAAACGAGCTTTGTAGCAACGGAAACATTGCATTATAATACTACAAGTGCGGACAAAGTCATTGAAGATCAGAACATTAATGATAGGTCGGGATACAGTTCAAATTCTACCATAACTGCAGCTGACATGGCGTTAGAGAGTCCTATTCAGAATGACGCGGTGGTAGTAACGACCCCAGAAACTTGTACATTCCCATTAATGGAAGCCACACCCGCCATACAAAATCCAGTTGCAAATCAAAATCAACCAGAAATACCTCCTTGGGTCCAAGTTATGATGGCTGAGTTGATAAAGGTGCAAGAAAGTTGCAAAAAGGGACAAGAAAGTCTCAAAAAGGGGCAAGAAAATCTAAGGGCGGATTTAAAAGCAGATTTCAACAAAGGGCAAGAAAATCTATCCAAGAAATTGGATTCTACTATCAGTAGGATCGAAGCTTTGGAAAAGAGGCAGGATCAAATCGGCAAAAGCCTTGATCAAAAGTTCTCCGCTTTTCATACAAAAATCTGAGGAGAGGTAGCAGATTTTCAGGCAAATATAAGAACGGAAATCGTTGATTTGTCTAAGAAATCTGAGCAAGCAATAGCTAGGTGCGACAGATTGGAAAAAGAGAATGAAATTTCAAATACAACCATTGCCACTGTACAATCCGCGATAACCCATTTGGAGATTGAAACGAGGGAAACAAATGGACAATTGTCTAATTTTATGCATGAGGTACAAGATCAAATGGAAGTGAAAGTATCTCAGATAAGTGCGAAAGTTGACAAAGTTTTTTTTTTTTTTTTTTTTTTTTTTTTTTTAAAATGGCTTTCGGCGACTAAGCCATTCAGCCAGCTCAATGTAACTTATATATCATCCAGTGAATTATTTTTCTCCAGTATAGACTCCACAGGACGGACAGGACATTCACACAGACACACAACACTTACACATCCATGCCCGCGGCCGGATTCGAACCGGCGACCTTCGGCACGCGGAGCTAGCACTCTAGCCCCTACGCTACCGAGGCCGGCCCAAGTTGACAAAGTTGCTACCTCTGTTACCAATTTAAAAGGAGACAGTAATCAGTTAAAGGGAGCAGATATTAGATTACAAATAAATGAAATTTCCCAGAAATTGTTGCATATTCAAAGGGAAATAGCTGAGATGTGTTCCTCGCCACGAAAATCAGTTAATTTTGGTGGTGCTCACAGAGATCGTGGATATGCGAATTTTATCAGAGCAAATGTATCGTGTATGATTTCTGTAGGGAACTTCAGAGAATCACGACATAGAATTTACTGGAATTTGTGTAGTGAGACTCTAATGGCCGTGGCCTTCCAAACTGTTCATTACCTGTGAGGCGGGTTGCTTGCTAGCTTTAAAGAGGATATTCCTATCGGCAGATTTCAGCTGACCAGTTTCTTGAAACGAAACTCGTTAGAAACAAATTTCGAGAGCTCTGTTTGCCGAAAAACGATACTGAACTACAGGGATGGATACTGGAAATATGCTCAATGTGATCGCATGAGTAGACGCAACAGCAAATTAAAATTTGATGTAATATTGAATGTTGGTTGTAGGTCCAAAGACAGGACTTTATTCCATTTTAAACATGGGACGTTTGAAAATGGAATGGAGGAAACAAATTTTGGATTTTCTCTTACAAGGAAATTGAATTGTTAGAGTACGCGGGTATCTATGCAGACAAAATTGTTCTAAATTGCAGCAAAATGAATTTTGATGTATTATCAAAAAGGTAGGGAATGGTTCTGGGTTAAAAGTAGGAAGTAATAATAAATTACCGTGGTAAGCAGAACTCATCATTATCAAATAAATTTCTGACGACTGTTGCGGTCAAATAAAACACTTCGCGATCTGAAAGAGCACAGCTTTGTGAACAAGTGTTTACTGCTTGAGTAAAATCGTCTCTAATAATTAAGGGAGGTTAATAAAGAAACAAAGGTACGCTTGTTTAGCCATCTGATAAAGATTGTCACGGCCAGTCGTATTTAAAAAAAACCTTCAGAATAGTAGTTGGGGTAGAGAGAGATAAGATTCCTTTTCTTTTCAGTATTTGGGTCCTTACAATGTTGACTGCTGAAATAATCATTATGTAAGATCGTCTTGTACCGAAAAGGTGGTGATGCTTCTTTTGTTGGCATTCATGGAATATAAGTCCAATGGTTTTTTTTATATTGCTACGGCAAATGATAATTACGTCTGCTGTAATTATCTGTGTGGAAAATTTAGTCCACATTCATTAGCAGTTGTAAGAAGGACAAGTTCACTGACAAATGGGGAGGAAAAGGTTGTGTTAAAAGTAAGTTAGAGGTTAAATCTTTCACATATGATGACGTGACATTGAATTATTATATGCGAATGGAAGCAAGAAGTTTCAATATTGTTATTTGTCGACCATTAAGTCCCATTGATAATTTAGAGATCGGTAAACAAGAATTGCATTGAGATTATTTAAGCAATTGTCGAAAGAAAATTAGCTCAATTTTCACGAAAGCTAAAAACAGAACAGACGGTAATGTCAGTTCCAATTTCTGAAATGTGAGTTGTAAATAAATTAGCGATGATTATTGTATTAAAATTCGCACAAAATTAGAAGTATTAGATCCTACCATTCTGCATAGACCTGTTATGATCATGATGAAATTTCCGATTAAGTAATACATAAAGTGATAGGATTAGGAACAAAATGTAATTAAATAGTGAAGTAGGATTTGTTTCTTAAGAAATATTGCGGAGAATGCGTGTTGTTGAACTAACACATAAGCGGACTGCGAAACCGTTATTCAGGGCTGGACCGGAGCGGCCAGATTTTCGAGTAGATTCTTATCTAAAGCTGCCAGACGCAGGTAGAAGAACGGTCATTGCTTGTAAGCTGGGGTCCCATTCATACTACAGCTGCAACTGAATGAATGAGTATTTGTTGAACCATAACTGAAAATATGAAGTTTGTTTGGCAATAACGTGGTGTCGGGAGACTAAAGAGATATGATATATGCGCAGAAATGTATTCTCGGGTTATGCTATTCGGAGATTATGAATGGAATGCGGAAGTAAATATTTATTATTTTGTTGTTGTCACTGACATAAAGGCCAGGACACATTTGTTGTATAAATGTACCTTTCGGGAGTAGGATATAAAGGTCCTTCATAGGTTCCTCACCCAAGGGCATATGTACGTTTATTATTTCCCCTGCATGAATCCATTCAGCAAATAACCTGTAAGTAGCAATTATAGACGAGAAACGACGCAAAAGATTATATCGAAAGCACTTCCTGACGCTCTGTAACTTGTCAAAATGACGCATATTGCGTGAGACATATATTTGAAAATCATTGTTGTAAGGAATGGCATATGGACCATGTATTTAAAAAAACATAAGGCCCTCAGTAGAATCTTCAATGTATAATTTGAATGGAGATGCTTATAAAAAGGTCAATGGCGGTTCCTTTTTCTTTCTGTTTGGTAATTATAACGATGCTCTTGATGCATTCTTAAGTAGGAATGGCACGATCTATTCAAGAAATGCTGCAACATCATTCCAGTTTTCCGCGGTTTCCTTTTTTGCTTTAGTTCTTGGAGTTTCACAAAAAATAACAGGACTCCGACATGAGCAGAACTTGCGTAATAATTAGGTAAAGAAATATTTCATTCACATGTACATAATTTTGTATTTGTCAATTTTTTTTTCATTTCATGTTTTATTATGTTTTGTGTTGTTTAGTATAAGAATCTTTAATTAATAAGTTAATATGAAATGGCAGGAAAGAAATCATGTGTGGTTGTCCACATATTGTAAAACAGTCAAAGGTCATGGACAGTCGTTCAGGTAGTATCTGTGGCAAGAATCATAACATTGTGGGTCCCTGTATATATAAAATATCGATTATTGGTTACAGTGGAAGGGAGTTAGAATGTCTTAAAATGAAATTATGCTTTATAATTTCATTTTCCCGTAGTTGGCCGTATATTGTAACGGGACGTTATCACGCCACGCTACAATTTATATTTTTATTAAGTTGTGTTTAATTTTATTTATTCAGATTAAAAATAATTCAAATTTGATCTCGGGCAGCCCAAAAATTGTATATGATTAAATAAATATGCAAGGGTATTTCATTTGAGAAGGCTCAGCGAAAAATGTGTGAGCATAAGATATGTTTAAGCGAAGGATCGCACATCTGAGGCTAGGGACGGAAGTGAAACGGTAATTCCCAGTGAACGGACACAATGGGGCCGCCTCGCTGTCGCCACCCAAGGCCAGTCACTAACCCCAACGGTTCGCACAGCAAACATGTGAAGGTTAACCTTCAAGTACACGCGTTGTTTCTGGTAACGTACAGTCACGTGTGGGGTCTAGAAGTACCCCAACCGTGTTTAGGTGCGCTTACAAGTAATTACTGGAAATAACTTGCATATTTTTATATTTACATAATAAAAGATAACGTATTTATTATTTCAGTCGTTTATTGTGCTTATATTAATCAGTCTTATCCGAAACTTAAAGCCATTCACAAAAACATGCCATTTTGGTTTTCTGTTTGTATAGGTCAGGGAAAATGACATAAAAATCAACAAATATTGACTTCTAATTAAACTTCTTTTTTATTATGTACAGAAGTGGAGCATAAAATCAAATTAAAATTATAAAGAGAAAAAACTAACAATACAAAAAAATGACACTTCATTATGTGCCTACAAAATCAGTCGTTTCCTTTGGATTCACAGGACAAACAAAAATTGATTGTCTTTGAATGAGGCTTACAAATACATTGTTTGCAAACGTTACATGTTAGAGAGCTCTTCTTATCTTTCGACCTTGGGCAAATATAACACCTTCGCTTTTTAGAAGCACTAGGGGCAGGCTCATCTTCATTAGGAGTTGAAAACATTTGTTCTCTGCCAACCAATTTGCACATGATTTCCCGTATATCCTTGGCCAACTTTGGGTTATTTTCTAATCTCCTGCAAACGTATGGCTTTACAAGACTCATTGCAGTGGACTTTATGTATTCTCTTCTGCTGACTTTTTTATTTGGATTAGAACCAACCCAAAGAACATATCCATTAGCAAGAGAAATATTCAGCATTGCAGCAAAGATTGCGTTTGGCCATCTTCTTGTTCTACGTGAGCAAGAGTAATTTGAGCATTTCAAATCCAAGGCATCAACTCCTCCCTTAGTCGCATTGTAAAAGTCTATAATTTCGGGTTTCTTCGATTGTTGATTTACAGACACTTCGTGATGCATGGATAGTAAAACTACACTTTTATTCCTCTTTGGAACGAATGATACCAAGGTCTTGTCCCGAACAAATCCAAATAAAGATGATTCAGTGGGTCTTGTTTTATCAGGCAAAAACTGACGAGGAATTTCTCGTTTGTTTTTTCGTACAGTGCCCACGTATGTTAGCCCTCGTTTCAGTAATTCGTCTACTAACTCAACAGACGTAAACCAACTGTCTCCAGTGATATTCCTATTAGTTCCATAAAATGGCTCTGCAAGTTTTAGCACATCCTGTGTTGGCACTGCGAAAGGGATATTTCTTTGCGTAAGCGGTTTTCCTGAGTATATAAACGCATTACATAAGTAATGAGTTTTCGCATCGCAAATACACTGTATTTTCAGGCCATATTTTCCAGGTTTACTTTTGATAAACATTCTAAATGAGCACCTTCCTCGAAATTTTACCAACATTTCATCAACACATAAATATTCTGAACAAGAATAGTTCGCACTACAATTGCTAAGAAACTTTTCAAATATTCCTCGTATCAAAGCCAGTTTATCTGTAGATTTTCTTTCTTCTCGTGTGCTGATGTCATCAAAGGTTACATTGAAATGAATGAATAAAAATCTGTTTATCCCCATTACACCTCGAAAAATGTCTCTTCCAGTACAATCAGTCGCCCATAACGATCTAACATTTTCATGATTTGACTTGAATATCGACGTAAACAGAAGTAACCCAAGGTAAGCTCGTAACTCACAGCAGTCAATGTTGTTGCCATAATACGGCCGTAATAATGGAGGTGAATATTTGTCCTCAAGTTTTTTGTTGGTACAGTGCACGATAGTCTCAATCACATCATCGGTAAATAATAGTTCCCAACTCTCTACAGGTGACATTTCACGTTTACTAGCAGCAGGTCCTCTCAGTCCCGTGCGTTCTCGTACCATATTGTGCTGTCGTACACGAGATGAATGTGGGGCAGATTTACTCCATTTGAATCTGTTCTTACCGTAAAAATAGTTCCCTGAGCTTTCTTCGTCTTCGTCACTAGTAGATGAGCCTTCACTTAGCTCCATCTCTGAACCAGAAACATGTTCACTGTGTATCGAATCATGTTCACTGATGTCATCAACATCTTCGTCTGGGTCATTTAGTTCTGTGTCTTCATATTCTGAGTCGGTGCCTTCTTCCAACAGTCGTGCAATATCCTCATCACGAAGAAAGCGAGTCATTGTTGTAAAAAATATACTGAAATAAGAGGAAATTTCTATAATAGCATTTTGCAAATAAATACAACGTAAAAGCACGCGTGGGGTCTACAGGTACCCCAACAATGAAAAACAGGCACTTACTGTTGCGAGAGCGCGGCGCACGTCCACCTACTGCAAGCGGCAGCGGCACACTGAGAATACCTACAATGACGAGTCTGTAGTGCGCCAACAATGGAAATTATAAACAAAAAATTTCGCGTGGGGTCTCTGCAGACCCCACCCGTGTAGTTAAAGGTTAACCTCTCCCCCACCCCAACAAGGATGGACGCGGAGAGGACGCTGGCAAAAATGCCGCGAATCTGAGTGTGCAACGATACCACGTGATTTCCAACCTGCCTATGAAAATCATCGACAGGGTCTTCACAAGTTAATTCAGGGTGTCTTCCCGCCATGTTCCTTCGCTGAGAGCGACGCCATCGCCTTCCGAAGAGGAGGAAGTTACTTCTGGCCAGACCACGGTCCAGAGCAGTCGATCTGACTTCTGGCCAGACCACGGTCTGGGATAGTCGACTGCTGACTTCTCGCCAGGCCAGAACGGTTGTGCTTGGTCAGAACAGTGACCTGCCTTTGATCACTGGCTGGTGATCTTTCTATCGCGCTGGGCTGATAGCGCGGCGGACTTCAGTGTTGCTGCCTATGCTATGATAAAGTGTTAACGCCAGGTCTTGCATCGTTGTGTTCTTATGAGACTGCGAATGACCCGTAAGCGACTTGAGAAAGAGACTTGTGTTCTTTGAGCAAATTTTGACCCTGAGCTAGCCGACATTTTGTTGAACATTGTGGGAACCTTTGCATATCGCGAGTTCCTTGTTTTTCTCCTTGTTATTTGACGGCGCCCGAGACGCATGTTCATTTCATGTATTCATTTTGATTGCTGACTGTTTTTTTTGTTGTAGCGTATTGTGAACATTGTTCCCGCTTACTAACTATAACTTCGTCAGAAGATTTTCAATTAAAGTAAAATTCATATAATTGTTTGCTTGAATGAATCGGCCAGTTGTAATCGCTAGGCTTGCATTGATATGTTAGTGATTATTGTGTTAATGGTAACGTTAAATATGCCTAGCGGTGTAGTAGCCAAATGAATATAATAAATTATCTATGTCAGTTTCTTTGTGACCTGGCAGCTGAATGATTCTTGCTAACCAATTAATAATTTTAATTAATTTATAAAATATAATAATTTATAAAATCCCCCCCCCCCTCACTTATTTATCGTACCTATTACACTACTAAGCAATCAAATTAACATTTTATTTGCAAAGTATTGCGTTTTACAACCAACGACGAAGAAAGACCTTTCTGCTTCCTTGCTCGTTGGTTTGACTGAAATAATTTTACAATCCATTTTGAAAACCATTTATTCAATAGATTTTTCTGTTTTTAAATTGCTCCCAATAGTTTTAACTTTCTTTTTGTTTTATTTCTGCTTCCTCCTCAAAAACAATTCCAGTTGTATCATTTTCTATTTATTTTTTCTGTGTGTATAGTCTGCGATCTACTTCTGTAATAGGACGACATAACACAAATTATACTAATGCATAAAATAAAAACAAGGAGTTTTTATTAAAACGTAGAAGTGAATGTATTTTCTTACAAATCACGAAAGATGATAAAAAAAAACGCATTTGTTACCGTGAGTCAAATGTCAATCTTAAGGGCATGGTCAAACGGGACAATACAACCGGTACAGACCGTATTGGGCGGAAAGTGACGACGGGGGAAAATAATTGCGGATCAGCATAACTTTGTGCGGAATCCGCCAGATTGCCAAATGATACGGGATCCCGAGGGAATGCGGGAACCTGCATTGCTGGATTTCTATTCCTAATACCATTAGTAAGACCAGATTGCTTCACAAAGAACTTTTTTTATTTTTCAAAACAGCGTATGAAGAAGCTTTGATGCAAGAAAATAATTCTTTTTCTACCGACGGTGAAGCTACTGCTCGCGCGTTGTGACGGAATGCTACATGAGACTTGGTGACTGCATTAAGTTCAGGAAGCTGCCGACCGCTGTTAAACGGGGAATTAACATGGTGTTTTTTTGTGACTATCCTAATAAACTACTCCTTTTTTTTTAATGCTAAATCTTGTATGCGATGTATTCTATTAATATTAACATTGGTATTAAAATAGTAAAATTCATTTTCCACGTAATTAGAACGCCTCAATGGTATTTATATTATAACGTTTCAGAACCGTCAGTTTCACATAGAATCCGAATCACGAAGTGAACTGGTATATTTCGCATTAATAAAGCAAAACTTCGGCGGAGATACTCTATTATAAGAAACGTAAAAATTCAGGCCGGGATTGGGTTCCGAACCGACGAGTCCCCAATTACCAGTCTTAACCAGATACGTATGAAAACCAAGCGTGATGGGTGAGCGGTAACACTCTGGCCTCGCATTCGATAGGACGCGGGTTCGAATCCCCGTCCGAGCATCCAGATTTCTATTTTTCCATGGTTTCCGCAAATCACTCCAGGCGAATGTCGGGATGCATCTTTCAAAAATGCCATGGCCATATTCCTTCCCGTTTTTATCCCAGTTCTTTCCTGCCTATGATGACCTCGATGACGATGAGGCGTAAAGACATAAGCAAAATAAAATACAATAACTTTTACACACACTGTCGTTTTCTGCGTTAAATGATGATTGCTTAATGAATCGCTTCAATTGAACAGTAAGAAAATAAATCACTTAAAGAAATATTAAAGTGCATTTTTCTAGGGCTACATTCAAAAATATTTCTCCTTTAACCACAGAACTGAACTGAAAGTGCTTCTCATTTATGTTGAAGTCTTAACGTAATGTTAGTTCAGTCATTTATCACCTGGCTGAAGCCTGCACTACAAATAGGATGAAATATTATAGAAACCGTTTTTTGACGTGCTTTGTCTGCTTCAGTTGTCTTCTTTACACTTTTGTAAATGCAACGCTAATTCCTTTATTCCACAGACGATTTATCCTGCAGTGGTACAGTTTTGTTTACACCTTGCCTTACAGAAGCTAAGTAGAAAATCCAGTCTCTTCGTGCTAAGTTATCCATCACACAACTGACAGTCCTTACTGTGACAGGAAAAGAGAAGAAAAATAAACTGGAGGAGTTGCAGCTACCTCCCGCGATCTGTTTTTATTACCCGCAACAGTCTCACGGGGGCAGCCCGTCAAAGCGATAGCTGCGAGGCGAGTCACCATATGATGTGAAGAAAACTCGTCTATTGCGCATCAGAGAAAACGACCATCAGAAACAGTAATCAAGTGAACAGGCGTGTTTGCAGTACCGAGGAAACGGTTATCGATTTCATATATATATTTTTTTGTCATCAGTCTCTCGACTGGTTTGATGCAATTCTTCATGATTTCCTGTCTTATGGTAACGTCTTCATCTCAATGCACCCCTTATAACCTATATTTTCAATTATTTCCTTTATATATTATTTTAAACTTGAACGGCCTGAGCGTGGCGCTGACTCAGTCACATCCATTTTTGTGCCAATGGTTGTATTGGGAATGCGGATCTCTACTTCCGCGAATCCTACGGGAAGCGGCAGGAGCTGTAGGAACCCTGTGACCTTTATTATTATTATTTTATCTTCTATCTTTCTCTACACTTTTTACCTTCGAATGTTCCCTCCAATAACAAATTAACCAATCCCACATGTCTTAAAATAAGATCCACCATCCGGTCTCTTATTGCTGAAAGACTTTCCACAAATTTCTTTCCTCACCCAACATTTAAAAAAAAAAAAAAAAAAAAAAAAAAAAAAAAAAAAAAAAAAACACATTAATTTCGTACTTTATCTGTCCACTTAATTTTCAGCATCCTTTTATGGCACTACGTTTCAAACACATCAATTTCTCTTCTTTCTGGTATTTCTAAAGTCAATGCTTCAAAACCATAAAGTGCTGTGTACCATACCTAGAGTTTCAAATAGTCTTTCCTAGTACTATATCGTTATTTCAAGCTAAAAGAATCCTCCTTGTCAAGAATGCTCTTTTAGTTAGTTCTATTCCGTTTTCAACATCATTCCTGTTTCGTCCATTAGTTGTAATTTTACTTCCAAAGAAACAGTGTTCACTTACCGTCTCCTGTTTCATCCGATTTTTGTACGGAATCTAGAATTGTTGCTATCATTTCTGTCGAATTTTATCACATTTATCTTTCTTTGGTTTATATTTAGTTCAAAATCTTCCTTCAATTTTTTGTTCATGCCATTCAATAATTTCTTAAGTTACCCATTCTGTTCTGCTAACAAGACAATGTCGTCAGAAAATCGTAGCATATTAACTTTTTCCCATGAACGCTTATGCCACATTCATTTTTTTAAATTTTTTTTTTTTTTTTTTTTTTTTTTTATTTATTTTTTATTTATTTTTTTTTTTTTTTTTTTTTTTTTTTTTTTTTTTTTTTTTTTTTTTGCTTCCGAACTATGCCTACCCAATTACATATTCCAATCTCCAAGTTTCAGGAATATGTACTACACCACATAGAGTCTGCCTGTTGCTTCAGCTATATAACTTTTTTCTGCAGACGGAAAATCATTATCATTAGGTATATATTCTTTGTTGTATACACGCAAAAACTGCAAACTTGTAATATCACGAACTGCATAATTTATTTAAAAAATTAAAGTATTTAATGAAAAGAGCTTAGTGAAGAGCTTTAGAATAAGATTTAAAACTTCAAGTTGTAGCCGTTCGGTAGACGATATTTACTCCGCGAAACATAGAATATTGCGACAAATCTCATTACTAGCTTGGACTTATTATGATGAAAAGAAAATTACAGCAGATGCTTGACGGAATAGATTAAAAATGAAAATCTGCTGGCAATAGTAAATATTCGTTGTATTGTGAGAACACAAACATTAAACAAGTCGTTACTGTATAACATATGGAAAGGAAACATTTAGTTTTCCAGCATCGCAAGACTAATAAACATAAAATTAAGATACGGCAATGTTAGTCTTGTCAGAGTGGTCAAGAAAAAAGCATCCAGAAAAAAAGGAAAAACAACATTTCCTGATTATGTAGCCGCTAACAGCGTCCTAAAGCGCTCATTCTCAGAAACAAGGAAGAAGGGCGCATTGTGAGAGCGTAGTTTGGTCCCGGTGTAATAGCAGGATGTATGTTTGTTTGGTCGCCGTGGGCTGCATCACTGAAGGCAAACAACGACCGGACCCACTATTTAACGCATCGCACAGTCTGTGTGTGCGTCCATGCCCCACCATACACACTCTGTTAGTGGCACTAAGGTCGCAATACTTTTACTGAGCGCATTCGATTTCCTCTTGAACGACCAGAAGGGAACAATGATAGTCAAACCGTTTTTCTCCTATTTGTGACCGGGGTTAGTAGTAGAGCTGTAGCAAACCGTATCTATTCGTTACTGAGTAACGAGTACTTCGCCTGATTAGAAATACAGAAACGTTGCTCTAAAATTTATTTCCTTACTCGCATTTGTCGTATGGATGTTAGTTTGATTCGGTAAACGAACAATACGACGTATCATTCAGGAACCGGAGGGTTCGCCCAGCGACTAAATGAATCTGAACGAGAGAATGAACATTTGAACATCGTGCGTCACATATTGCTTGGAATTTTGATTACAAGGAAAATGTGTAAGTACCAACATGTTGCACGTACATTATTTTAATATAATTAATATTACTTGCTGTGAAGTGTTGATATTTTAGAGAGACAAATAATTTTGACAACATAAATAGATATTTTTTAGTATTATTTTTGTTTAAAAATACAATTTTACAGAGCATAATTTGTAAATAGAAAATTTGGATAGATAATTTGAGATGGTTATTGTTTTTTTATTGATCATACATTTTATTGATTTCAAACATTTATGAAATGCGTTTATTCTAAAATGTGAAATTCTAACTTCTATTTTATTTTACAGTGGAAATTTTACCTAAAATTACTTCACTTAATGAACAAGAGTTCGAACGAAGTTATCGAACAGCCCGTATGCGACGCGATTCAAAGCAATGCATCATGCTAGTGCTCGATAGTATCACAATTGACGAATAACGAAAAGATTCGATGGTAACGAAGTCATCTAGTACGTATTACGACTCGATGCAAAGCTTTATGTTAGCGCTCGATTGTACCAAAAGTAACGAGTACTGATTGGTTTATTAACGAACACATACAGTCACTCAATTTCTCGTTACTTTTACAGCTCTAGTTAGCAGTTGAGCTGTTGATGAGTCTGGCATTCGGACGTACTAGCGTTTGGTACACAGTTCATCCATCTACAATTTGGTTTTCTGTGGTTTTCATTCCGTCCCTTGCCACTCCTCTTCCATCCTTTATGACCTACAAGATCCGTAAAACTTCGATCTTTAAATAACTAGTTTCTAATTTCGTGTATACTGTCAACAGCGTTCGTAGATAGTTTGAAATGTTTTCAGGAGGGTATATTATACCTATGAATGAAGGAACTTCATATTAATTCGCTGAACATCATTTTCCAAAATACAATTTTTGGTTGGCGATGATATTTTCGGAACCTTAATTATAATTAAAACTTATAAAATTCCACCAGTCCACAAAACATGGAGATCTATTCAAACTACAGTCCTGTGCCGGTGTATACAAATTTAGTAACGTTAAACCGTGAAGAACTGTTACCACATTCTTTCCAAAGATTTCTCTCATCTTTCCTACGCCCGTTTCTTTTTCTCAGCAGAATCAATGAGTATAGTAATCTTTGCATTTGTTCAATACTCTAACGCATACACTTACATTCTGATAAAAATACAATATGTCTACTTCAAGCTCTCATTGTGTTTCTTTTAAGTACGATCGATAACAGACTCCATTTCACATCTAATTATCACTGTATTAACACATTCTGTAAATTTCATGTTATTAACAAAGTTATATCCAAATATTATGACTAGTTTAAAGTTGTTTGCCTCATTGAGCATCGGGATAAAATTTTTTCTGCTTTGTACTAAAGAGTGTGAAATACCATTTGGTTGGAGTATTTGAGGAATCCTTTAATGATGACAGCATAAAACGATTAGAAGATACGTGTGAGGCTGATAGGGTACTATGTCGATAAAAAAAATACATTTTCTCTTTTAGCTCAAGTTCGTATGCCAGGCTAGGAACTTATCGGGGGAGAGGGGGGGGGCTCTCTCCTATGAAGGATAAAGGCAGTGTTTTTCTTAGATGATTTCCACAGGAGTACAAGAATACACTTCTGCCAGTAACGTCTATGTGGTGAAACCAAAAACTATTCGGAATAAGCATACTCAAACGAACGTGACTTTCAATGAAATCTCATCCTTAATTTTCATGCTAAACTATTCTATTCAGCTAATTTCATAATCGATATGGTGATTAAAAGAAAAAAATGTTAATTTAGGAAAGAATATACGGTTACCTGCTAGGAGGAAGTTGAAGTTGAGTGTCAGCAGAGAAGTTTTATTTGCTAACTACTACGTTCCTCGTTGAATTTAAAGCACCTGCTCCAGGTTTTGGACAGTTATCCAACACGTAGACTCTGGCTAATTACAATCCGCTATCTGAATGCTTCCTGTTGTCACCAGATGGCACTGATGTGTTGATGCTAAAGGTGATCCACTGAATTGAATTTATTTCTTGGTGTGTACTTTCTTATTCTGATAATAAATCGTTGTTAAGTGGTTCAGACACTTGATTTTTAAAATTTGGGCTACCGGTTCTGGGTTCAAATTCCGGCGAGGACAGGAATATTTAAGTGTTGTTTTTGACCATATGAGCTACGCCAGGACGTTCCACGATAAATTCTAAGTCCCAGAGGAAAGAAACAGGCCGTCCTACTATAACGACCCTCAGACCCTGACCTTTAAAGAAATTGTATTTTAAGAATTAATTGTAGCTAAGCTGGGAGTTGAGTAAATATGGTTTTGTATATTTTTCTTGCACGTAATTGTGATTTTGTGTAAATGAACATTGTTTTATTGAAAGAAACTATGTAAATACTCTTTAATATGGTCAAGAGAAGTGCTATGCATGAAATATTGATTAAGAGTTTGTAATTCCCAGCATTAAGGTGAGCTACGAAGTTTAGAGGACAATTTGTGACAGTTTGGACTAATTTATGTGGATAATTTGTGTTTAAAAATCACTAATTTTTGTTTCTGTGCATTTCATAATGATTTTGGATGATTTTGTATTAATTCTGATTGTTTTAATATGATTTTAATTGTTTAAGTATTGTTAGAATTCCAGAAACGTCGGTCAGAAGTCTTTGAGTTATTCTGGAATTTTCTGTAAAACTTATATAAGCGATCGACAGAGACAAGTTTTCACAGTGGTATTGTATTGTGAGTAGTAATTGCTTGGACGTTATTATCGCTGGAGCATCTGTTTACGTTTGCACTTAGTATCTTTGGAGTCTCGTGTCTTAAAGGAATATAAACAAATCTGAATCTTCTTGGACTAGTTATTTCAATTTTAAAACAAGACATCTATCACTAAATGGCTTAGTATGTCTTCTTCTGGAGTTCGGGTTGTGCACGGCTCTAGTTTAGTCTTTTAAAGAATGCACGAGGCGTTCTCCAAAAGACTTAGAATTGTTTTTACTCAAATGATATAAACTGCAACTGCTGAGTTCATTATCGCTCCACATCGTTGCCTAATAACAAAATTATGGCTATTTTTTATTTCGCACAGAAAAATATTGTTGCTATTATTGTAGACGGATCAGAGCTGTAAGCAGTATCACAAACTGTTCCTAATTTAGGTTTTCTGGTGTAGACGGAATGTTTCTGATAGTTGCGATTTGTTTCTGTTTTTCGAAACAGGCCGCAACAAGAAGTTCCTTTGCGTTGCTTAGGTGTGGAAGCAACTTAATGTTTAACAGTTATGAAACAACAGCTTAAACGTGACATCAAATATGTTTGATATAGGCAAATACCTCCATTTTTAAAAACCGTAAATGTAACAAAATGCACACAATTATAACAAAAGTAAATACATTTTGTAAAGTAGTTATTTTTTTAATCGTTTGTCGAATCGCCGAGGATTGCTGCCATTGTGTTTCAGCCACATCTGGCGCTATTTTAATCGTGTCTACGTTGTTGTGTATAATCAACTGGTAGTTTGTCTCAAAAACGGACACATGCTCCTTAAAATGTCTTTAGCATACCACCGTATACACTCGCCATCGCCTGTCTGGAGGGTGGCTGACACATGTTGCATGCACAATGTGCAAACTTCTTATCGGTGCATGTGCCATTGCGTGTCTCCCTAGCGTGAGAATACTTGTGTGAGCACAGCAGTGTAATCACGCCACCTCGAGTTCTCCCAAAACCCCGTACATACACGTTCTCACTGCAAAAATACTTACGTATGACATCAATCTGTAGTTTTAAAACTGAGGGCTTCCATGATATTAGTCAAATTATTTTGGTATTGACAGGGATAATATTGGAGCGATTAATTCTTTGCGAAAATCGGTACAAATGCGGATAGAAATATTGCTGGCAGTAAAATATTTATTTTCTCCAACAACAATAACTTCTGTTTGTATTTTTTCCTGTTAATCTGTTTTAAAGGAGTTAATTAATGACAGATTAGAAGTACAGATTCATAATGGCAATTTGCAAAGAATTAAAATTTGACGGTATTGGTGACAGCAGTGATAAATGAGTGTTCTGTGACGTCAGCACCTGCATTGTTTTTCGAGGTTGTTGAGACAACGTGGCGGTACCTGGCTTGTTAGAGAACCCATGGCTGAAGGAATATTCTTTACGCAGAGTAGGAAGGTGACAGTTCACAGTTCCTAATCACCAGATACTATATCAAAGTCCCAGCCTCCCCCCAGTGATATGAGGTCACAGGATAGTTTTTATAGTGATTCGTTCGTACCGTGTGGTAATAAAGCTGCGTGGAGTATTAGGTCTGTCTTGGAACAAAGATGGAATGGCACTAGATTTCACTCTCCCTGGAAGAGAAAGCTAGATTTGGGCGTTTCTTATTAGAATTAACCAGTAGATGTCGGGAAGTATCTAACTAATCTTCGTAAAAACTTAATTTGTGTTCTCAGCGAGTGAAAAGCTTCTCTTGTTTGTGCCGACAGTAGTTTCGCCTGTGCTATCCCTTATACTTCGTGGGAAAATGTTATATTGGAGAATGATCTTTTAGCACTATCTTATTTTGCCTCATCCATCGTTTTATGGTATAACTTTTGGCACCAACAAATGATTATTTTCGACTTTATCGATAACTATAATCTTCAACATATCAGTAGTGAGTTCAAAATAATCACAAAGTAATTTTATTCCATTCCATTCATTCTTTCCCTCCTTCCAGATTTCACAGGCATAAAAAGAGTGATTCCTCGGTATAAATATACTTCACATTACAACACAGTAAAGATTATGTGAACCAAGCAGTGCATTCAACTTAGAACTGGCAGTGCTGAAGACAGGCAGCTTGTTGTTAGCTACTTCTATAAACAATACAGTACATTTGAAACGCGAAAAGACGTTAAGGAAATAGTACTTCAGTTTATTCCGCAGTATTAACAACACTGGTATAAATAACCAGAAAGCCGCTGACGAATTATCTCCAAGGCCGTATCCAGAACTTACCAGTAATTGCATTCCATTTCAATTATCCTTCCTGAAACTCTACCTACGGAAATAGCACTTCAGTTCAATTCCGCAGTATTAACATCACTAGTATAGCTAACCAGTAAGCCGCTGAAGAATTTTTCTCTGTGGCCGTACGCAGAACTTAACAGTTATTGGCAATCCCTTTCAATTATCCTTCCTTAAATTATTTCTAAATTTGGAGCAAGTTGCTTATTTCGCTGAAATATGACCACATAAGCAATTGTCCCTTAGTAATCCAACATGGTGGAAAGCGTTGAAAGCATTTCAAAAGTACCAAAATGCGTGTTAGAAATAAAAGCATTGTCCCCTACAGTTTTTTTCTGTACAGCAGCGATGGTTACGATTTGTTGTCTGGCTATCGTCGTGCGTAATCCACGTTGCGACTGTGGTTTGTTCGCGCACGGTTCCTTTGCCGCAGTCAGGTTTGTTGTCGCACGTGCATGTGATTGCAGCCAGGGAACCTCGGTTAACGACCCCTCTTGTTTGTATTTCGGTGATAAAAGCTAGTCAACAGATCCTGAGTGCAGAGGCCGCCCAAAGACAAGTAAGTTCCATATGTGGATCATGCGTACTTTCCCGTCAAAAATAATATCCCACACAATGAACCAATGATAGCCAACAATCTCAAAACCAAGTTGAGGTGACTAAAGATGTTCTGAAAAATACTACTTTCCTGTTTCGACATTAGATATTGGCAGAGCTGTCGCTGTATATATTAAAATGATCAAGTAAACATTCTGTAAAATACATGTTCATTTGAGACAGAATAACCTATCTCTTCCATTTCTCCGCAAACTTAAGTTTGGTAGGTACTTTTTCGTGAAAAATTTAAATCTGGGTGATTTCACCTTCTCTGTCCCAGTTATGGAACTGTTTTTTCGCGTTTATTGTTCTGTGTCGATCCCAATAATATTGGGTATCTAGTGGGATATTCAGTGTATTCTGTTGAATGAGTGATGTATGAATGAAATATACAAGAAGGGAAAGGGTGAAACCCGGTGACAACCCACTGAGGACTACTCTTCCAAAGGATTCCGGCTTAAGGTCTTCATCTGATGGACAAATCAACAGTGTCGAATGCCTTTATTCCGTATTTCCGGAGGTTAGGAATCGTACACTCCCACCTGTCCTACCCTGCTGGACTCATCCTGATAATTTACATATCTCCCACCACTAGGACTCTAATCGACTAACCGCGTGTCAAGCGGTGGACTTCATCACGGTGCAGTAATCAGCTGAATTACGGAGCTAGCGAAATAACTTTAAATAGATTAAAATCAAGAATGAGATTTATGATAAGTGTAATCAGTGAAGTACTAAATGATATCCGTCGTCACGAGATTCTCAATCTTGAAACACACTAGGTTGGAAAACTTGGAAAATATATACTCGCTTGCTAACGAACTTCCGTAGTGGCATTGAAAAGCAACCTAATCCGATGTTGAACACCAAACGGATTTCAGGTGTGAATGCAGCACCACACAGGATACTGATCAACCATCCGTTTTTGAATTGTGCAACAATATTCAAGATGATGGCTTTCCAATGAAGCTACGGTTTACGGCTTGGACTAATTTTTATTTTAGAATAAATTGCCTGTATTAGAAATCAAATTAGCTAAAGACTTGTGTTTTTATATTTTTCGAATGGTTGGTTAGGTCTGGAAGATGCAAAGGGACTCAGCCGCCTAACGTTTTCACTTCACCTCGTCAATGTAGAAGTTATTGGAGATGGGAATTATGGGACCGGAAGGAACGGCTAGGAATTCGTCCGTGGCATTTTAAAGGAATCACATCGGCATTCGCTTGGAGTGATTTGTGTAATCGATAGGAAACTGAAATGTGGATGGCCGGACGAGGATTCGAAACTGCGTCCTCCCGAATGCGAGGCTAAAGCGTTATCGCTTACCCATCAGTTCAGTAGAGTTTTGACTGCCCGCGTCTTCCACTTCTACCGTGAGCACTATTCTAAGGGAAGAGCTGTTTTCTGTAATAATCGCATATTTTGGTATGGAAAGTGGAATCATTGAGGCGGAGATTGGGAATTGTATCAGCATTTCCCTAGATGTTATTGTTGCAGGTAAAAGTGTACAAACTTTAATAAAACGGCCGGTACACCAGGCTGTGACGCCAGTGGCTACTGAGATAACATATAAAAAAAAACTACTTTCTCTGGAAAGTTTTTCCATCTAAGAAGAAGATGCATAGAGATTAGGAAGTTTCTCACTGTTTACCTTAGCTATGGAAGAATTAGGCGATTGGGAAATGAGCTTGCTACGCGTTGAAGGGTACACTGGTTGTAGCTCGGCTGAAGACTTGGGTGGTTTTAATTTATGTGTTGTGTTTGATATCTGTTGTCCTACTAGTTACAATCGAAAAGATAAATATACGCTTGAGAGAGATCATAAGAAACGCACTTAGCATCTAACGCTTTATTTAACCTCTCTCCTCAAACCTCTTGCACTTATTATTCTCTCTTTCTATTTTAAACTGGTATAGACGATGGTACGATCAGAATTTGCATACATTCATGTTCAACTAGCATTTATTTTTTACTAAACAGTTCTTTCCCTTGTTATCTTTCTGTTGTTTATATGGTCACATGTTCCCTTTTTCCAGCGGTTTTGTGCGAATATTTGGGCGATACTGGAAACTACCATTTTATGAAGGCATCTGGGATTTTTGGAGGAACATTATGGACAATTTTAAATTAAACTGCAATGCACATGTGATTGAAACCAACCAAGACTTCCTGTCGAGAACAGCTGAGTAGTATAGTCTTACTGAGTTATTTTTTATATTGTAGTTGCCATTTATTTGTGAATGAGTATTCTGGGAAACCATGTAAATCGAAAATTCTTGTGGTAGGACCGCGGACTAAATCCACTACCTACGAAATTCCTGGCGCGAACGTTACCTCTCACCCACCAGGATGGATGGACTGTTCAATGTAATATCGTTGGATACAACAATACGACTGATCGCATAAAACAATTTGTCAGTAATAAAACGACTCTGTTTGTTTCCCATACTCTGAATTCACCTGACTTTCGTGAAAACAAAAAAATTTCATCTTACAATCCAAATATTGTCTTATTTAATTCAATGACACCGTTCAGAACAACGTGCAAAGCCTCAACAGAAGATTTCCTAGAAAGTTCTCTCTCACGGGGGAAAAGTTGAAAGGGGTGCAAGGAGCACTGTAGGGAACTAATGCGGAGGTAACAACAGTGAGTGTAAAAAGAATTCTGTTTAAATAACTTCTCAAAATTTTGAAATCCCCAAACTGGAAGTCCCTTTTCAACACCATAATGAATCTAGCTGTCGGGAGGAACCAGTTGCGACAGTTTGTCCCGCAGGCCCCGTCCGTCACCCATGGGTGGATCAGGAGCTTGAGACAAAGGTGACAAATTTTTATTATAGTGATGGTAGTGTGCAAAGTGTAAATTATATTTTTTATGATCACCTACTGACTGAATTTGATACAATACTCCATTTCTCAATTTGTCAACAGATCCAAGTCATCCAACGTCTTCTGTTAACTGCTTACCGAGCGTGGTGGATGATCTGTAACGCTCTGGCCTCGCAATCGGGAGGATGGCAGTTCGAATCCCCGTCCGGGCATCCAGATTTGGGTTTTCCATGGTTTCCCCAAATCACTCCATACGAACGCCGGTATGCTTCCATTAGAAATACCATGGCTGAATTCCTTCCCGTTCCTTGTTCCAAGTCCCATCCCGCCTCCTGTGACCTCGACGTCGACGTGGACGAGGCGTAAAGCCATAAGTAAAACAAAAAGTGTTAACTGCTTCATTTCTTCCAATATTTTTCATCCATTGACTTCTTTCTTCAGTTGTTCTCTCCACTAATAAATCAATAGTGCATACCTCAAACTATGACGCAACATTCTCTCTCGTCTTTCATGCCGACAGTATGAAAATAAGAAATATATCGTGAAATGAACATTATGAAAAAATAAAATCCTATTAGATTACGGAGCTCTGTTCCTGATAAAATGATTTTTAAGAAAAATAAAGTAATTAATCATTTGCACGTACAGCGGCTTATACACTAAGTTGCTAACGAGTATTTCACCAGACTCAATTTTTTACATCAGTCAACTTTGGGCAATCGCTACATTAGCTACACGTACAATATAACAGAATAAATCTTTATGCTTTCTTTTTAGTATAATTAAAGTTTTGAAAGAACTTCCATTTAATAAGAGAAATACAGGCTAGTACCCGTATCATCCACCAATATATATATATATATATATATATATATATGGTAGGGTTTTTTTTTGCTTATGGCTTTACTGCTCGTTGACGTCAAGGTCATTAGAGGCGAGAAAGGATAGGGCAAGGAACGGGAAGGAATCTGCCCCTGACCATTTGAAGGAAGCATCCTGGCATTCGCATGGAGTGATTTGGGGAAACCGTGGAAAATCCAAATGTGGATGCCCTGACGGCGATTCGAATTCGCGCCCTCCCGAATACGATAGCGTAGTCCTTTTTGTTTGAAACAGGACCTCACTGAGGATGCTTGCTTCAGATGATGACAAACCCGGAGTTTTCATTTTCTGATAGTTGGCTCTTAATTAATGTCAAAGTATTTAAATATAGTATCTTCAGAATAATTTAATGTTTCGTTTTTCGTCGAAAATGGTTCTTGAAAGAAATTTTTAACATTGATATAGAGAGATACCAAAGCAAGTCGTTAGTTTTGAGGTATAAATATTACAATATCGAAATCGGATGTGGAAATGTAGGGCTTACTGAATATTATTAGTATCTTTGATATCGAACTTTGAAAAACTCGTCGAACATGATACAACAAGTCACTGGAATATTGTATTAGCTATGATCTTGTAAGGCCGTTGGTTCATTAGTGATAAATTATGTCCTGGTGGTACTACTCAACACGACGTGTATTTCAGCCTTAATTAAATGTTCGTAAGATTACAGGTTTGATACCGTCAGGTCGCCAGTGGGGATTCCACAACTAATACTAATAATTCATAGTCACTCACAAAATCAATCACGTAAACAGTTAGCAGTAGCAGTTAGCGGGAATTGCCAACACATAAATCACATAAAAGTTTACATTCAGAACACACATTTATTGTCTGAATAAGCAGAAGAAATACGTCGCCGAAGTAACCACCAGTTACAAAGACTCGTGCTATCGGAACTTCTTTACCAAAGCGTGCAAGATTCGAACCGAGCAGGTACAAGTAGCATGTGGTTCCGCTATCACAATAGTTTATCCGGAACACTGTTCTTGTCCTCATACATCGACACTCCAAATGCTTCTTCAAATCACCGTACAAGTTAATGGAATAGTTATAAGCACTTTTTATAATATTCGTTCTCACAGCATCGTTCTCAACAGTCGTCCACTTTCAACATTCGCTTCCCGCGTTCTCGCCGCGAACTATACTTCTCTGCCATCTTGCTCTCACTGTCCAAAGATAATCTCTCGCAGACGCTACTCTCGAATCGCGTCGGTTCGATTGCATCGTTACAATCTCCATATTTCTGTCTCCTAAGCATTAACAACTGAGCGAGACACCCGAAAGAGCTTGTGTCCAACAAATCAGAACCGGAAGCAGATGGGAAATTACTTCGATACGATAGTTCAGATATTTAAACACATGATATTTCGCGAAATAAAAGCGTTCAGAAACCGAACATTGGTTAAAAATCGTAAATTACAATCAACTAATCAAAGTCAATTTATTTTTGACGTGTGACAGAATTTCAGGATAGGTATTGGGACTACAGTTATCAGTTTATCTCATGACGGGAACGTAAAATACGATTAAAAAAAAAATTTGAACCCAATAGGAAAAGACTCAAGGAAAACACTTTAAAGTTACCTATTGACAAATCTAAACGTTGCGAGTAATATTAAAGAAAACTGCTCCTTTCCTTTCCTCAGAATAAACATAGTGTTTCCTATAAGAAAGTGGAACTATTCTTTTAAGCCTTATTCCACTGATATTAAAAATATCATACAAAATATTTTGTCCATTAACTGATAGTAAAGTTTCGCAGGAGAGTAGGGTTTATAAACACATGGCGTTTACTAGTGTGAAGGCAGATGCGAAAGTTTCTGTTTCCGGAATAATTGTTTACTAGTTTGAAGGCAGATGCGAAAGTTTCTGTTTCCGGAATAATTGTTACTGTTGTAGAGTAGGCTTTTTGTTCAGGCTGGTTCTCTGCTGGTTTTAACCCCGGTGAGTGGTGTAGTTTCCCTGGAGCCAGGCAATACGAGAGTGCCTTCTTCATCCCTCGTTGTTGCTCACACAATTGTCAGATTCTGCCAATCTCAGAATTAGGTTGGGAATTCTTGTCCTTTAATTGGCTCCCAACATGAAACATACAGTTTGCAGGTAACATCAGTATTAACAAATTCACGGCTTGGCTCTGCCCTTCCTCTGGCCACGGTTCACACTGCTGATTTTCTCGAAATCGTTTAGGCACCGTTTTTTTCCCCTCCGTTCGGCACTTTCCCTTCTAACAGGAAAACTTCTTTCGGCAGAGGTACAATACAGTTCTTTTGAGTTTCGCCACTTTATTAGGAGGTCGTAATTTATTCGTTCGGAGTGGTCGCAAAGGTGTGTAACTCACCGATTCTTCAATGTGTAACAATTGATGCCACCGTCCAAAAATAATAATAATAATAATTGCGAACACACATACTATACGGATTTTACTAGCTGATCCGAGGTCTTCCATTTTACAGTATCTAATCCTAGTTTTGATATTCTTGTAAAATGTATATATTCACGAAAACATGTATACGAAAAATCATATTATTTCACAATTTGAAAGTCTTCGAAAAAACACAATTTATAATCAAACATTAAATTTGGGTGTTCTTGTATGATAGATCATTCACTCAGTTCATTATTGCATGTTATTTCGCTTATTATTAATCCATTCTTCTAAAGATATAGAAATGTCTTTGAAAATTTACAATGTGTACATATTCCCACATTTCAAATCGATGCAAGAGGAATCTCCGAATATGAATAAAAAATCTGAACTATAATTAATTTGTAGCAAACTTTGATTCACTGCTGTAGATTTAAAAATAAATCAAATTAAAATTTAAATAAGCTGCACTATACATCATGCTTAAATTATTCAAATGATGCCAAATCCTGAAATGTTCAAACCATTATACGATTGGACAGGAAAATATAGACGTTTTGATCAAATGATGATAGCTGTTCACTGTTTTCCTCCGTTGAGTGAAATGCCAATACAAATGCTTAATGTGAATGAACAAAAAGAAAAAAGAATATGGCATAAATTTGGTAAATACTAACATTAAGCTTACTCGTTATAACAGTAAAATAAAGATACAGTGACTGATTGAAAGATTATATTTTCTACAAATCCTAATGTGTTAATTATTGGCAAACCGCATATAAATGTCACTTTCATGGGACGTTTCCAGGCAGTCCTCATTTATAGACGACAGAAAGCCCTAGAGCATTTTATTTATTTACAACGCCGTGAAAAGCGTCTTACTTACTACATGTTGGCAATACTGTTAAAAAAATGTAACAACTCAGCTGAATAATGAACAGCATCTCACAGAGAACCAACAGCCAGTGTAGTACCTGTTTTGTGATAATTAAGATTCTGATTTGTCTGATACATTACTTGGTTCAAATGAACGTAATTTTTATAACAATATAATAAGGAATTGTAATATTTACTTAGACTGTACATTTGGTGGGCAAATAAGATCAAAAGACGAAAATTCTCAATTTTCTCTTATAAATTAGAGATAAAAAACATCGAATAGAGCTTTATAAGTTATTAGGTTATCTTTTCGCCACCTGCAGCGCCACCACACAAAGTGTGGTTTTGTTAACTTCCGGCTGAGCACTGAACAGTGAAAGAGTTGAAGAGGTTACTTTTTTTAAGACGAAGTACGTCATCTGTCGATGTGCACTAAGTGAAAATTGGTTAACAGATAATAATTCACGGCAACAAAGCTAATTAAACCATGATGCCATTTGGGTTTGTTGCCGGCGTTTTGATCCTCGTTTTGAAACGCTTGAAATAATATTAATACTTTTAAATGTCTGGTTTTAGGACAAAGTGTCTTTATCACTGATTTTATAAGAGTTTTTAGGTTGTATTTACGGGTTATTTAGGAGAAACGAAACATTGTTTGAAGCTGACCTTGTTCTTATGTATGGTAATTTCTCCAAGACTGGTTTAACGAGTTATTAAATTTTCGGTCTGTCACAAAGATAATATTAGCCATTAGTTTCTTTCCCCTTTTTTCCTGTTATTTCTTTTTTTTTTCGACTCTAAACAATAGGTGCCTGTTGCTCGTCGTGTGCAAAAACGTGGCTCGATTGAACTGCAGGTTTTTTTTTTTTTTTTTTTTTTTTTTTTTTTTTTTTTTTTTTTTTTTTTTTTTAACTTTCCAGTAAAATGTAGTTCACATTATGAATTGTCTAACATCCCAGAAAAATGTTAACTGCAACATACTTTTGTCGCCGCATACTAAAAAAAGGCAAAATTATGTTGCAGTAGTCTAATCACAAGTTGTTGATTTCTAGCAGAGGCATACGAGGTTGATAGAATCACTTCGTACTCTTAATTCAAAGTGTGAGAATCAAACAACCACTCAGCACATCTTCCAAGGGATGAATTAAATCCGTTTCAGCAAAATTACGAATATACTTTCGGGTCAACGTCGAGGACTGTTCTCCATGCCGTAGTAATACGAAAATCCACCGCTTTCACCGGTCTTTATCTTAGGGGAAAACCTGATAACTGAGGCCTTTGTTTTTCGCCGAAATCGCTCAACATTCATAGTCACAACAACTACCTGGCGTAATTCCGTTTTTAATAAGCCCTGTAGCGACGGTAGTATATGTAAACACAGTGCTACAGCCCAAACGGAAGTTCAGTATACCACATTTCGGCAGCCATATTGAAGTTGCAATGCTCTATACAATAGACATTACGAATCATGTTAATTTCAGAAAGATGCGTTGCATCGTATTTTGCTTATACATTTAAAATTTTACGTTCGCTCTTTGATTCTGTCACAGCTTATAGCGGAATTCCCACTCACGACTTACGTCCCTGTTCAGCGTCCAATGCGATAAGGACATTTGCCGGTCCAGTATCGTATCTGCTCCCCCGGGACCCCTCGATGGACCTCCAGTATCGGATTACGGCCGGGGTCAGGAATCGCCGCCGTCTGATTTGCCTAACAATCGCTTGCACCTCCCGTATCGCTGTTTAATTAGTTCCCAGATAGCCTCACGCAATAGCTTAGCGGCTTCGACAAGTATTTGTACTGCTAATGGCCTCCCAGGCAGACCAGTGCAACAAAGTTATACATGTGACTAGCCAACAGAAAGTACTTGGCAAGACCGATGGTGAAGGCCACTGGCATCGAATAGCAATTATAGCAGTGAGGATTGACGATACTGATATACTAAAATTTCTCAAATGTGCTTTCTTGTCGGTACGCCATACCTCCGTTAATGCTTCTTGAACATTAATGATTGAGGCACCATTTTGAAGATTACCATCCCCGCTAACAACGAAAAATAATCAAACAGTTTAAAATTTATGTTTTCATTGAAAAGTATTATTTTTTTAAATAATAAAAACTGTATTTTTGTAAAGAATGTAGAAGATTCAATCTGTTGACACTCTGCTTAATTTACATGCTCGACAACTGTTAGTTGGCGTTGTTTAAATTTTTTACACATCACGCAAAGAAACCGAATTTAGTCAACGCATTATAAACCGATGTTATAATTCCTTAGCAACGTATTATAAACGTATAATAAAATGAATTTAAACTAAGTATAAACCAAATTACTGCTCCGAACCCCAATAACATTGATCTGCATCACCAGTGAAGGTTAAAGACATCCCGCATTAACTTCAAACTTTCTGATCCAACCACGCCTTTTCATAAGATAAGAAAACAACACCCCATAAAAGTAGCCTCCGCTATGTCCATTAATTAAATACAACGTCAGACGCTTGGATTGCATTTACCAGTCCCTGTTTTGTCGCATAGACTCTTTTACGTTGTATTTTCACAAGTTTGAAGATTCAGAGACATTTATTTTCGCGTTAAGACACATAAAGTGAAAAAGTAAACAATTACAAAATTATAAATGGTAACATTGTTTTCAAAGAAGATTTGTAAAGTAAAGAAGTTTTGTAGAGAAGTTTGAAAAAAGAAAAAAAAACACATCTGAAAAAAGTCAATTTCTATTTTGTTAATATTTTACAACTAACCGTATTGTACATAACGATACCGACTTCTTACAATACAAATTATTATACAGTATTACCATCCAGTGACTGATCACGATACTTTTTCGAAATAATCGCATGGGTTAGCTAGTAATACAGATTAACATGCAGCACTCGATATTCTTGCTGTTGTCAATAACTGATAGAGGTTGCAAAACTTCCTATCGTCGTGACCCGTAGATTTCTAAGATTTACAAGAAAATTTACTTTATGTATCAGAACATAAACTTCTCCATTTGTAACATTACGATATTTCTTTATAATGGCGCAGTATTAATAATCTCTGTTAACAATGAGAAAAACAGTTGTTCTTTACGTAACTGGTTCCAATATATATATATAAAAAAAAAAACTACATTGTACCATACACAAACATCCACACAAAAGAAATCCATCGCGAAAGATGCTACTAAATTTATATAAGAAGGAAACAGGATAAGTCTGAATTTAAAGACCAATTGTCGGAAATGAAATAAGCTATCACTTGGTACAAACCAGTACTTGATAAGCATCATTTTCGAATTGTTTGTTCCAAACAGTTAATACCATCTTATGCATCGATTATTAACTAACGTATTCCCTATAGATACCAGTAAGTTCAGTTGACGGTAGTACTAACCCTTCCAAGTTTCTACGCTACTGGTTTCATACACATGATTAGATGTCAAGGTTGTATAACAACTTCTGTGCAACTTATTTTATACGAAAGATATCAAAATAACCATGAATTTGTGGTAACACAGTAAAACATAACAGTTGAGCATGTACAGCTAAACATAAAATAATTTAATATATAGCCACGCCATTTACTGCCAGTTAATCACAGGCAGAGTATTTTGAAGTGTGTTGTCTTTCGACACTTACTTCAACATAATCTAGAAGGAGCAACACTTTGCTTTTGGTATGGCTTATCGTTGGCGTTCTTAGTTTAGAATAGCGAGTGGTCTTCTATGACGGTCAATACCTGTAACGTACAGGTATTGCCCGAGCGAGTTGACTTCCGGGTTCCTGGACTTCTGGGCACGCTCGTAGAACGTCGCAGACAACTGTCTGAAGCGATCTGTCAGCAGCGGGATGTTTTTTTTTTTTTTTTTTTTTTTTTTTTTTTTTTTTTTTTTTTTTTTTTTTTAAACAGTTTAACGTCCCTTTTTAACAACGTGGTCTTTAGAGACGGGAAAGGATGGGGGCAAGGAATGGGAAGGAATTCGGCCATGGCCTTTTTGAAGGAAGCATCCCGGCATTCACCTGGAGTGATTTGGGGAAACCATGGAAAACCCAAATCTGGATGCCCGGACGGGGATTCGAACCGCCGTCCTCCCGAATGCGAGGCCAGAACGCTATCCGTTACACCACCACGCTCGGTGGCGGGATGTTAGTAGTCTCGTGCAGAACTGCAGTCGGGAATCTGCTCGGTAAGTGGAGGGCCCGTTTTAGTGCCCTGTTCTGTATCACCTGAAGGCGCCGAAGGTGCGAAGCAGCCGCATAACCCCATTCGGGACAAGCGTATTCCATAATTGGTCTTACCAGGGTGATATAGATGTTTACTCCAGTGGCGGGCTTCAAAAGGCTATTCCTGTTCAGCACAGGGTATAGAGCGTGTAATCTAGCACTTGCCCTTTTCCTAATCTCTTGAATATGGGATCGCCAAGTCAGTCGCCGGTCTAGAGTGACTCCTAGGTACTTGACTTCGTTTTCCCACGGGATCGTCTCGTTGTGAAGTCGAAGGGGTGGAAGGTTTTGAGTTCGTCTCTTACTGATTATGATGGCTTGAGTTTTTGTGGCGTTGATGGTTATCCTCCACCGTTTCGCCCAATCTTCAGTTGATCGAAGGACTTCTTTCAGACGCCTAGTTGCTAGGGCACAGCTTCTGCTTGCCGTACAGTATGCCGTGTCATCGGCATAGGTGGCAGTAAGAACTCTGGGAGCGGTAGGCACGTCAGCGGTGAAAAGCGCATAGAGCACTGGTCCCAGTACAAAGCCCTGCGGTAACCCAGCAAGGATTCGCCTCACAGTTGAAGTGGCTTCGCCTACACGAACGCAAAAGGTGCGGCCAGTGATATATGACATAAGGAGCTTTACTAGTCTGCCTGAGAAGCCTTGTTCGTATAATTTGAGTAGCAGACCTGTATGCCACACAGAGTCTAATGCTCTGGCAATATCCAGAAGCACCAGGCCACAGTATTGTTTTTCGTTGAATGCCCTTGTCGCTGCTTCAACCACCCTCATGAGCTGTTGCGTGGTGGAGTGATTGCGGCGAAAGCCGAGCTGGTGATGGGGGATAATCTCGTTCCGTTCGATGTAATGATTTAGCCTCTTGAGCAATAACCGCTCAAAGACTTTGCTTATAGATGGCAGGAGGCTTATTGGCCGGTAACTTTGAGGTAGGTGTGAGTCCTTCCCGCTTTTGTGTATTGCCACAACTTCAGCATGTTTCCAGCATTGAGGGAATTGCTGTGTGCGAAGAATGTTGTTAAATATTACTGCCAAGTAAGTTGACGCTTGCGGTGGTAGATTCTTGAGACAGCTGTTGAAGAGACGATCATGACCAGGTGTTTTATCTGGGTGAAGTGTGGCTAGGCAGCTCGCAACCTCTTCCGGAGTGATGGTGTCAATTTCTTCCTCGTCGTCCCCTTCCTCAGCCTGTAGATAAGTGTTTAGGCAGCGATGTTCCTCTTCTACTTGCAACTGGTCTTCCACTTCCGATGGCCGAAAGTTCCTCTCGAAGGAATCTCGACTCCCGCCCCTACACGGCGAACGGGGCCCAGTCTACCGCCCAACCGACAAGGCAAATAATTTTTTTTTTCCTCCTCCCAGCTGAAGGCTGGGAGGCGGACTGCTGTAGAATCACCGAGACTCTTTTCAGCCAATCTACCCTACGGGAAGGGAAGAGGGATGGAAGGTCGGCCTTGGCCTTGTAGGAAACCATCCCGGCATTTGCTTAGAGTGACTGAGGAAAACCACGGAAAACCTCAGCAAGGATGGCCGAACAAGGTTTGACCCTCGTCCTCCCGAATGATAGGTAGGAGTCCGATAACGGCCTTCCACCACTTCGGTGAATAATAATTTAACAAGACTCAATAACAATAAATAATCTAAAGAACATAAAGAGCCTGCGAGAGGAATATATCTTGCTATAGTGTTATTCAAACGACCCGTATGTCTGTGAATACAACATGCAGAAACAAACCAATGGAATATAGTTAAAAGAAACACTTTCTGATATCTGCAGTCAAGGATTAACATGCAAGATACTTTTCATCTTGGTAAGTTACGTGTCTCGAGAACAAAATCACAGTTTAGAAATTTCTGTGGTGTCTGTGGATCCAGTACGAAAAAATTAACACGGGGATTTCAATAAAACAACAAATAGTGATAGCTTAAGTTGTCGGTTAACACAACGTGACTACCCAGCTGCAGCGGAAATGCCGAGTGGCTCATCACTAAACTGGAAGGTATGGAGAACACAGACCCTCATCAGGTGTGGCCCGAGTAAATACCAACCTATCGGGGTGCATGAAGATGATGTAGACTGCGACTGTGGAGCAGTACAAACTGTGGAACACCTGCTTGTCTGCTCAAATTGTCCTGCCACCTGTACCCCCGACGACATATGGATTCACAAGAAATAAACATTTCACATAGCTCAACCACTGGACTGAGAAACTATTTCCGGACACGAAAAGTAAAGTAAGTATCGATTAACATAGAGCATGCTATTCATGACAATATGTTACATTGTTCCTGAAGATACTGAAGCTAAAACTACATTTTTTTATGTGTACGTGAGCTAACAATCGGATTTCAATTGCACATAATTGTAGTTTATGTTAATGTATGAGAGACGTTTTAGCTCAATACCTTACATAGTATAGGACAAAACATTTACCTTTCTAAAAATTTCTGTCATGTATTGGAATGGTAGTGAAATCTGGAATAAGCTATCGAGGAAAATTCCTAACAATTCATCTAAAATAATAAAAGGTTTTAATATGTAAAATCAACAATTGCGAAAATTTTTTTTTTTTTAAATCGGATCTTCTCAGCCTTTCAAGGGGCCGTGGGTGATTATTATTTTAATCAAATTTCATATATTTAGTTTCGATTCGAAAACAGTTATCAGCTTATCATAAATTTGTTATATTTTATAAGATTTCATTTAGCCACATTAACTCTCGATGCTACTTCGTATCTCGTGAACTTAAGCTCGTTTAGCAGAAGTCCTATCATAAATAAATTGTTAACTGGCTAATTTCGAAAATTGTTACAATCTGCTTTAGAAGTAACCCATCTTTATTTACACTATCTGTATGACTGAACAAAGCTTGGAAGTCCATATATTTCAAGGTATCATCATGCAACCAAAAAGAAATAATTTTCTCTATAGATATGCTGAGCGCCAAAAATCTCTCTCTTTTCGTCGTCATATGTTACGAGTTTCGAACAAAGCACCAATAATTTTATTCCATTTTTGCTGTCTTAGTGACACCACTGCTTGAGTATGATGGAACAGCACAGGATTCACCATATGGGTACCAAAAACAATAGTTGGACGGCGTGCAACTGTGGGAAGATTTCCTTTTGTAAGTAACGAAGTCGGAGACTAGGATAAATTATGGAGGGAAATTCTGAACAACTTTCCAGAAACATTTTAAAATAGAAATTCATAAAAAGCAAAAGTAGATTGCTGGGAAAATGGAACTAAAGTAATTTAAGCCAGAAAAAAATAGTGAGATATTACGCAGTAGGAAAATTGCCTTTTTGATAGGAGCTAACCGTAATGTAATGCAAACAAGACAGCTAAGGTTATTAACCATCAATTGACCATAAGTTATCGTTTTTTACAAATGAAGCTATTTTCTATTGATATTCTATTTCTGGAATTACTTTATAACTGTTAGGATTTGTAATGATTTTATCAAACAACTTTAATCAAGATAGAAATATATGGTCTAGTCGTTTAATGGTTACGGTATGTGTCTGGAGATCGAAATGTTCCTAGTTCAAATCACTTTCTCGGAACAGATTTTCAAAGGTTCTTAAATCGACCTTCATCTCAGGGACAGCATGATGTGTAATGAGAACTACGCTAGAAAGCTTCTTTGGTTCAGATTCCACGTTAAGATGTAGATTCCTAAATCCGGAAGGTTAACGGGTTAAGGTAGTTAGCCACCACAAGAGGCGCATCGCGCGACGAATCAAAAACTCTTATCACTTGGCGACCGAAAAAACTGTCGGGATCTCTCGGTTAACAATGCCATAGAGCGATTTGATTTTTGACAATAGAAAATAAAAGGTTTGAAGTAAGGACTCAACGGTAGTTTCGCTACCATTTTGGCAGAAGCTAAACTTATCACTTAATCTGTAATATTACCAGGTAAAGGATGTCGTTTTATGTGTTCTCCGGGTGACGAAAGAGTTCTAATGCACTTCACATGCACCATAGAAGCCTTGCTCAAGGTGAAAAATAAATCAAGTGGTAGTGAAAACTAATTAATAGAGCGGGATTCCTACAGGGGACGCCTGTCTATCAACCTTTACAATAATGAGAACGCAGGAATATTTCAGGAAAACAGAAAAATTTAAATTCTATATCAAGAAAGTACATATTAAGAAATTGAATACGATGTTTTGCTATGTGTCTCTGTTGCAGATCTAAAAATAATGGCATTAGAAATAGCAGAATTAATTCTCGATAAAGGAAAGGTAATAACGGGAGGCTGTACATAATAATACGTGTGGCACATACATTAGTATGTTAAGTTCTTTCTAAATTCACTACGTAATTAGTGCACAGTTCACGACGATGTATATAAAACTAGGGTGTAACCTAGTTCTTTTGAGTTTTGCTTCTTCTTTGTAACCTTACGGAATAAAAATTTCTTATCATTTCTCTTTGATATTCAAATATATTATCCAAGAAGTCGTTGCTAAGTGGTGAAACACTGCGCACACAGTATTGTATTACGTGGTAAAGTAGAATAACTGAAATTTCAGTTATGTCATTAAGAATATTTTAATCAAACTACTGAAACAGAATAATTTTTTGTGATGCGTCTATCGATTTTGAACTAGAAAAAACTCGATTTTGTGTGAACCTGCCTCTTTATTTCCGTTTGCCTGTATGTCCCGTTGAGGTTATTATACGCAAAAGGTTCTTAAGAAAAGGAATCGAAAGGAATTCGGTCATGACTTCTTGAAGGAACCATTCAGGCATTTTCACTTGGAGTGATTTCGGAAAATCGTGGGAAACCGAAATCTGGATGGTCTGTTGGAGAATCGAACTGCATCATCCCGAATGCGAGGCCGGAGCGCTACCGAATATCCAACTCGCTCCCAAACTTGCATTTCATGGAAATTTTTGACAAGGAACAAGAAGTATTCACCCAATGTCCATTATTTCTTAACCACATCGGAATTAAACTTGAGTAATCTCAGAATTTCTGTAAACTACTAGTGGTAGGCATGGGAAATGAACCTGCGTCGTCCTTAATTGTAGGTCCTTATAGGATATGGCTGGTACAAGCTGTAAAGAAGGAATGGGATGAGAACTCCTCCCGTGAATAGTGTCGTATGATTTATGGAAACCATCCAAAAATAGAATGTAGATGTGTCCCTAATATTTAAGAACAGGTTTTCCAGCCAATCCATCAGGTTACGTTTTACCTTGGTCTTACGTAATCATATGCAATATAGTATCGTGCACTAAAATCATGTAACCAACAAGTATTTTTTTAGAGTTGAAATACCGATTATTTCCATTATGTCAAAAAAAGAGAGAAACTCAGAATGCATCAACAAAGTACGGTATTGTTTCTGGAAGTTGTTAACACTGCAGTGTTCTAACATCAAACTACTGTTAGGACCACTTCCATTTCAAGTGTTACGTGCTAGTGTTAGTGATAGTGTTAGTGAGTTACACTGCAAAAATAACTGGACTCCTTAATGTAGTCAGACAAACCCAAGCAACTAATCACATAAAACGTAGTATTTCCTCTATTTGAAATGAAGCTTGACCCCGAATAGATTCAGAACAATTGTACCCTGGAAAACCCATAACAGTTTCAGGTGACTGCAAAACCTGAACATCTGTCCGATATGGCAGTCGAGTGGTGTATGTTAGCTTTATATAGAAAAAATCACATTTTATGTAATTTATGGTCATTTATAAATTATAATCGGTGCAGATATGTTACTGTTACCTTGCAATAATCACTTAATACTTTTTACTGAAGTCTTAGATACTAGTATTCAACAATGTATCTTCATACTGTCCACTTGACTGATTATTTTTTTCCGTGTTACTTTGATATTATTTTAAGTTTTCTAAATATGTCAGACATCTCAACTAAACTGAAGTTGTTTTTTTTTAAATGAACATTTTTCACCACCATTATTTTTTCTGTATTAAAAACAATATAAGTACAATACAAGCAAACCAACTACGCTCTATACCAGGTATGGTCGACCCGCGTCCCGCCATTGGTCAACATACGGCCCGCGGAACTGGATCATTGTATATAAACTTTAACTTTCAATGATGATATCAGAAATTACAACACTCAGCATCACTCCTTTCGACTTCAATGCATTAAAAAAAACTATAGTTTTAATCCATAAATTAATACACTAAGCGAAAACTTACATTTTTAAGAATATTGCGCGCACGGAGAAGTGTGAGATTTGGCATAGTTAAAGATTATGTGGAGAAGAAGTGAAGGAAGCTAAAATCTATATATAATATGCATTACAACTACATTAAGTAACATAAAACGCTCGCTTGACTACGCAGTTCGCTCAGATGGCTGGTAGATGGCGCAGCTAGCGGCCTTACATTGTCTTCTTTGGTGAAACAAAACAGTCGAAATTAATCTCTGAACTTATATAGAAGCAAGAAGCAACATTTCGAAGGATGGTAGATAGCTCAGCTAGCGGCCAGAATATTGGGTGAACGGTGGAACTTAAAGAAATACAGAAAGATAAAATTATATATAATATATTTTACCTTGGAATCGATATAAGCAGTCACAGATAATCGATTGCTTCAGTTGTAAACAAATGCGCAGTTTGTCTCTGGTTTGCGACATGGGCTGCGCAGAACGAATTTCCCGTTAACTTTTTACTCTTGGTCCAGGCCGAAATTCAACCTAACCATGATCATTATGACAAAACGAACCTATTTAGGTTGATCTGATCCCTGTACCGATAATTTTTGTGTCATTTTTACAGTGCTGCTAACATTTCGCAGTTGCAGAGCATCCCATATTTCGGCATTTTTAATTTAATTTGTGGCGACTTTTCCGGAAAAGGAGAGTGCTAAACGTGAAGAGGACACTATAAGGAAATACTTGTAGTTAATCCAAATTTCAACAGGTGTGATTTTCATTGGTGGAGAATGTCCCACCCCACCCAAAAACATAATAAGCATAGTTAATACACGTTACAAATAGATTATTAAAATAAAAAATTAATTTGCGAACGTGTGTGTGCGCGTGAAATAGGATCGGAGCCAACGTTCTTACGTGAATTACCCGCATTGAGACACTGTGTGGTCTTTGGTAAAACGAAAGACTCGGATAAAGTAGAGATTATTGTTTGAAGTTATGAAAGGAATACTTTGAAAAGGAATGTAGCGATTCTGCCAGATACTATATGGTCATTTGATTGTTTAAAATGTTAAACTTTGGTTAAGTGTGTTTTGATTTTTTAATTTCAGTAATTTCATTAGAGAGAGAGAGACAAGAAATAAGGAATACTTATTTGCGTGAAATTCAAAATGATAATAGACCAAATTTAAATAGCGAACACACAAAATGACGAAATTATTTTGATAGATACATTTAAATGCGCATGTTTCATAAAGCTAAAGCAGTTTCCCGGCCTTAAGTCAAAATGAATATTTTGAATGCAATAAACCATCGATAAATACATTTCATCATTTGCTATGGTTAGATTAGAAGCTAAAATTTAGCATACAGTCACGCGTGGAGTGTATCGTTTTAATTTTATAGGTAATGCAGAGAATTACTAGATTATTACACTTTCATGAAAGAAATTAAACAACTTAATGAATTACGGTCGAATTTCGATCACTGGGCGATCACTAGTACTTCATTAAAAAGGCATGTTTCATTTTTAATTATTTCTTTTCTCCATTAAAATGTTCAAGTGTTATTTGCCAAGAATGTTGTTCATGCGGCCCGATTGAAAATTCTATATCTAAAATTTGACCCAACAGCTTGACAGGTCGGCCACCACTGGCCTACACGATTCCCGAACAGTCATCCCTTCCAAGTAAAGTAGACCTCGAGCTATCAGGACCCGCACCTGTTAATTTAATTACTGGATTTATTAATTCACGTTTTGTTCTAATTTGAATCATACATCAAAATGCTGAATAAAGTACCAAACGAACGCGTATATTGACGCGAAATGGGTATTTATGAAGAACAGATGCTGTTGTGATGCCTGTAAAAATTTATAAACTTTTTTGAACAACCACATACGACAACCATTGATAACATACAAGAAGATTGTTAAGAATAGTATCAGAAAGTGCGCATGATATAGTTGGTCTTGGGAGTTCACCCGCTGAATGGCAGAGTTTCTATTTGCCACGCATTTAGACGCCATCTGACTTAGACATATACTTTTTTAGTTTTACACCTAGTAGACGTCAAGGCTATTAGAAACGACCAAGCATGGTGGTTGAACGGTTAACGTTCTGGCCTCGCATTCGGGAGGACGCGAGTTCTAATCCCTGTCCGGGCAACCAGATTTGGGTTTTCCATGGTTTCCCCAAATCACTCCAGGCGAATTCCGAGATGCTTCCTTCAAAAAGGCCAGGTGGCCGGATTCCTTCCCGTTCCTTGTCCCCAGTCCCATCCCGTCTCTAATGATCTTAGCTGTCGACGAGGCCACAAGGCAATTAAAAGCGAGAAGGGACTAGGGGAAAAAACGGGGTGGAATCGCTTATAGTCCTTTGAAGGTACCATCCCGGCATTCATCTGGAGTGGTTTAGGGAAATAATACAAAAGTCAAATCTGGATAGCCGGACGGGAATTCAAACTCGCGTTCTCTGAATGCGAAACAACTTAGCGCCCGTGGTATATATAGTTTAAACAACAGAACATTCACAGCGTATTTAACAATCACTAATCAGAAACGAAAGTAAATTTAAGAGTCCATAAATGTGTCAGATCTCACTGGAGTTCGAACATTTGTTCTTCGGTTCCCATTAGCTAACAGATCGTTCTACATAAGAGTTTAGAACAGAGACAAGAAAATATGTGCATACTGGGTGGGAAAAGACCAGCAAGGACCGACGTTTATGTAGTAGAATTAATCGCTTACCCGGCTAGATGGAATGACATGTAATATAGATTTACGCCGACAATGACATCGACTTTACATCGATAAAGATGAATGGCCGGTGTATGCTATATATCGGCTGGGGACTGGCAGCATGGTTGAGAGGTACTGCGTAAACTCCCTTGTAATGAACACAAACAAGCTGACAGAATGAATTGGACGTTATACCAACATGGACATCGAAAAATAAATTAAAGGTGGGCTGATAGTGATTAAGACACGTGCCCGCATTTTATTAAAACTTACATTCGTTATCGTGAAAAATTACAATGTTCTGATCGAACCTCTTTCATTTACTGCAAACACCTACGCTCCAAAAGTGGGATGGTAGTTCTTAAATCACCGAGAATGTTGAGGATGTATTTTTCTCTAAAGTATCGAGTATACTATATACACAGTAAACAATGAATCAACAATAACAAATGAGACAATGATACAGAAGAGTGTGAATTCTCGTTTGGAATTCTACACGATTATCTTCAAGCCGAGAATTGTTTTAATGGGTTACCGACTGTATTAAAAACGAGAATTCGCTATTATAAAAACATATTGGAGAATATGAATAAACTGTGGCTAAATCAGAGCTCCCGTAACGTGAAAATTTAAAGAAAATTTCTCTCCCTGACTCATATCATATACTTTATGTGACGAATCGTAACTGTATCCTTCTCATGCAAGCAACACTATATATATATTTTTTTAACTGCTTAACGTGTCTTAACACAACGAGGTCTTTAGAGACGGACAACACAATCACATGTTCTAATATTATCTCTGACCAGATGGCTCACCTACGTCACATTGTACAACTTTGCATTAGTCTTACGAGGAATATATATATTTCTCTTTCTAATCAATATTCAGGTTTTGCCTGATGTTATTCAACGATTTTTTTAATATAATTGTGACAGAATATATATATATATATATTCTGACACATTATTTTCATACAAAGGTTAAGTTGAATGTTAATTATGATATGTAATTGACTAATAAATTATATTAAAACATTCACTGAATAACCTCAGGCTAAACCTGAATATTGATTAGAAAGAGAAGAACTAACATGAATTTATGTCGTATCAGATCAAAATTAGTAATACTACATTCTTCTGTTAATTTCGATCTTTATCATAATGGATATAACCTTATGCATGTAATTGTCTGGCTGACGTGCCCTGGCGCCGTTCGATTATCAAAACATTCGAAACTACTTGGCCTTGAAAGACGAATTAATTTGAAATGTAGCCTCTTAGTTATCATATTTTTGTCCAAAAGCTTGGTTAAATCACCTGCCCCCTTACAGAGGGCACATAGACTGGACATGCAGCACTATTGATCGTGATACGCTTGTTGGATGTGATCATTATTAAAGACCTCTTTCGTGACTTAGCTCTTTTCTTTTGTATGAGTTCTAAATATTTCATTTGGCATTACAGCCAACTACACATTTTGTAGTTGATTTTACAAGGGAATTAATATTTGATCGATGATGGTAATGTTTCTCATCACAGACTTTACATGATCAACATAGCACTTAATCAAAACCCCCCATGGCTGAGGACGAATTCGAATCGGCGACCCTCGCTGAATGAAGCCAGTGCTACAGGAGGAAGCATCACGTCACCTTATGCTTCATAAAAAGTTTCATCCCCTCCGTCTAATACTCCACCAGACACACAGGAACGCTTATCCACGCAGAACGAAAGAAGAGACGATTATTCGGCTGAAATCACTGGTCTGTTATTGCTTCTTTGGGATGAAACAGAAATATATCGATTTGCATAATTATAGACAGAACAACCGTGTAAACGAGTTAGATTAATTTGCGGAAAAGACAAAATATATTTACTGGACAAGATTAATACCTATGGAGCAAGCAAAAATCTGCTGGTGACAGCGGTTTGACTCCAGGCTGTTACTTGGGTCAATTTCGATGTTGTGTTTGTCTTTAGTTGTGCCTATTATTGTTATATATATGCCTACTATTGTTATTTACAGCTACAATACAGAAAATACGCTGTTCAAAATTTAGCATGCCTCAGCAGACGAAAGAAGAAAGCAGTTTGATTAGTTTATTACTTTCAGGTTGTATGAACGACGCCTATATAAAAGCAAAGTAGTTGTCATGACATAATGGTATTTAATGTTTTAGCACCATTGAAATTTTTCATGATTGTGTGTGGCAGATTGTATTAACATAAAGAGTAATGGTTTTCCATGATTGCTCATTGTCAACACCTTAGGGTGAGAGTGTAGACCGTGACATCACAATGGTGTTGGTGGAATGATAAGAATGTTTCGACTGTTTCACGTATTGATGATTGTGTGTGGCAGATTGGATTAACATAAAGAGTAATGGTTTTCCATGATTGCTCATTGTCAATACCTTAGGGAGAGAGTGTAGACCGTGACATCACAATGGTGTTGATGGAATGATAAGAATGTTTCGACTGTTTCACGTATTGATGGTGCTCCTGGATATAGACAGGAATGTTTAAAAAAGGCGAGGGAGTCCTGCCAGTCTTTAACTTTCCAAGTAAATGTCTTTTCTTCTTTATCGTTACTGAAAATAAGTTTCTGGGATAATCATGAACTTGTTTACATGTAATTCAGGAGATGGTTTCGTTTGTTTGGTGAGAGTCACTAGACGCGTCCATCATCGCACTGCGAGTTTGTTGTCAGTTTGGGTCGATATGGCGTCCATAGAATAGAAAACGTTTGGAAAATTAACATTGCTCAGCTGTCATTTCATCACAAATACGAAATTCGTTCTCTCGGCAGGACTTTTCTTCAATGCCCCCTGTATATTTTTTACTGGAACCTAAAAGATATGGAGTTTTTTTCCATCACTAACGGCTAACATTGAAGAACTGAATGGAGAATAACTGGTGTAGAAACCCAAACAATAACACTGCATGCTCTCCAATGAATGTGGAGCATACTCTGAACATTTATAAATTTATAACATTACAGTATTATTTTTGAAGTGTCTTGTCAACCAAGTTTGCAACTTGTTTCATGTTGCAAATAGAGGCTTTGAAAGTTATTGTTTCTTTTATAATCACTTTAGATTCATACATACTATTTACTTTTCTACAGCAGAAATATCACACGTGTAAATAACAGTGGTATGTTTGTTCAACTATTCGATGCAATTTTTTATGGCTGTAATTAATGTTAGATGATGAACAGGTAAAGTAGTGGACATAAGAAACCGTTACAAGTTTACGAAGCCCAACGTGATAACACAGAAAGTGTCTCGTCCTTGTAGTGTGCTGAAGAAATATGTAATTTATTAATAAAAAAATTGCTTTTCAATTCTACTGAACACTTAAGCAACAGCTGCAATTTGTAAGAAATTTATTGGTAGCTAAACATCATAATTGACATGATGTTATTCCATGTAGGAAAATGAATTTTACAAAAGAATTGCATTTTTTTAGCTGTATAGCAGGAAATATCATTTTTTTAAGTAAAGAAAAATAATTACAATGTGGATAAAGCATGCTTATCAATTTTTCTCTGTTTCTGAATTTCTGAATTTTTTTGAGTTATCCCATTGTAACAGATTAATCAGACGTTAGTTAAAGTATTAACCGCCTAACGCCGACCTGATTAAAAGATGAACTAGACAAATAACTGGCGAGAAATGTGAACAGGAAAAAGGGAGGAATTATCATGCGACACCTTATCAAATGTTAATGGGTAATATTATTAAAAAGAACTTTAACAACAGGGTCCAATGTAATAAATCGATGCAAACTGCTGAATTGCCGTCGACACTCAATGGAGCGGTACGAGATACGTGTTGGTAATAATTCAGCTACGGCGAAACTGAAAGCCATCATGTCACCAAATCGGGAGGTAATAAATGATAAATCAAATTCACATCCGTCAAGGGAGCCAGACCAATTAGTCAGCATAAATAAAGCAATAGTCAGTGTCAAATAAATCACTGAATTAATATATCTGACAACTGAATATGACGCGTGTTTATTGTCTGATCTACATTGTCGCTATTTGGTAGATTTGTGGCGTATCCAGTAAAGCGGAGAAGTTTATTTTTATTTTTAATGCGTACCATTATATTTCTGTCTCTGTTAATGGTTTCCTTAAACATCAAATTTAATCTCCTATCTGAAGCAAGTATCACCGAATGCCTTAATAAAAAAAGCTCTAATTTATGGTAAAAAAAAAACTTTTTAATTTTTTCAAATGTTTAATCGTAAGGTTAGAATTTAAAATTTTCCGAATCCTTGTGACTCTATATTTGGTGGCATCAAAAACTTTTTTGTGTGCGGGGACTTGAAACAGTTATTAGAGGTCGTGACATCTCAGAACACGAAAACTATAACTCTTTACTCCACCACTATGGACCTTTATAATTTAGACACAATGCATGATTATAACTCACCGTTTCAGTTTTAACTGTGGTCGATCCTTTACTAAGAACTAACATTATTCCCTTTCTCTATTAGTGATTCTAAAGTATTTTGAGGTATATTGCAATGTTTTCCTGTATTTAACTATTTTCGTCATCTTTATGAACTGATTATAATGTACGACCAGAGCTTCAAATATGATCACTCAATTTTTGAGACACAATTCTACATTTTATTGCTTTAAGACTTATCTGCCAAATGTTTCCTTCATTCATGATTTTTAAAAAGTATTGATTTTTTACTTCAGCACCGAATTTAATTTACAACGTCTTTCTACGTTAACTTATTGTATATCTCTAAATGTATTTAACTCCTGGCCTCATAGTTTCAAATTAGTTAATTGTATCAGACGCCATATTCCATTCATTAGATATAGAATGTTTTTGAGACTCTTCAGTTATCGATGTCTTAAGATTTTTCTTTCTGAGGTAGTTTTAGCTGTGCCAAAAGATGTTAACCATTTATTTCGATGCTTTTGTGTATTTTTCATTAACATTTGTAATTACTGAAAGTTTATGCTTTGATACCTTACTGAATTACTGTTTTTCATGTATTATTAACAATTCCGTTTAGTTTCATGAAATTCTTCAATGCGATTAACCACGTACTCGCCTTCTTCCGAAAATAGTCCATGCCGAAAGACTTCACCTTTACCTTGGCATGCAACGTTAGTCTTCCAGATCGTTTAGTAAAAGTCACCATATCTGAGCGGCATAACGTAATAGACGTTGTAGTAAGTTTAATAAAATATCTCAGTGACCACAAGAAATTTCGGCATGGAAGAAATCAAATATGACATCTAGTCTAATGTTTAACGTGTGATACAACATTATCAAGTTAAGCATCAACTGGAAGATTTTTTTGTTACAGCGTAGCAGAAAGAATAAAACAAGACTAGTTAAATACAAATCCACTTTTCCAGAGGGAATGGAAGCAGCTGCGCTCCAGTATGTAATCATAATTCTCATTTTCTCTCACTGAAAATTTATGTGTTGAATTTGTCCTGAGTACATTCTGCACCAAGCGTTTCATTTTTTGGTGTACATTGTTCCGCCGGTAGTCATCTCATGAGTAAAAGGTGGTGAGACGGAACCGTGTCGTTGTGGATACAAGCAAAAAATACGGTGATAAGTGCTACCAAATACAATAGTTTCCACTTAGTACAAAGCAGAAGTCACACTACGTGAAATATTAAAAAGTCACATATTGTCGTATTTACTTATAAAGTCAAACTTTTCTGTTTAATGTTGATGATAAAATTCCAAAAAGTTTGTGAACATCATGTAAAAGTAGATTAAAAATTAACTTTATGTATTTAGGAAAATCAAAGTAACACTGATGTAGCACGCACCGAGCGGGGCGGTGTAACGGTTAGCGTTCTCGCCTCGCATTCGGGAGGACAGCGGTTCGAATCCCCGTTCGGGCATCCAGATTTGGGTTTTCCATGGTTTCCCAAAATCACTCCAGGCAAATGCCGAGATGCTTCCTTCAAAAGGCCATGGCCGAATTCCTTCCCATTCCTTGCCCCCATCCTAGCCCCCATCCTTTCCCGTCTCTAAAGACCTCGATGTTAAAAAGAGACGTAAAGCAGTTAAAAAAAAAAATGTAGCACGCAAGTCATGGGAAAGAGAGAGAGAAGATTTACACCAAAACAAAATTAAAATTATCAGCACAAAAAGCAATAACGGCATTGAAAATTCTGTGGTAGAGTCATTTCTGAAGCATAATCTCCGTGTGGTGTTCCTCCGAAACTGAACAATGGCCTAACTACCCGCCAGTCCACATTTCTGTCTGTAGTGGCAACTTACACTAAATTGTAAAAAGTGCAAGATATTGAGCATAACTAACAAAAAATGCAATTGTTCAGAAATACGAAGTAAACAGATTAATTATTGATATGATCGATTCTATTAAATATATGGGAGTAACAGTACAAAGGAACATGAAATGGGACTTACATATAAATTCGTTAGTAGGCAGAGCTAATTCTAGGCTGCGATTCCTAGGTTGAATATTGAAAAATTGTAATGAACAAACAAAGGAGATAGTGTACAAATCTCTTGGGCGTCCACATCTGGAATACTGTTGTGCCATTTTGGATCCGTTTCGTAAGGGGTTGATTGACGGTATAGAGAAAGTACAGAGTGGAGCTGCTTGATTCGTGACCGCGTGCTACAGTCCTTATGAAAGCGTTACGGAACTGATTAGTAGACTAGGCTGGGAGTCTCTGGTAAATAGACGACGCACGTTTCGTTTAAACCTGCTGGTAAACATGCGTACACCCACTTTCACTTATGAGTGTAGTGAAATGCTTCATCCCCCAACCTATTTGAGTCAGAAAGACAGGAAATATAAGATTAGAGAAATAAGGCGCCGCACTGATTCTTATATGAATTCGTTTTTCTCTCGTACCATTCGGGATTGAAATGCACAACAAAGAGATTAGCTTTGGTGCTGAGCACCCATTGTCACCCACAATTTTGTGAATTGCAGAGTATAAATATAGATGTAGAAAACAAATGGGTTACTACAAACAGTTTAGCTGCAGGATTACTTTGATGAGGACACTATAAGCCTGCATCAACCACATTGGTAGAGGTATTTATGTCACAAGATGACGAAAGTGAATTAGAGAATATATACTAATAACTTGAAGAAATAAGCAGTACTAGGAAAAGGAGAAGAAGAAAATTTTATTGAGAACTTCGGTTTATGAGAAAGAAATGACCATCAAACTTTGCTACTTAAGAATTATGAAAAAATAATATAAACTGTGAAACGTTTTGGGAATATTGGTAGACATCAATTAGATAATGTAATAGCTAATTGTAATTCTAGACCGTAAAGGATATCCAAGAGCTAACATAGACTCTGACCACAAATTGCTAGTTACAAACTTTAGACTGGAAACCAAGCAACAAAGAGAAAACAGATTTGAAGTGAACAAACTGAAGGAATTAGACAATAGAGAAAAATTTTCAGTCTGTAGATGTGGTATTAGCATAATAAAGATGCATAGTTGAGTGTGAAACATAGGAACTGATGACCACAAATCCACCTCCGCACTATGCCTGTATGGAGTGAGCACGCGTGGAAACAGCGAAAGGCATTCATTATGACCCACTCTGTTTTGACAAGACCGTACTAACTGGAGGAAAAAATTAGGTGGGGGGGGGGGGAGATGAACGTATTATATATGCAGGAGGAAGCATGAAAATGAAGAATTGCGAGGGAGACCACGTGAATGCCTCGGAGTTAACTTTATTATAAGGCAGCGCAGTGTTCAGTTTGGAACGTTGTGTATTCCTTAATGCGACCACCGTTATATTGCCTCGTAAAGCGCGGCGGGTTGCAGCCGTAAAGGCGCCCTGCAGCAAATTGCAGCGCTCGCACGCGACGCGGGTCCCAGGATGCACCGCGGCGATTAGCCGGGGATCACGGCCAACTCCGCGTAATTAACTGCCGCCCAGGCCCGCCAACTGCTGACCAATCGCTCGCTGCACATCTCTCGCTGGCGAAAAACGTTACATCTCTTTACAACCTTTGGCGTCCTTCGATTGTGTCAGTGGAGTAACACTTTTGGGTTTTACGTCCATGACTAATATTACGCATTGTAATATTGGCTAGACGAAGTATCGTATTTAAATAGTTACATGAAATAAGATATGTTTACAATTCCGTGGCTGTATTTTTTTACGTTTGTTAACGTTATTATTTCCGCTTAAACCCACCACAATTAACTATCGCAGTTCCGTACATTTAATCTACTGTTCATTGTAATCCATGATATTATTTAACTAAAAATTAATTAAACAATAAACCAAGCGACGTAGGTGAGCAGTTACGCACTGGCCTCGCATTCGTGAGGATGCGGGTTCGAATCTACGTCTGGTCATCCAGATTTTGGAGTTTTCATGGTTTCCTATATAACTACAGGCAAATGCAGGAATGATTCATTTAAAATGCCATGAACGTTCTCTTCCCGCAGTTCTTTCCCGCCTCTAATGACCTCAATGTCGACGAAGCGTACAGCCAGAAGAAAACGGGGAAAAGTATTCTCTGATGGTAGTTAACAACGATTGTGCAAACTAATATTATGAAGTGTATCTGAAATCCAGTGCAAGGCTGATTCCAGTGAAACTTCCCACTACGATACAAACAATAGCACAAATAAAATTGTGATCGTTGTTCCTTAAAAATCGTAAATTCATAAATCTTGCTTCATCTAAAACTGGAGTACATTGCGTAAGTTATGAAGATACTGTTAAATTAAATTTCAAATATTTATGCTCTCAATTTTCGAAAATCAAACTTACACTGATCAGACACAACATTATGACTACCTACCTACTATCGATATAAGCCCGTCCAGGCGGTAGCAGCGTCATCTGACGAAGAATGACTGCCAGTCAGACCCACGCACGATGCATGCAGTATCAGTGAGCATACTATCCGTGTTTAGAATGGGAAAGGTGTGTGATCTGAGTTTGACCGAGGGCAGATTGTGATGGCCCGGAGGCGCGGAAGGAGCATTTCGGAAACTGCATGTCTTGTCGAGTGTTCGAGGAGTGCTGTGGTGAGTATCTTCAACAAGTGGCCAAACCTAGGTGAAACCACGTCCAAACGCCGAGGGGTTGAACGGCCACACCTTATTACAGATGTCAGACGTCGTGGGCTGAGCAGACTGATAAAACAGGACAGGAGGCGAACGGTGGCGGAGCTAACATCAGACCTTAATTCTGGACAAAGTACAAGTGTGTCTGAACACACAGTGCACCAAACACTCCTAACGGTGGGTCTCCGCAGCCGTCGACCCATGGATGTGCCATTGTTAACACAACGACATCGGCAACTACGACTGAAATGGGCACGTGACCATCGTCACTAAGTATCGTTGCAGACCAGGTACACCCATTCATGACGACCATGTTTCCCAAAGGCAGTGGCATTTTTCAACAAGATAATGAGCCATGTCACAAGGCCAGGAGTGTGATAGAGTGGTTCGAAGAAAAGAGTGGCGAGTTGCAATACATGTGCTGCTCCCCCAACTCACCAGATCTGAACCCGATCGAACACATCTATGATGTGATTGAACGTAGCGTCAGAGCTCATCGCCCACTTCCCCGAAATTTACGGGAATTAGATGATTTGTGTATGCAGATGTGGTGCCAACTCGCTCCAGCGAAGTACCAACGCCTCATTGCTTCCATGCCGCGTCGCCACTGTTATCAGTGCCAAAGACGGATATGTCAGCTCTTAGGTAGGTGGTCATAATTGTCTAGCTGATCAGTGTAGATACTTACAGATAAGGGCTGTTGGTAACATATTCATATGTAGAATTATCGATATTATTTTTTTAAATATCGACATCTATGAGCGATATTTTTAGGACGATATATCGATATTGAAATCTAGGTAACGGCGTCGATGTTTCTAAAGTAAATTATCATTTTCCGTTTTCCTCGTAGAAGGAGTCATGTTATTATTGGAGAAACGAAAACGATTACCTGTATCGTACATGCAATAAATTTAATTACATACAAAATTTTAAGAAACAATGATTTTTTTAAAACCTGACTGATCAAATAAAATTTATTGCACCTGTAGCGTTTGGTTTTTAAGACGTTATAAAAACTGAAAAAATAATTAGATGCATTAATTAACAAGTTATTTTGCAAAATTAATCCCGGGTAGGCGCCAAGAATGGAAGTGTTCTCTACCCAAGAGAAGCGATATTCCAATTCTGAAATACTTTTATCAAAGAAATTGTACTTTTAAAATTACTAATTAAAAATATGTATCTTCATCTATTCAAATGATATACTGATACATCGGAAAGGATGTTATTGAAAGCAGGGTTTACAAAACCTGTATTATTTACTTTGAACATTGGTTGATTTATTTAACAGAACTGAATATTTAAGGAGTTTACAAAGTTAAACGTTTCTTTTGAACAATTCAGAGCATGATTCAAATCTCAGAGCGTTGCCTAGGATTGAATGACGCAAGAGTGTCTATACATCGCCGTAGTTCTTTACCGTAGCAGATGAGTTGCGGAGAAAACAGACGGACCCTGTTGATCAGCTGGACGCGAGGCCGGTGATGGCTGCCTCAGGTAGAAGCGGCTGTTCCCTGGAGGATGCAGCGTGGCACGCTGCGGTTTGTTTGCAGGCTAGAAACAGAATGTCTTCCTCCCCGCTTGTTGACCACGTCGAAGACTTCCAGGCTCCGGAGTTTTAGCCGACGCGGGAAATTTCAGCCAGTGGGAGCGTTTGGTGTCTTCGTTATGCATTGGCACTCCTTATATTACACAAAACTTATGGTTTATAAAAGTTCATAACACACTGTTTCATTCGCTGGTTCCCAACAGAGGTGTTCCGCAACCTGACTTTTTCTCGGAAGTATCGTTTCTCTAGTTTCAACTTTCTACTCTACCAGGAATCCTTCTTTCGGCACAGGTCCTATACTGTCCTTTGAATTTCCTTGAACACGTTAAGCTTTTAACTTTACGGCCTGCCATAAATCGTTCGGTCTTTCAGCGCAGGTAGGAGTCACCTGTCTCTGCCCGATGACAAAGAAACGTGAAATGTTTCGGCCCGGCCCGAAACTGGCTAATTCACACGCACAAATTTCCCGTCACCAAGGGGACATCACACACCCTATTTTAAATACTCAGTTAGTGCTTCTAACTAATTACGATCCGAGCTACAAGCAGAAGTAATAAAGAAGGTCAAATAATAATACTCATTCAAGCAGTTAGTATTGGTTCGAATTTTTGTCTGGACTCGTTGTCAAGATTTTTTTTTCAATCTACGCAAAAGTATTAGCATTCGGAACTAACCGTCATGTACCAGGTATTGTAATACTGCAAAGTTAAATATTTTTTGTGAATTGATTATACTTCTTGTTCCGTATCAACAGAAGAATTGAGCACCAAAAGTGGGTCACAACCAGTGTAGTTAAATGATCAACGAATTCATTAAGAGAACAAACAGAAAAAATAATTAACTACTGCTTTCGGATTGTCTGTACAAAGTTTTTTTCTTGAAAAGTAATAATTATAGATTGGTGTCTAACGCCAAAGAAACTATCTTCAATCTGCGTTTAAAAAAAAAAAAAAAAAAACTTAATTTTTAAAAAATCATTGGCCGTTTCCAGTACAATATCAAAAAAAGGGAAATATTTTACTTAATGTATGGGCTTTCCCACGCATAGCTTAAGAAACAACGGCATATCTTTGTGATAAACATATTCTTGCTCTTGAAATATATGTCCAATGAAGCTTCTGACATAAGTTTTCGTTCAATGGTTGCTAAATTAAAACAATATTAGACCAGCTATGTATTTCAAAATCATCAGATGAGCTAAGATTTTGGATAGATAAAAGTCTTTTTTTTTTCCTATGCTGTCAGATATTGCTTTAAAATATTACGTATTTTCTGCCACATCTGTAGAACCTGATCGAGTTGAATCTTCTCTTCCAGGGCCTAGTAATTGTAGTAGTCTATCAGCAGAACCTATAAGGCAACGACTATTTTTAAAAACGGCTGCTGACAAATATTGGTACACAAAACTTTATTTTTTACTAGCGGAGTTCCCGGCGTTGCCCGGTATAGTTGGCGTAGATTTAACCGTACCCTATTTTTATTCCCGGAAAACATTTGTACAAAGTTTAATAAAATACGCGCCCACTTTTTCGGAATTTAAAGCAAACTTACATTCACCCGCCCCCTACCAAGAAACTGGTGGTCTGAAGTTTATTTGCACGCATACTATTTTCATTCGTCCGAAAAGATTCATGTATATCAAGCTTCGATAATTTGGTTCAGAAATTTCATTACTACATTACTGAATAACCCTAGATTATGTTAAAAACTCACATTTGATTCAATTGCGAAGTGAATGGATATACTTGTGGCTCGAAACGCCAGATCCTTTAACTCTGCAGATAAAATATCAAAAGTGAATCCGGAATAATATTATCGTAAACAGAAGAATAATGCTGAAGGCCAGAGATATTGTCCAGAGGTCTTGCTTAAAGAAAATCTCTGTTGTTTTTGCGGCTATCTATGCCGTGTAAAAATTGATATCCCGGATTAATGGAAACAATACTTCAAGCTATGACTTTTAAAAATTGAATATATCGAATTAACAAAAAGAATACCTAAAGTTTTGTTTAGTGTGCAGAATAGTTATTACTATTAGTTATCTTATTGCTTTAACTTATTGCTTTAATTAAAGGCTAAGGTCAGAGACATTGTGTTCTGTGTTTAGTGCGGAGTATGCGGCATCTAGTAATTCCTCCTGTGGAATTTTAATACCATACGTTCAGAATTTCATTTAATGCTCCTACATTATTTAACCTTGAAACATAAGACATGCCAGACAAGTGAATTAAGATTCTAAGCTTTAAAACGGTGAAAACTCCATCGAAATCTGCCACGTAGTTTCCGAGTTTTTATACCACCTATATGTCCGGTTTTCGTTTTATAGATTAATAATTCCTGGAACCAGAGTCCACACTCCTATCTTAATTTTTGTTTAAAACGGAGTCTACTAATCTTAACGAATGTGTGAAATTTTGCTACATTAATCACCTTACTTCGGAAGTTTGTGGAATTCAAACTCCTTTGAAACAACTACGACACTCCCTCATCGTAATTCTACACAACTTCCCGTTGTCCTAGAAATAGCTAGTTTGGTACACTTGTATGATTTCACAACCAAATCATAAGAAAAGTACTTGTATTTGTCAAATGGCAATGCAAAAAGGTGAAAAGTCTTGGAGCAAATTTGTAAGTTAATTGCTTTCCTCTTGATGAGGCTATTTGCCTTCAATTTCTGTTTTGTACAAATATCAGAAAGGTTATGAAACACATTAAATTTTACTTTAATTTCCCTTCAACTTTAGTAAAAATACGTAAAAGTTAAATCACAATTTTATTCCTTTTTTCTTTAAAAAAAAGTTGAGAAAAACATCCTGTTTCAGAAATTTATGATTTGATTCAGGAGAATATCTCACAAAATTTTATTAGTAAATAGCCACAATACTTGATCCTGTTTTTACAAGATTCTTTTCTTTTTATAATATTGTTTTTATAAAATAGGGTCGCTATATCCATACTAGGACTGTTGATAATATATCGATATTTCGAAATATCGATATTATTTTCTGAAAATATCGATATTCATGAGTGATATTTTTAGGACGATATATCGATACTGAAATCTGGGTATCGGCTTCGATATTTTTAAAAATATGTTGTTCTTTTTCGTTTGCTCTGTATGACACTATGTCCCACAGATTTTTGGTACACATAGAGATCAGCAAGCTTAAGTAAATCTTAATACGTTACTTTAATTAATTTGGAAGTTATAGGTACCAAGTTTACTCAGATGATGATAACAGTGAAGGCAAGACATCGCTCGCTCAGCATGAATCGACGCTAGCCCATTGTTTGCAATGAGCGTGCGCATTGTCCAGGGAACTCCAGGGTGTTAGCAGCAATAGTGGGAAGTATAAATAACAACAAATAGTTGCTAATTATAGAACAAGAAAAGTAAGACAACTCAGAATAAGCTATCAACATACAAAACTAAAGAACATACCAAAAAAAAATCATATGAAAAAAAAGTTATGTAACTTGGCCATAATGCATTCATTATATGATAGCTAAACTTCTACCTAAATAAATGCCTCAACTGTTTTGTTTATCAGTCTTAAAAACACACAACATAAGATTTGAATCGAACCATTTTCAAGTTTTATAAATTTTATTAATTTTTATGAAAATTTTATTATGGTCGATTTAAAAAAATAAATAAATGAAGAATCATCACCAAGAGAAACCATTCGAAATTGAAAATCTGAATAAGAACAAAATCACACGTCTATTTTTCAGTGGACACCCTAATTTTTACAAGGCTTGATTTTACGAAATAGCATTTATGAAAGTATCGCTATATCGATACTTTTTTTCCCATATATCAACAGCCAATATTAATACTTTTTAAAATATCGATATATCGAAAATCCGATACTTATATAAATATCAACAGCCCTAATCCATACTTTTTCAGCGATATATCGAATCAGATATTTTTTAAAATATCAACTCCCTTATTACAGATTATCAGACGCCTTTTATATGATTCAAAACGGAAACAAGCCTTTCACCGGTCCTCTATCTTTTTATGCACCGAAGTTAGCATGCGTTGATAAGATTGCGCAGCACACTAATCGTTTTTGTGAGGTATAAAACGGAATGTTGCTGCAGTTATCAATGACATTAGTAATAATAAGTAAAAAAACAGCTAGTTAAGCCCACTACCCTGTTAAACTAGTTTCTCAAATGTTTTGCGGAGATTTAAATTTAGCGTCTTTTGTTCCACGTTAGTTCGAAATAAACAATTTTCCATACAGAAATAAGAGTAAATTCAGTTTCGCAGTTTGTGTTCGAAACTTTTGTTACGCTAGGAGAAGTTAATAAAGTCAGCAGTCAGCAGCAGTGACATTCCTTACTGGGAAAACTTAAGTCCCAGGTTGAGGGGAAGTTTTTGCGCTATAGCGCATCTCCTTCCAGTTTATGTTATTGGTTGTCATTATCAGAATGGTTCGTCTCTATCTGGATTTGTCGTATCCGGTGCTTTTGTCATTGTTCTTATGTTTTAGTGCATAATTAGTGGTCCAGCAGTTTCTTTGGCCACCTGAGAGTGATATCATATACTGGATCCGCACCTAGAGCGGTTATCAGCGGATTGGTAGATTTTTTATTATTGGCGTAAAATTGTCTTGCCAGCTGTTCAAACCTCTCGCGAAGCTTGGGTAGGCCACTTATTTGGTGCAGCACATGTGTCCTCGTCTCACGCGGTAGATGATATGCCTGTCTTATGGCCCTGTTTTGTACAACTTGCAGTTGCTGTAAGTTGGAGGCAGCAGTGTTCCCCCAGACAACTGCTGCGTACTCCAGTATTGGCCTGACTAGCGCAACATAGAGGCGGATTCCCAGCTGCGGCCTCAGTGCTGAAGAGTGGTTGAGAATCGGGTATAGAATTCTCATTCTCCCAGATGCCTTTGCGCGGACGTTGGTGACGTGAGGCTTCCACGTCATTCTCTTGTCCATTTTCACACCTAGGTAGGTGGCAGTACTTGTCCAGTTGATATCTTCGCCGAAGAGGGTTAGAGGAGTCAGGTTTTGTGGAACCTTCTTCCTAGTTAATACAATCGCTTGGCTCTTTGGCGCATTAAAGGCTAACCGCCATTTCGTTGCCCATTCCTGAATATTGTCGCACGCTTGTTGTAGTCGACGTCGCAGATTGTTGATGTTCATGCTTCTGGCAAACATGGCCGTGTCATCGGCATACAGGGCTTTTTTAACACGTGCTGTAGTAGGTGTATCAGCAGTGTAGAGGCTGTATAGCACCGGGCCTAAGACCGAGCCTTGTGGGACGCCTGCAGCGATGTTCTTGATTGAGGATGTGGCCCCATCCATGACTACTCGAAAGGTTCGTCCCTCCAGGTAGCTCTTGAGTAGTTTAACATGAGAAAGAGGTACTCCTTGCGTGAGAAGTTTATATAAGAGTCCTTGGTGCCACACTGAGTCGAAGGCTCGGCTGACATCCATCAGGACCGCACCGAAGTACTCGCGACGTTCAAAAACGGCAAAGGCTTCTTCAGCAAGACGAAGGAGCTGCTGAGGGGTGGAATGCCCTTGTCGGAAGCCGAACTGTTCATCCGGCAGCAGCCTCTCGTTGTCTATGATTCTGCGCAGTCTCTTAAGGTATATCCTTTCAAACACTTTGGAAAGTGTAGGCAGCAGGCTGATCGGTCGGTAAGACTTGGGTGACCTCCTGTCCTTGCCCGCTTTGGGAATGGGTATAATGTGGGCATGTTTCCACGTTTGCGGGTATTCGCCTGTACGGAGAATTTCATTGAAAGACTCCGTGATGTATAGGATTGCCGTAGGGGGCATTTGTCGGAGAATCCCTCCACCAATCCCGTCGTGTCCGGCAGCTTTCTTGATTTTCAGGTTCGCGAGGGCCGATGTCACCTCCTGCACCGTGATTTCCTGTATGAGGTCTTCCTCCGAAGGAACAGCTACTAGGAAGCGACTCAGGCGTCGCTCCACGAAGTTTATGTGCTCATCGTCTCTAGGGACGTCGACTGGTTTAAAGTTTGCCCCAAAGGTCTCAGCAAGAGCTTCAGCCTTTTCTTCTGGGACGCAGACATGGTTGTTTCCAACAACCAGAGGTGGGATCTTTATCCTCTGGCGGAGTCGGGCCTTCGTGGCTCGCCATGCAGACCCGTCTTCTATATTCAAGGTGGAAATGAAATTAGACCAGTCAGAAATTCTGTACTGTTCTACCTCCGCTTTGATCTCCCGCTGCATGCGATTTACCGCTCTCTTTGTAGCCGGATCCCTAGTGAGATGCCACTCCCTATTTAGTTGGTTTTTGATTGCTATTGCCTCTCGGATGTGGGAAGGCAATTGTCGAGATCGTTGAGGCTGGTTACGGCGCGGCCGGGTAGCCGCATCTGCTGCCTCGTTTATCCAGTCAGCCAGTACAGCAACGGCGGCAGAGGGGCCAGTAGCAGAGGGTGGCGCTGCAGATTCGATCCGCTGTGTGAGGAGGTTCTTAAAGACTTCCCAGTTAATCTCACGTAAGTTTCTGGCTAGTCTGTCCCTGCGTGATGATATGTCCGCCGCCATATAATAAAGCACCGGGACATGATCGGATGACAAGACCGTTTTGGTGGTGACGGCTATGTTGTGTCTTAGGCCCTTGGTTATGGCGATGTCAAGAACATCAGGGAGGCCACGTCCATAGATGGTAGGTTCGGTGGGTCCCCAAACTACCGCATCGTGGTTCTCGACCACTCGTAGGAGTTTCCTTCCGTGATTGTTGGTGATTCGTGAATTCCAGGCGACATGCTTGGCGTTCAGGTCACCTGCAATAAACAGATTGCCGCGCAGACTAAGAAGCGCAGAAATGTCCCCTTCATGTAGGCGTCCTGGTGGTCGGTATACAGCAACAAACACAAGTCTCCCCCGACATGTCTCGACAGCGACACCGGTTGCTTCTATGGTCTCCATGCGGGGTAATACTATTTGGTAGTGCTTAATGGCGCTCCTAACGAAGACCGCGGTACCACCTCCGGCGGTTGGCCGGTCACACCTATAGCAGGAGTAGTTGGGGGCAGCAGCTTTGATCCCCTGCTTGAGATGAGTCTCATTCACGAGGCACACATCAATGCCTTCGTCCCTAAGGAATTCCTTAAATTCGCCCATCTGGCGCCAGAGGCCATTAGCGTTCCATATGCAAATGGTTAAGTCTTCAATGGAATTAGCCATGACGTTCTTGGTTACCTTGTTGTACGGCAGTTATTGCCATCCTAACGGCCTCCGCCATCTGACGCGGTAGGTCTTGAATTAATGCAGTCACCGTCTGCAATAGTGACTGCACCATGTTTAAGAGGATGGAGCCGTCATCCTTTCGGGTGTTCTCATCCGGTGGGCGGTTCTTCGATTCTTCAGTTTTCTTCATCCTGCTCGGAGGTTTTGCCTGGGCAGAGGAGTCTCTCTGGTGGTCCCTCCCATTGTCATGAGCACCAACTGATGCTTCTGCGTAGGTTTTACCCGGTCTCAGCTCAGGGTTGGGCAGGCCCTTGTTGGAGGCTGCTGCCTCTTCCTCCTCCTTTTTCTTTTTCTGTTGTTGCCTCTTCTTAAGAATGGCAACGTAGGAGGCATTGTTTGCCTTCTGTTTGTCATTAAATCTACTGAAAGCGGTGCATTTCCGATAGCTTGCGACATGATCACCGCCGCAGTTGACACATTTAGGAGAGGTTTCTCCTTTTTTTAGAGCGCATTGACGCGTTGGGTGTTCGCCCGCACACTTGACGCATTTGGGCGGCATAACACAGTGCCGGGATACTGTGTCCTATCCCCTGACAATTGTAACACTGAGGAGGACCTCGAGTGCTACGTAACTTTTTCGGTGGTGATTATCACTGAGCATAGAGACGTCATTTTGTAAATTGCTCTATTCTAGGTGGTATCCGAGAGGACTACCAGGAACAGTGGTACTTCCTGTCGCGTTTTTGGTGAACGCAGACGAACGACTGTCCTCGCCACTATACCTAGCACTTTCAGTTCTTCTTTGATGTACTCCGTGCAGAAATTGAATGGGAGTCCTCGTAACACGACTTTCAGGTTTTTATCAGCTTCCGTTGGGAAGGTGTAGAATGGTATGCTGTTTTGTGACGCATAGCCCAAGACGGCTTGATAGTCGGCATTAGTTTTGAGGAAGAGCTTGTATAACTCGCGTCCCGCAGGTTTGACGCGGTACTCGTGCTTACAAAGCTTCTTCAGTGTCATATCGAGGTTTCTATAATCCTCTTTGAAGGACACTATCAGTGGTGCTGGCTTCGACTCCCTAACAGCCTTTGTCTGTTCTGCTTCCACTGTTTCCATAACTTGCTCTGCCTCTATGGGGAGATGCGAGAAAGAGTTGCTCGTGCTGGGAGCATTGGCAGCATTGGAGCTCAGCTGAGCGGCAGGAGCAGGTCTACGCGGCTTACGCCACTTGTCTGCGTCTTGTTCTGCATCTCTGGTTACTCTTCTTCGGTCGGATTTGAGCTGAGGAGTCGGCATTCTGGTTTTGGTTTTCACAGAAATTTTTGCAGCCCGCTTGGACTGTGTGTCATCTTTATCATTTGAAGTGTTCTCTGCAGCACGCTTACGTGAGACGGAGGCCTCTTGCTCGTGTTCCATCACTGTGTAGTCCACTACACATTCCGTAGTAGGCGTTGAGTCCAGGTATGCAATCTCCACCAAGTCCATAGCGTCGGTAGAGGTCGGCATAGACGCCGCTGACGATGACATGGGCGTGTTGTGCTGGCCCTTTGGCTGATCCTCTGGTGGGGCGTGAGTTGCTTCTATCTCCACGTTGTAACTGTCACCACGCACTCGAGTAACAGTAACAACCGCAGCAGGCTTAGACGTCATTTTCGTTACCGATGTTGCGGAAGCGAACGGCACGGAAGCCGACGATCGCGAACGCGACGGCGGACGCGGCCCGGCGGTGCTGCCCGTGCAGCTCGATGCGTGTTTCGGCTTCGTCGTAAAAACACGATAGAAAGCACTCGACTGCAATCTACGAAATGAATGACCGATACGCGGTATTCGAAGTCGCGCACTCGTAAATTGTCAATCACTACAATTGATTACACACAATCAACAATTCAAACTAGGGAAGCTCGATATACATCAATGTATAGAAAACATCGATGTTTACTATTCGATGCATCGAATGAATCCGATGCATCATTTACTTTCGATGTTTATCGATGCATCGATGTTTATCGATGCATCGATGTTTGTCATTCGATACATCGAAAGAACACATGCGTTTCTTCGACGTGATAGAATCAGTTTTAAAGCAAAACAAAAACAGAAAATTGTATTACTATAAGTTATTTTTTGTCACCTAAAATATCAAAATATATTTGTTTACTTGAATAAAAAAAAAAAAATACATATGCAACACGATTAGTTTTAAAGCAAAACAAAAACTGGAAAACTATATCGCTATACGTTATTTTTGTCACCTACAAAATCACATTAATTTTTTTTCTTTTAACTTGCATAAAACAAGAAAAAACTACGCGATATGATTGGTTTTAAAGCAAAACAAAAAAAACAGGAACTTGTATCGCTGTACGATATTTTGTCACCTACAAAATCTCATTTTTTTGTAACTTGGATAAAACTACGTTATATGATTGGTTTTAAAGCAAAACAAAAAACAGGAAATTGTATTGCTATATTTCATTTTGTCACCTACAAAATCACATTTTTCTTTTAATTTAATTTTGATAAAACAACAAAAAATTACAGTTGACATGAAATTTCCCGACAGTGTAGGGCGGAAGTACACCTTAGGGCAAGGTTAAAAGTACCTAGTAGGCTTCAAAAATTTGCTTAAAGTTACTGCTCCTCGTTATAAAATACCCAGCAGAGCAACTGTGACACGGTGTCTTGATGACAAGTATGACATCTTGTCAACATTAATAAAATCAAAACTTTCAAATGTTGAACACCTCAAATTAACAAGTGATATATGGCCAGACGTGCAGATGCGCAGCTTTTTGGGTGTCTCAGCGCATTTTGGTCTAGACACAGTGTTCGAATCAATGACATTAGGAGTTTATCAACTCAATGAAAGTCATTCATCCGAATATATAGCAGACATGCTCCTTAAGACCTGCAACGATTGGGGATTTGATACGGACAAAGTCTCTGCGGTCGTTACTGATAACGACCAGAATATGGTAACAGCTGTGGAATTAGGATTTGGAAAGAAGAAGCACATCCTTTGTTTCGCTCACACACTTAATTTAGTTGCTCAAAATATTCTCAAAATACCTTTTGAAAATATATTGTTAAAAATAAAGACCATTGTTACTTTCTTTAAACACAGTTGTTTGGTAAGCGACGATTTGAGAAAGTCAGTAAGTGCTGAAATAAAGTTAATACAAGGCCTGCCAACACGCTGGAATAGCACATATCATATGATTCAAAGATTTTTGGAGCTTAAAAATGTTGTAAGTGATATATTGATTTGCCATAAAACAGCACCTCCAATGCTGACTGGTTTGGAATTAAATATTGCGTCATCTCTTCTTAACATACTACGCCCACTTGAAGCAGCAACTAAAGAAATATCTGGGGATAAATATTGTAGCAGCAGTAAAGTGATCCCTTTAGTGCACTGCAAAACTCAAATCAGTTGAGACTGATGAACCTTTAGTGATGGAAGTACATAAGCTCGTCCTAAAAGAAATCAACAAACGGATGGGTGCTATCGAACAAGTTTCGTCTTTATCTATCGCGACCTTATTGGACCCGCGGTTCAAAAAACTACATTTTGAAGAGACCCGATGGCTTCAAATGCTATTCAAAAGATCAAAGATATGATGAAGAGAGAGCTGGAAGAAATGCGAACAGAATTTTATTCAGATAGTTCAGACAAAACATTGGAAGATTTCAGTCTTTGGACCGATCATCACAAACTAGTTCAAAGAAACTGGAAATCAAACAAGACCGAAGAAAGTGTTTCCGACGAGCTGACTGTCTACTTGAGAACTCCGGTTGGCCGGCTTAGCGAAAATCTGTTAGAAGTATGGTACGATTGTAAACAACAGTTTCAAAAATTATACAAAATAGCTTATAAATATTTAACTTTGGTAGCCAGCTCAGTGCCATCAGAAAGACTTTTTTCGAAAGCTGCACAAGTTTTAAATCAACAACAAAACAGAAATCAAGGAAAGCGGGTTCATAAAATTTTATTTATGCAAAGTTTAGAGAGAAAACATTGGGATTTATAAATTCCAATTAGATTAGAATCCCAACACTGCCTCTCTTTCAGCGTTCCTCGTTTTACTTTTATTTTATCTTTTTATTCGAATTTCTAATTTATAAATCCTAGTAATTGCCTTTGTAAAAGACTAATTAAAATTATAATTCAAATAAATACTTCATTTTGCTAGTTTCCAAATCTTTGTCTCATTTTTAAGCTTTCATAACGTTTATTAACCGATATATATATCGATGTTTTTATTCGATGCATCGAAAACATCGATGTTTTTATTCGATGCATCGTGAAACATCGATGCAACGTTTCGATGCATCACATCGAAAAAAACATCGATGTATTTTCTGCATGAACATCCCTAATTCAAACAAACACACATCAAAATATCACGTCACAATCACCATATTCCTCATTCACTTGTAACATCAACGATGCATGTCGCTCCCATGTAAACATTGAGCTGTCAGTATTCAGGGACGTTCTGGTGTTATTTATATCAGTTTGAACTTAATATGCCTGCGAGAAAAAATTAAAACTGAAAGATTTACTGTTAAATCACGTACCTTACCTGGATAATAAGTATTCTATTTGTCAACGCATCAAATTTACTATTATTGGGGTGGTTGTTTTTATACCCATTGAATGGTTTTTTGCGTTATATGCGGACAGAGAGACAGATGCCGTCAATTTACGAACACGTCCGCAACAAGCATTGTTTTTCCTTCAGTTTCATGTAGTCTGTGTATGATCTTTTATTTAACTATTTTTTTTTCATACAGACATTTACACAATTTTGTTAAAATGTGTTGATGGTTTAAGGATAGATCAGTAAGTTGGAAAGTTTGTGTTGTCTTTTCACTCATCACGCAAAAACTAATCGCAGATAGTGAGAGCTTGTTTTATCTGTTAACACACAGAATCATTAGCCAAAACCGTAGATTTCGGAATTTTTGTGTCTCTGCGCGCATAATCAATATTAAGGAACAGATTTGTTCAAAACTTTCTTAAGGTGCTAACTTATCTCAAACGTTAAGTTATAGTGTACTTTATAGCAATAAATATCATACTTCGCCAAAAAATCACTGTTTGAGTTTAATTGAAATAAGGGGCAGTGATATTATATACTTCATACGTGCTAATAATTTCCCTCAGCCGTTCAAGCCAAGAAAAAAAATTATACTTCTATTTTACTTACTTATACGGAAATAGTTCACTTACTTGGACAAAATTGGGTTTTTATATAAGGTGAGGGTGAACTATAATGGTTTGATTTTGAAACTGAGCAACAGGTTTTGTATGATAATTTAAGGAAACAACAGGATCGTGCACGCGCCAGACATCATTATTTTAAACGTTGTTTACAAAGATACTTTACGAAGAATACTGAAGTGTGCCTGATGCAAAAGCTAAAGTATTCCGAGGTAGTGGCTGTTTCAAGGCATCATGGAAGCGAATGAAGTGTAGCAACACCTTTAAAATATTTGCTTACAACTTTAATTCAAAAGTAAAGTAAGAGAAACAAGAAAAAGGGAAAATTGGACTGATTCTTTACCTATCCCTTCCTAGCCTACATTTCTTTGGTAGATATTCAAAATTCTTCAGGGACGAATTCGTCTACCTAGCTTGCATACAATAAAACAATTGCCACATTTGCTTCTATTAACTTTATATCCATCATGTATTATGTAGATACAGAAGATTGATCCTCAACCGCAGATGGTGAAATTTTCTGGAGAGTAAGAAGTTTTAAAACGGAAAATAAATTGAAAATCATCACTTTAATCAACTGATTTTGCAAATTTAACTTTCATTCTTAAGTATAAAATCGGGTAGCTGGAACATCTTGTACGCAATAAGATAATGAATGATGCAAACACAATCTGAATAACATAATCACATCATATTGTCTCCATTCTACAACATTTTAACTAAATGAATTCGTAGTTAGATGGTATACTGTGGCCTTTCGACGAACGTAATGTACAACTAAAACCTAGACTACTTCTAATTGGCTCTATTTTCCGTTTGGTCGGTTATGAATAAATGTAGTTTGATTTTAACCTGATACATATTTTTTTCACAATACTGTGTTACCAGGAAATAACTGGTGCAAGTTTCAGTATTTCATTATATTCTTGAAGTAAATACTTTGTAGTTCCTTCGCTCTGTGCGTTATCAGTAAATACTCAGATGACAGAGAAATATTAATGTCGAATGGACGTAACGCAATAACTGCCTGTTACTAACGATAGTCGACAAACGCTCGAACGGGCACAAACTCTAATGAGAATCTGGCGTCCAACGCACGAGTTGATTGAAAATTGAATCCTCGTCGTCAAAGTGAACAATGCGTTAGGCAGGGTAGGCGAATCGTCTTTCATTAACTCCTGAGCGTTCCGTGCCTCTTCAACTGGAATAACGCTTATAACTTCCGAATTTAGTTTGTCTCTGTTCTTTGAGAAAATATATTTATTTAATAGCATATTTAATTAGTAATAGCAATGGTTACTTACTAGATTGATACTCCAAATACTTTCGGAGCATTAATAAATTTTGGTCTCATGTTATTCGTTCACACTATATCCATCTAATTTCAAACACAAATATACACGTGATAGATTCAGTTTTGTAGGGCGGTATTTAACTACCTACTGATATATCTTAATTTCGTATTTTGTCAACTTAACATATTTGTATTCACTGTTAAGACAAAGAATCATTCGTTTCCCACCCATTCCTATAAAAAACTTATGGTTATTTCCTATAACAGATATAAGTAGAAACAAAACCTACTATCAACTTGAACGTAAGTAGAGCAAACAATATTAAATTAAATCCTGCATTTTACACACATAATAGTGTTAAGTTGTTCAGAGGAAGATAAAACAGCATGTTATACATTTTGTAAACTTTAGAGCAGAAAACTATACAAATGATATTTTTAGATGCAATAAAGTTTCATTTAAATTATCCTTGCAATGAAATAACGCTAAAGATTTATCTTTCTAAATCAAAATTTCATGAAAAATCAAAAATTTTCCAGAAGAATTTGATACTCTGGTCGCTAGCAACAAGAAAGTCGCTGGGTATCGTTGCTCATTTGCGTCTGGTCAGATGTTATTTGTGTGAGAAATGACTTATATATCTGCGTTAATCATGGAAGTGTAATTAAACATTTAGAACAAAAATATGTAATCAAGAAACTTAAACATCAGCAATTTTTTTTTACTCATCTTTTATAGTTGAGTAAATTAATTCACATATTAGAATGTTTTACGAACATAAACTGATAATTATAGTAGTCGAAATGCAAATATTGGTGTAAATCAGATTCCAAAATTATTTTATCTACTTCATGAATTGCTGATATAAACTTTCTATTTACAAATATCAATCGTTCTTTCATTGATTTTATGGATATCTACACTTATTTCAGTCACTTTGGAGAACAATTGTCGCTTGCAACACTTTGAAATTGTTACATCAACCTATAATCCGACGTATGACAGGCACTATCCCTTTAGTCAAGTATGTAAATAATTTCATTTACACTGACGTAATCTGAATTGCGATTCAAAAGTGTCTAAACGATCAATACAATTACAAACATTAAGTAGCATCAACTATTACTTATTCCTGCACCACTCGTATTTTCCAGAAATTTGAAATAATCTTAATTTTAATGGACACCATTTGGTTGAAATACAATAGGTGGATAGACTTTAAGTCGACTGGAATTGAAGAAACTTAAAAACAATAATCCATTGAGGCGAGAACACAATTTTCTTCTTTTACGACTTCTAAAACTGACTGTCATGAGGTATTTTTTTCTTGCGTTGTTTCGCTTGGGCGATAAGATACATCGTTACCTTTTGAAAGGCCTGAGGCATCGGCTCATCAGGCTCACTCTGACAAGGGATACGTTACCACAACACAAGAGTGACAAATATGGCTCTGATAGCAAAAATGGTAAAACAGCCTCTGAGAGACTGCAGAAATTGTGTTAGTCAGCCTGCACTACCGTTCTGTAAAGCTGGCTGCCTGCCTCATAGGCAATATGTGTCTACGGTAAAGAGGCGGATAAAACTGCACATCTTGTGTTCGGTGACGCTCATCCATAAAACTTTACTTTCTCTCTTAAAAACTACACAAAGTTCAAGAAAAACAAAAAACAAGAAAAAAAAACGTAGCCTTAGGAATAATTTTCCATACAAAAAGTTGTTTCACCCATAATGAGTTCTTAGGCAAACGTAAAACAGAAAAACAGTGCCATATCCAAGAATTAAATAGTTAAATTGTTTCATCAACGAGTTTAGGACCACAATATTTATCTTAAATATAATTTTCAATTAGTTGGAAGATATGAAAATAACGATCAAATTAATCTCTCCAATTTAAATTTCGCAAGTAAACGAGTAGCTTGCCTTTTTTCTATTTTCATTTGCGTAAACTGACTTAAGGCTATTGCAGGCAAACGGTTAAGTCTGTACCACACGATTTTGCCTTATCTCCTGCAGAGCTGTGCACACAGTTTGTGTAACTTCTTACGTTTGTTATAATGGTTTTCTAGATAACGCTGAACACTGCCTGAAGGAAGTGTTATATAAAACCCTTTATTTATTTGAATGTAGGACATACCCTCCCCATCACATTCATCAATAATAAAAAGGATACATCGATCTGCAGAATAGTCTCGCAAACGTACTGTGTCTCAGTGTAGTAATCTTTTCTGAAAAAATGCAAGAAAAATTGCGCAGATCGAATAACTAATGAAATTTCTTTAATTTTACACAACTTTGAAGGCTTTTCTCTCCACATCATAGGCCGTCCTAACGTTTCGGCAAAGAATACACATCTTACAACGAGTCTACAATACTTTACGTCTATCGACGGAGCAGACAATCCGAAAATAGTATAAAATAGTCTGTAAAAGCAAATTTGTTTATAATACATTAATTATGCGTCAGCACATCTTAAAACAGTGTATAGAAAAATGAATCTAACATCGGCACTATACTGAAAATCAACATAGCGTTTGCTTCGTAGGATGCTGTGACAGTTATTTGTCCACAAACAGAATATCGGCACTATACTGAAAATCAAAATAGCGTTTGCTTCTATTACTATTACAATTACTCCGCGATTCACTAAAAGTGTTTGGCGGAGGGTGCATTGCACCTATCAGGAAAGGTAATGGTTTGGAAGGGATATACGGGATATGGCAGGTGGCGCCCATGGGCTATTGTGAGGAACCATCCCAGCATTCGCCTGGAGCGATCTAAGGAAACCATGGAAAACCCAGATCAGGATGGCCGGAGTGCTTTATTGGAAGCTACTCCTGTCCGATTACGTGTTTACTCGCCCGGTAAATCCATTCTATTCCATTCCCTAATCGCTCGTGGAAAAAATGAGTAGATAAATGAATCGGTTCTGGCCCTGATTTCTCTTATCTTATTTTCGCGGTCATTCCGACATATGAATGTTGCTGGTAGCAATATTTGTTTGCTGTCATTCCGAAATACGTAGGATGCTGTGACAGTTATTTGTCCACAATAAGAATGGCCCTGTAGCATTGCTTTACTATTTCATTGCAGCAAAAAATTACTGTATTCATGTTAATTAGTAATCAATTGCTAGTGAAATGTGGAAAGTGGATGATAGATTATGTAAAATAATTTGAGATAAACCTAAAGCGTGTGGAAACGTTGGATATCCGAGGAAAAATTAATAAACAATATTTAGACACAAAAAAGGCACGTCCCAGTCTTGCAGTATAAGAAGATATAACGGATTCTTGCATCATTTAAATTCTTATGTGTTCATATTTGAGGAAATAGGCGCAGTACTGTGCATAAACACTGTTATCCATCACTACAGTTCATTTCGTAATGCAGTGAATCATTTAGTGGATGTGCTTCCAGACCAGCTTCCGGTTGCTCTGTTTCTACCTTCCTGACCTGACGTGTGATGACAGTTCCTTTGCTGTGTCGCCCGGTTTCTCGTGTTTCTCCCCTCCGAGCATTGTTGAGAGTGCAAACCTCTGTCGCGAGAAGGATTACAGAGTGGCGGAAAAGGCAACACACCACGGCGCTGCAAGAACAATAGAGAACTTCCACACACTCTATACCAACATGAACCAGCTCTCAACATGTACACTCTGACAGATGCAACGTTCTGATGGTATATTATAACTATTCTCGAGGTTTGCAGTGGAAGAACACATACCTGAGTGGTATATTGTCATTACGACTCACAAACGTTGATTATAATAAATTATAGCTGGTCCTGCAGTTTTGCTGATAAAAATCTGTAGTCCATAAATAAAAGTTAATGTGACTAATGTTTTCCATGTATTAACTCGTCGACCTGCCAATAGCCGCTATCCTAGGGATGGTTTAGAAGTTTTTGTGCAACAGCCCTACCTACTGTCAGTCTATTATTAACGTACTTCTAAAAGGTATTGATTCTCAATACAACCCGTTTTATTTTTTATTTATGTACGTACACTGACCACTCCGAAATTACGATATCAATTTTAATGAATCCCATTCAGATGAAATAGAAGAGCCTTTTAATTCTTTCTCATTTGCTCTTTTGCTATGTGCTTTTTATACGAATTTAATGAGAAGTATAAATACAACTTATTTTTTATAGGAGCAATGATTTACTTAGTTGAAACATGATGCTCTCCGAATTGCCTTATTGAAAAATCAGTTCAGTTAGTTCACAACGTCTTTGTAAATTGAAATCTATTGATAGCATTATAACGTAAAAATTATTTTTTGCCTTGTAACGATTCTGTAAAGAGATCCTTTTGAAGTCGATTTTGTTTTTGTTAAAAAGTTCAGAATTTCTCGCTCTTTATTAATTTACCTGCGCCTATTGTCCTGCAACTATCTTTGATGATTGCCTAACAAAATATTATATCAACTGGAGTACCACATTACTTCTTATGTTTTATGTCTTACAGTTATTATCATTCTTACCAATATCTCTTCTTGTTTATTACGATATTTTCATTTGTACACATAAATTGGAGCTTAAAAATTGAATGCATCCAACTATGGGAATGGGTTACAGGAACGAAATCAATTATTGCATAGAACATAAGGAAGAAAAATAACTTTCTGCAACTGTCGTCATAGTCACTAGGTACCAACTGGATGAACTGCGAGGCTGTGGCAACCGCAGGGACGGATGGACATGGCTAAAATTTAAGTTTTCTCTTTTTTCCATTAATATTACAGATCCCTAAAAAATTGAGTGGTAAGAATAGATGATATAAGTATAGGCAAGGGTTTGGAGAATGGGACCTTTATTTCCAGAGCTAGCAGACATGCCTTCTAGAACGGTGTTTCCTAAGGAAACCAAAAGAATTTGTAAGACAACGAGCATATCTCCTTGCTTCTTTAAATGTTTTATGCCATTTTGTTTTTTCGTTTTTCAATGTCAATCAGGTATGCGGTGATATTATAGACAGCGCGTGAGTTCAAGTTGGCAGAGCTGAATATCATGAAGGTTAGAAAGAGAGAATATGGAGAAGGCAGAGAACTGAGATTCTTGTTATGAAGGACACAGTATGATGAAGTGATACTGATCCTAGCGATAAATCTCTGCCATGAAATTCGGGAGTACTTGGGATCGAGTCCCCGTCGAACCATCCAGATTTTAAAATCACTCCAGTCGTATACTGGGATGGTTCCTTTAGAAGACAATGGCCGTATTCCTTGCCGTCATCGTTCTTAATTCTCTCCCCGCTCTGATAACGTCGACGTCGTCAAGGTGTCAAGTCTTTTTTATAATGAAGTGTTATTAATTTATCAAATGTTAGATGTTGTAATGTGTGAGTAAAGACTCACAAAACACCTTTAATGGAAGTGCAGTATATATCAAACCGTACTTGTAACATTGATAGGATTAGAATATGGAATTGTGTGTTTGGTTATCAACATATAAATAAGAGAGGAAGTGCTACAACTGTGACATAAAATGGACTATACAAGTATCATAGATGGAATGCTTCTTTTAGAAAGGAAGAAAAACAAGAATAAGGACGATTTTTTTTTTTTTGCTAAATGTTAATGTGAAGCTTTATTAAACCGAAGGAGTTTATTTGGATTAAGTATTGATCAGAAAAAATCTTATAGTGCGACGAAAAATATAATTCAACTTTAAACGAATTCTCGAATTCCTGGTATTCTAGTAATTTTAGAATCAATGTAGGTATCCATCTGACTATGGCGTAACGCATAATTAACTTAAAATTGTAGAAACCTATTTATATAGACGGTGAGATGATTTACATACCTCGTCTAAGTCCATCATTAAGGTCGACGGAAGCGGGATGTGGTGAGATTTGAAATCATTACCATGGTATTACCGTTATTCGAGTGTTTTTTTCCTTTGTTTTTATTTCTTTTTTGCCTATGGTTTTATGCCTCATCGACGTCGACGTCATCAGAGGTTGGAAGGAACTGAGGGCAAGGAACAGAAGATATTCGGCAATGGCTTTTGAACCAACCGTCCGGCATTGTAGTAGAATGTTTTAGAGAAACCATGGAAATCCAAATCTGGATGGCCGGATCGGGATTCAAACCCGTGTCCTCCCGAATACAGAATCACAGAGTTCTGCCTCTCACGCACAACGCAAGATCCATGGCTATTCAGTGAAATTAATGTGCTAGAGATTTAATTCAAAATCATACTAACCTAATGCATCCACTGTCATATCCACATACTGTAGACTATATATTTGAGATTCCAGCTATGGGAAACTAGTTATTTGATTTTATAATATTAGTAGCATTTGCTGGCAGCTTCGCCCAGCTTGACCTAGTTGTGTGACACATGTGTATTTGGTAAATGTTTTAATTTTCGTTCAGCAATATTAGCATGGTTAAAATGAAATGCAGACTGTAACACATTTCTCTGTTAAAAATACGCTCAAGACGCAAATTCCGTAATCAATCACAATTTCAGAAACTGGACACAACCAACTGCCCTCGGACTGTTATTTTTACAGTAATGTATATTGCCTTATTATCATCGTCAAAAGATAAAAATTTCCAACTGTTGTAGACGTCGTTCCATGTTTTGCCTTTTAACTGCTGTCAAAAATCGGAACTATAATAGTCACTGCATACACAATACGAAATCAACGACAGTATAAAATCCAAAGAGCAAAATCCAAAAGACAGTTTTGGCGAATAACCAAAACTTCATCTTATGAATTTTCTTAAATATATTTTTTGAGCCAGAAGCAACGAATAGAAGCAATGAAACATTAATTCATAATATACGGTTGCCTGTTCGCGTAGAGTAGTAGAGTAGTTATCAAACCATAAGCTTCCAGACTGTGAAAATCTTATGAAAATTGGTTCAGCATATTTGCGTGATTACATTATTGAAACAAAAACAAACATAACACCATACAAAATTTTATTCGTATAGATGACATCCTCACTGACAGATTTCAAAACAACATGTTAACAGCTCCTTTCTTAAATATTTGCAGTGCCCTCTGTCCTAAAATCCTTCGTTTTTCTCTCCCGTGTGAGTGACTCTTCTGGCGAGGGATTTGGCGCCAGTTATCGCGCAGCTGCCGGCAATGGTATCCGCCGTGACCTACTCTCACTCAGATGGAACGCAAACAGCGGCCGCCTCGATCGAAAACAAACAGCCCGTGTGTCCGGCGCAAACACCGAGTCACTTGGCCAGCGGCACGAACCGCATTACGTACGCTACGGGCCGCTGGTTCGAGCCTTGCCGAGGCCGCAGCGGGAATCCGATAAAGCGCCGGTGATGCGTGTTTACCTGCCGTGACCCAGCCGCACGGAACGGCAATGCTTTTGGAAAACCTGAAGCTACGTAATGAAATGTTAGGCATTGTCTGCTACTAGTCGAGTCTGTCTATTGTACCAACATCATAAATGTATAAATTCTTTTGTATAGATTTCTGTGTGATGTCAATGATATAAATTCGAATGTAATTTTGGTAACATGGTTTTTAACTTGAGTGAGCTCTGTTTCTAGGAAAAGTTTCGAACTATGAGATCGCACAACAGGGTATATAACTAATATATATGCAAAGACATTAGTCGATAGAAATGATTCCCTCGTCATCACCATTTAAAATGCAATGTTGTTTCAGGCCATGTTTCCGCAGTTGCTTAATTAATTACGAGTTGAAAAATAACACCCATGCAACTTTAATTTATTTATTGCTGCGTCGTAAGTGTTTCACCTCTCATCGAATCATCATCAGCGACGAATCTGCGTTAAACTTATTATATACAGTTTTATATACATTTTAATCATATTATTACGTAATGGCGACCAGAGATATTTTTATAGCTGATATTTACTTACTATTTACATTTGTTATTTTTTTGCAGCTGCATACCCTAAATATCAAATGTAAAAGTAAGTAAATATCAGCTATAAAAACATCTCATGTTAACCATTACGTGCTAATATGATTAAAATGTTTATAAAACTTTATATAAAAACTATATGAGCGTTCTGGTAGCTCAGTGCCTAAGCGTTTGCTTTCAAAAACGTGCGCTGCTCCTGCCCCGGGCAGGCGCAGGAATTTTGAGAGTTGTGTTTAATCATATGAGCTATGCCAGGACGCTCCGTGGTTCGGATTCCACGTTAAACTGTAGGTCCCAGAGGAAAGGAACTGGCCGTCCTACCTCTGACACAATGGCTTAGTACGCCTCCTTCGGGAGGATCCAACCAACCTTCGGGTTGTGGACTAAGTTAAGTTTTATAAAAACTATAACGGAGATTCGTCGCTGATGATGCCTCTGTGAGAGATGAAACACGTACGACACAGCAATAAATAAATTAAACAGTTTCATTTTATTATTCAACAAGTAACCATTTAAAATTACTAAATTTATATTTAAAAAGTTCTTTACATGCATAATCGATATTTACACAATGTAACTGAATTTGTCTGATTCTGTGATCCATTAAACACAATGTAATGGTACACTAACCGTTACCGATTGCACCCTAACAAAGAAAATTGTTCTGAGAATTAGAAGGCTCTAAAGATTAAATTTTCCATATGGTTATTGACTTTTTTCCTTCATTGACAGATTGAATTGAAAAACTGATAAATTAAAATCTTTTTCACGCTGATTGTCAGTAGATAATACGTCTGTGATGACTAGGCATAACAATGAACTAAGAGGTTCTTCCGTGATGTTCACATCTCATAGTTGATAACAATTGGCAGCAATCATTGTAATGGATCCTTATTGCAACCATAACATGAATTTCTCCACGTAATGACAATAAACCACGTTGAGTTGATAAACACTTGTCAAAATTGAATTTAAAAACTGTAGGGAACAACAATCTCATCAAGTAAATTAAGGTTCATACGATTCATAAGTTTGACTGAATTTTGCCATGTAATAAACCATGGATTAACTACATTACCTTCTTTAATACATTTTCCGTAGAAAAATCTGTAAATTATATTTAAAAACTTGTTTGAGGGATTTTAAAATTATTTGATGAGTTATTCCTCGTCATCATTAACTATGCAACTGTAATTGTCTCTCGTTCAATTGAGGAAGGAGGAGTTCTATTTACGAATCTGATAAGTGTTTTTATGCAAAAGAAAGAGATGTAAAATTATTTTAAACAGATATGAAAAAAGCTGAAATGATTGGAGAACAAAACCTCGACAGAGGAAGTAGATTAATATACTATTCTGGTGAATGTCAGTCTTGTAATAACTTATTAATAACTTTTATTTAGCTGCAATAATGTCCGTTGTCAAAACTTTTATTAAAGGCTACAAAAAGGATGAAATTTCGCAGCTGAATATTTTTCAGTTGGTGGTGTACAGACATCTGGGACGGTGAATATAGGAGTCTCGAAATGGTATCAAAACACAAACTGCATTTGTAAATTAAGGTGCAAAATAACTTCGAAAACGATTGTTGCTAGTACAATGACAGTTTTTCAAACGAACTTCTTAACAAAAAGAATTTGAAAAATCAAATTAATAGCACATCATCAAAAAATCTTCGAAAATAAAATATTCGCAATAACGCCATTTAAATGGAATAATTGTAATACATACAGACATTTGGTCAAAGTCATCTTAATTTTAAAAATTCTGAGACTTGTTCTGATAGCAAATCTGAAAACGGAAGCCAAAATGAATGTAAATTCTTTGATTGAATATTTAAAAATTTTAAAAGAAACTCAGCGCTAGTAAATTCCAAATAATTAATTTTCACCGAGCCTGGGCATTCTGGAGATCGAGGTATCGAACTAACCATCGATGAGAATCAACTCGAAAATTGCTTCTTTTGCATTGTTTCAGTCGTTGTTAAATCTTTAATGGTTTTTATAGTTATAAGACTTGCGTAAATGTTGTCGTGAAGAGCAATCTATCCTACATTCTAAAACTGTAAAAATGTGGTGTCTTTACATGAAATTTCTTTCAAAGGGAGTAATTGTGGTGTACACTACTGGTGATAGAGAAGTCAAAACAGTAGAAATTCGAATTCTCGTCTCACTATCTGACCGCCCATAAGACACGAAATACTGAACTGATTTTAACGAAACTGCGTACAGCGATCATAATGATAGTTTATACCATCACCTGGCATACAGAATACTTTTTATCCATATTAATAAATTGTTTTCGACTATACAGAGGACAAAATTATATGTATACAAATTTTATCTGTCTGTTCGCGCATTATGAACTTGAACGAAACTGTGCGTAGTGATAGAATGTATATTTTCTATCCAGATTAGCTATGTGGCCTCGATAGAACACATGCCAAAATCGTATATTTTGTAGTAAATAAGTAATCAACACAGCATAATAGTCCGAGAACAAAAGCGATCGGCTGCTTGAAACGATCTTGATAGCCCATTATACAATACAGGAAAGAAGTGTAAGAAGGCATAGACTACAAGAACAAGAATATGATAAACTAAAATGTTTAATTGAACGAATTCTTTAAAAATATCTCCGCATGGTTAAATATAAAGGAGACAGTCTATATTTTCCATTTAAGAACGATATAATAATTAAAATGCATTATAAAAATAACACAGGAAGCTCACATTTGATTGAATAATCAATATTATGTGGCTGCAGTTTGTCTGTGATTAATTGTGAAATTGTAGGATGCCATGATGTCAATATCTAACAGTGAAAATAATTGTCTAAAAGTTATCGGAAACTAGTGGATTACAATTGGCGAGATTTTGTACTTTTGATAAAGTTTGGGAATTCAGAGCAATCCAAAATACCGGAAATTGTTTGGACGATTTTCGTCATCTCACGGTTGACTGTTAATTTGAATTGACTGTTGACTAGTTTGACGTTTAGTAGACATCTTACTGACCCAAAATACACCGCATTGTTTACAAGTAAACACGTATGTTATGATAGGTGACAACTGTTTGTTGATCAGCGAACCACTTGACTAATCATGTTACCTATTGTTGACACATGGGCGGCTGTGTTTAATATAACAATACAATCCATATTACCTATCCTACTAGTAAATTAGTTAGAATTTCATCTGTTTTGATTATTTATATAATTTTATCGTTGGTTCAGTATCTGATTTGAACAAATCGTTTCCCTAGATAACACAATAAATGAGTGACTTGACTTCAGAAACCACGAACTTTAACGAAACATTACCTACAATTGTATGCATTACGTATGTACAGCACATAAAACAATCCCGTTTTTAGTTTACTTCACATTTATATCACAATAACATCATACAAAGTTTAACGCCATTAGCCAAAATGTTTGAACGAGAAGTTGCATAAGACGATTCGACGTTAATCTTTTTTTCCCCGGGATGTCTGCCTCTTCGACGCTGATGTCATTAGAGGCAGCAGAGAAATTCAGTCAATTCTTTTGAAGGAACAATCCTGAAATGATTTTTGGAAACCATAGAAAACCAAAATCTGGACGGCTTGAACGGGGAATGAACACGCGTCCTCCTGAATTCCAGGACCAGATTTAACCTCTCACAAATTATGCTCTTTTGCCAAGCGTAAAATTGATTGCTTCGTTTAAGGCTCTTAGTCTTTATAAATAGAATGGAATGCAATAGAATGTTGTGCAGAATAAAGATAGTGAGTGAAAAGACAGTAAACTTAATTATCTCCTGCAACGTTTTTCCTTCGTAACAGGCCACTACACCTAGTGGTTGAAAGGAAGATTATGAACGTTTTCCTAAATACAGCCAGATTATTACGCTAAAAAGTATGTTTTCTCCAAAAGTATTCTAACCAATTATGTTAAAAGTGAAATATTTTGGTTCAATTTCAGTTGGCAATACGTAATTATATCCTAGCGCGTAAGTGAGAAGTTATTTTATTTAAAAAGACATTAACAGATTTTATGGTTAGGTGGTAATGGACCCGCGGTTAAAAAGATAACTGATATTCCATGACGCAGAATAAGGTACCGGAATTCTTGTACTTATTTTTAATTTATGATGATTTCATGAACTTCATATTCCTAACGTCATTATCATGCGGATGAAATAACTTATTTTGTTTTTCCTTATGCTTTCATCATCGTCGACGTTGATATCAAGTCGTGAAAGGCGGGAAAGGAGTGGGGGCAAGGGACAGGAAAGAATTCGACCATGGCCTTTTAAGGGAATCATCCTGACTTTTGCCTGAAGTGATTTCGGGAAACCTTGAAAACCGAAACCGGCATGACCAGACGGGGATATGAAAAGCGTCTTCTCAAATATGGATGGAAATAACTTCACATATAATACAGTTTATCAATTCTTACCAACATTATAAATGTCATTCTGTAGTTCAATAAAAAGAGGATATTTTTTATTTTCAATTTATATTCAGTGAACTCAATGTTACCAACAATATTCTTCTGTAACTAAGAAGTTCCAACTGTACTGATATCTGTACATATGCTCTTCTTACCTAGTGCGTTATATAACTTAAGAGGGTTGAGTTATAATGGACTCCACGCATAGCCGCTGAGTGATGAAGCTTAATAGGATTTGTTACTTGCAATATTGTCTGCCCTAGAATTAATTTCTCCATTTCTGGCAACTGCCGTTTGCCTCATGTGTGACATAAATTCCTTTTAGGCTTTTTTATATTGATATAACCGGAGTTCGCATTCAAAATTACTAGAAATCGACATCGATAATATTGAAGTTTTGTAATGTGACCGACAACTTTAATGTTTTGAATTCCACTACAATGATGAACTGAATACTTGTTTGGTTTCCCTAAACAGAACACTAGTGTATAGACTACAGTTTGAGAAACACTTAACAACCGCGAAAGAAAAATATCAATATTAGAATCAGGCTCAAATTGGAGCTCCAGAACCCAAGAATTAATCGACCACGAATTCAATCTTTCATCACAATTCATCATATTTATTGCTGATGATGTTACGTTTTTCTGGAATTTTCTTCAATACTCTAATCATAGTCAAAAAGCATCTCAATGGAAAACAAATGTATTTCCGATAAAATGACATAAAATATACTTTAAGGTCAAGAGAGCATCAGTAAATACATATATTACACCAAGTAACAAAATTTTGTTTAGTTAATTTTTTTTGTTTTTTTTTTCTGATGCAGTGTGTTTCAAAACACTATTTAAACACAATTTTGCATGTGGCAAATTGTTTTAGGGAAATGCCATCGATTTTCTTAATTTTAGGAAAATGCATTTATTTAGAACAATGAATTCCCGTTTACACATACCAATAAATCAAAACAAAAGAAATTCTTAAATACAACATTCGAAAAAATGTAAATGCAGTAAAAATATATTACAAAAGTTTATAAAGTACACGAAAATCTTTTCATGTCACGTACAGTGTGCTTAAAAAAGTGTTGTCTTCCTACATTTCCTCTTATATGTTATACACCACTCTCTTGATCAGTCCCAAGATATAATCATCATGAATTCGCTCACTATACTGTCCCTGGTACCATCTTTCAAACAATTGTAAGTCCTGATGGAAACATTTTCCCTGTTCCTCTGAATATGCACCCATATGAGACTTGAAAACATCTAGATGCGATTGGAATACATGCAGCCTTAGGACATTCTGCAACCCATTGCTTTGTAGCCCTTCAAAAGACCCTCTCCCACATCCCTGTAATTGTCCATTCTGTGAATACCTAGGAAACCATTCACAACATCCCCGAAGCTCTTCCAAGCCTTTCTTTGAACTGGTAGAAGCTTGCTGATGAATGTGTCATCACGAAGTAACTTTTTCACCCTTTATCTTACCTTCTGATAGTTTGGGAAAGACATTCTGGAGATACTTCATTGCCTCTGGTGTATCTAAGGCCTTTACAAATTGCTTGATGAGTCCAAGTTTAATATAGAAGGGAGGCATTAGTATCTTTTCCTGCTCCAACTCTGACCTCAATGGCCACTCAACAGTCTGAAAATGTCTGTCTATATCCCTGCTGTTCCAAAGACAGAGAAAGCAGGGATTCTTTGTGTTTTCTCCTTGTAATCCCATCAGAAATGCAATATTTTGAAATAACCCACTGATGTTCAGCATATTTTACCACCTGAAGGAGATGTTGAACACTTGAGTTTTCTTCCCTTAGATGAGTCGAATGAGCGATTGGAATTGAGGGGTACTTGTTTCCATTATGGAGGAGAACAGCTTTCAGACTCTTGCAGGAGCTATCAGTGAACAGTCGCCAGTCCTTTGGATCACAGTTAAACCCTATTTCTTTGAGAAGGCCAAGCACATTGTGGCAATAGCACCTTTTCTGTAAGAGTGAAGTATTGTGAGAAAGTTTCATGGCGTTTCCTCTGGCTGGATATTTGCAACTCTTACTCAATAGGTTCCACTGCTTTAGTCTCGATGTTAGAATTTCTTCTTTGGAGTTTGTATGTCCTAGACCCCTGATCAAGTCATTTAACTCATATTGTGTGGAGTAGCGAGCTGTAGCATCTTCATCCTCTGAGAAGTCTTCTTCGTGGTCGATGTCTGTATTTGATTCACTACTGTCTTCACACTCTTTCAGTACTGGAGGAGGAGGAGAAATGGGAAGATCCTCACTTTGTGGAATGAGCCTAAGAGATGATGGCAAGTCTGCATATGCAAAAACATTGGTTTTTTTTACACCTCTTATGATGAGACAAGACAGTAATACAGAAATAGCAGTTGGAGAGGTGATCTGTTGGTCCTAGCCAAATTCTAGGTACACCAAATGACATTTTTCTACTTTCTCTTCTATACCAGACCTCGAGAGTGGATCTGCAACACCCACAAACATGTGATGCCCAGTTCTTGTCTTGGTCTCCCACAGGCATACCAAAATAAGACCTGTATGCTAAGAAGATGTTGTTAGCATCCTTTATTCTATGCTTTACTGCTTTCGAGCCCAGGATGACGCCGCACACATATCAAAAACAGACTGGATTATGATTACAGCAACGGAAAGGCTACATTATTCATCAATAACATAAATCTGAAACAGTTGAACCGTTCATTCATCTCATATATAAAGTATTCTTAGCTAATATAATTTAAACCAATTAATTTCATATTATTGGATATAAAAAGCAAATAAATTATTATATAAAAGTAGGATTGTTCAGTGTAGTTTAGTTGTGACATGATTCATCCAAAGCAAGCATAAAATTTACTTAAACAGGCAAAAAGATTTTTTTTTGTTACATTGTGTTATTTTTACATCAATGTGTTTTTAATTGTTAACTGTCTTCAATTCATACCTCTTCCTTCCTCTATAGGGAAGCTCTGACAGTAATGTTACTTCTTTTAGATAGACGGCAAATATAATAAAAAAATAATCGTAGAAAATCTTTACTTTTAAGATATTTTAAAACAATGAATTTGGGGCACTATTTATAAACTAAAGAGAAGAAATTAAATGCAAAAATTTTCTTTCTGTTTGTATGAACGGAGTCAGGAATACTAGTCATATTTTGATGTGGTTTCAAACAACGTTTATCCACTGCTATCGGGAGTAATGTTCCGTTTAGTTGCCACCGGACTCGAGTTAGTTATTTGCATTTATCACCGGAAACAAGTAGGACGGAACGTTGTATACTGCCTTTGAAAAATCATTCACTCGACATAGCCAGCTGCATTGCCTAACCATTTAACTTTAATGTAAATAAGAGGGAAATCATTCATTACATCGGGGTCGATTCCCTGCAGAGTGATCTAAATTTCGATTTTACATGGTTTCTCAAATCACTCCAGGCTTATACCGAAAACGTTCTATCATAAGAGTTATGGATTATTTCCTTTATGTCCCTTGGCAGGGTATTTATCTTCTCTAATGACTTCCTCGTCGTTGAAACGTAAAGTCCATAAATAAATATAAGAACAAATGCTTCATTTAATTTGCTGTCGGAGAAGTTATTATTTTAACGGATAAAATATGTAGCCTTCTTTTTTTTTTGTTGCCAGATATACGATTCACTTATTCAGGTTTAAATTCGGTAGCTTGACAAAGTATCAAGTTAATATTGATGAATTTGATTACATTCCTAAATTTCCCTTTCTTGTTTTCAGCTTAAGGCAAAACCTTGTGCCCATCGCAGCGTGGGAGGTAATAAGGTCCCATGTTGTGGTGCCTCTATTTTTGTTCATGGCCTGTCGTTATATCGTTCCAAGTGCCTGACGCAAGTCTAAGGCAGGCAGGGGCACTCCTTATAAACTGCATCACACACACTGGTGTGCTCATATCAGACATCAAAGTTTTTAGCCAACCACTGAGTTCTAATAGTGAAAAATTATTCCTGAATATTTTATTACAATTTATGGGTAGCTTTTTGCAGTTATGACATCTAGTTTAATTGAATTTTCCATGCTTTGTTAACTGACCTGCTGTCAGTAATTGTGTCCACTCTTCGGGGTTTATGAAGTCATGGTGCCAAGAAACTTGAAATATATATATATATTATCCTACTAGCATCACATTAAATGCCACAACTACATGTAGAAACTAACAATTGTGTTAAAGATCATTAAGTTTGTGATTTACTCATACTGTTTAATGAAATCCAATTTTGAGAATATTTTTGCTCCGACGCGTGTTTTTCCATCATCTTGATTACATAGTACTGTTTTGTCACCTTGTGGAGCTTGATCATAAATCCCGAATCCGACGAAAGACGGGAATAGTTGCTGGAAAAAGAAGAGCATATGAAGTTGCTGTCCACTAAACATTTTTTCACTGAGTTATTGTGTAATTGATTTGATATGTTTATGAGAAATAGAAGTTTATTATTACAGAATTAGGTATATACATGCACTAATGACTCCTGGTCATTAATTATGCTCTGTCACATCGAATCCGCTCTACTATATGTTCTGATTGTCTCTGAACCAACATAATAATTGTAAGCCCTTACTTCCAAGCCCATACTTCTGAGTTCCTTTTTGATTTTTGACTTAAATCACCCTTAAAAGATCCAATAATCATCAATCTCAAGGTATAGGACATGCCAGATGACCCAGTTATCACCTGTGGCCGCACAAAAAACCATTTTTGTTTTCGCCTTTAGTCTATAAAATACAGTTTTCTGTTTAAGTCGTCCTTAATAATTGTGTTTATTGTTACTTTTTAAGATACTAAGTTTTGAAAATGGAAACACATTTTGGGCATTCCCTTCCACCCACCGTGACCAAACACCCTAACAGCAAGAGACCAAGGGCTATCTACCACCACAACCGCGAGTGGGTGGCGGTGGATGGTCATGGATGAAAGTGCTTTAATATATATACCCTGTTGTACAAAATTAAAACAACAAACGAAAATTTTTCAAGATTGCGTTTATTTTGCTGCACAAACAGTATAAACAGGCGATAGTAAAGTAGAAACGATGTTAAGAACACAGAACCTAAACAACTGGAACATGCATAATGATAGACAAAAATGTTCTTCGTTTTTTCCAACTTAACGGATTTGAACACAAATTTGCTCAGTATGGGGTGTGACAACCTCCGGCAGAGATACAGGTCCGACAACGACGGGGCATGCTGTGAATGATGTCATCATCTCATCTTGAGGCAATAACGCCCATTCTCCCTGCCCACACCATTGGGGATGCTCCTTGATATGGGTTTCTTTCCCCAATTTTATAGTCCCAAAATCGTTTACCATGTTTCCTCCACATACGAATCAGTCGAGAATCACTCTCCAGATCAAATTGGGCATTATTTTTGAAAAGGACTTGAGCTCACTGTCCGACCGTCCAGTTGCCATGTTGACGACTCTAGACGTTCCCTTCTGTGAAGACGCTTCAGAGGTAACCAGACAGTAGGTCTCCGACAGTAAAGGCCATTCTGCCAAAGCCTTCTGTACACTGTTTGCCTTGATACAACTGTTCCAGTGAATACTACGAGGTCAGATGCCAGTTGTTTGTGCAGTATATATACGGTACCGTCGTGCCCTTACAGCCAAATAAAGGTCTTCTGTTTCTGATGTCACACGTGAAGGCGCTGCCCTGGTGTTCGGGATACAGTTTTGGTCTTATAAACAGTCGGCACATCCAAGAAACAACAGAACGATTCACATTAAGCCATTGGGCTACTTCAGTTTGAGACTGTCCTGCTTCCCTTCTTCCTATGCCTCTCCACCGCAGAGAGTCTGGTAAGTGTCTTCTCTGTGCCATAGGCATTCTACACCGTCTGTGAATGTATACACAGCGATTGTGGATGTGGGACTACCCAGCAAGCACTACTCCGTTTCATAGGTGGCCTGATGTCATACTTGACATTGTTGTACGATGACCAAAATGCCACGTTCCTTACAGAACATGATTGTATAGAAATTTGTTGACAGTTTGTATGATTATATCGTGAATTAGACACAGGACGGAGAAATAACGGTTTGTTCCTTTAATTTTGGACACTAGTGTATGTATATGAAGAATTCGGGCACGGCGTTTTTGATTTGATCAATCTCATACATTAGAAATGAATGAGAATAAATATATGAGACAAAGTATCACTTTTTTAAAAATGTAAATTTAACTCGCACACAAGTTAAAAATTAAACTTTATTAATTGAAAAATGATTCATTTATTTAATTTTTTGAAGATAAGAATTTATCTTCGTGATTTTACTCGAACCTCGGCTTATCAGTCACTCTATTGCAGATCTATAGACGCAGTGCCTAACCACAATGACTTCAGCAATGGACGAGCTGAACGCATGTTGCAGTGAGAGAGTTGCTGAGAGGCTCCGTCGGTGTCCAGAAGTTGGGCGTCTGTCTTGTAATCCCTCGGACGGAGCATCCTGAGGAGAACAACGGTGTCATGGAATGCTGTTCCAAGCAGCAAGTCACACCTCGCTTTCGACTCAGCTAGTAGCTGAATGTATTTTAAATCCCGGCAATCATTAGAGTTGTGGAAAAGAACGCTGTCCAGTTGTGACGTCCTAGCAAGACTCGGCTCACTCCTCCCTGGAGTTGTCCGTTCCTCTTCTGTCGTTCATCCAGACACAGAAACACAATATAAACATTATAGTTAATTCAACCGGGAGTCAATTTTTATTGTTTTACCAGAAGTATCGCAATTTATCAGGTCCTCCAGAACCTGCTTTCGTTCCCAGAAACGCGTTGACTCCAGGCTGCTGATTGGCTTGTTCTTGCAAGTGGGGAACAGGTACAGAACTTGTCCTATATCAGATGTCAACGCACAGAGACTGGATCTGCGATTGAAGGAATGCCTTTCACATTATTTCTGGACTCTAAGGAAGCAACAAAGCATGCTAGGGAAAAACCCGGCTTTGACCGTTATAAACAGCCTTTATGGGAAACCCTTGAATGTTCTTACTAAGGATCGCTTGTGGTAGTTGATCCTTTATATCGGTGTCATAATTGTGCTAAGTGGCACTTTGAATTTGTGCCATTCCATTGGGAGTACTGTACCTACTGACTCCAATCTGTCAACTTCTGGGCGGATTGTATCAAGCCTGGTGAAAAATTTCTCTGCTTGACGAAAGATTTCTGCATTTATGCTCGCATGGCTAATCATTCTTAAGCATCTGTTCTGCACTCTTTGTAAGTGTAGCAGGGTAAATTTGCATACAGTTCCCCAGACCTGGCAACCGTACATAATGAAGGGTAAGACAACTGAATTATATATTCTTATTTTTGTTTCGAGTTTCAAGTCGTTGACATTTGCTTCTCAATTTATTTCTTCCGATTTTTTTTTCCGCAGTCGTTTTCTTCAACACCTACTATAAAGTTGTTCGTTGTCCGCAAAATATTCTATTCCACGATTATTGGTTATGATTCACTGTTACACATTCGCACGGTAGGAGTAGTCTTTTTCTGCTATGTGTGAGAGGAAGATAACAGCGAAATTCCTGGGGAGATATCGTGATATTAGCAAGACGGAAGTCGACTACCGTTGCAGCCGACATTCGAGCCTACTGCCAATAACAACTCGACTTGCAGACATCTACAACAGACAGCGAGCATGACACGATGACTAAGTTCTTGTCCAAGACAAGTAAACCAGTCCAAGGAAGTAATCGTCCAGGAAGGCAGCAGATAACTACAAAAACAATTTCTCGTCACCATGATAACAGTTATCGACAGTCACCACCGTGCTCCAACAAGCAGCCACGCCTCCAAGTCCCCTGCCGCCGGCAGTGGTCCTAAACTCACTGGTCTCTCTTTCTACACAGAACATACGGGCGTCTCCTGGGCTACCAAGCATCACGTACAAGAGCATGCTACCAGGCGGTGAGATTGCCAGACCAAAACAGGAGCCTCAATGCGGACAATGGTGGTCCAGTTCTATCGCTACCAGAAATGCTGACACTGCGCGTCTGAACGCACCGACTTATTACGGTGTATTCGATACGACGGTGATCAGCAAGTAGCAGATTGCAAACGATGCAGCAAGTTACAACTGCGGTTCCAGCCATGCAGCACTCGCAAACAGCAACAACGGAATCATTAGCTGCCCATGGCAAGTGGGCTCCCTACACAGCCCGCTGCGAAACGTGAAGAGGACCACCCTACAACACCAGTCTAATCCGAGGGCTGAACAGTGACAGTGAAACGCAAAGAAGACAGGCTGCTGTAGATGAAAAAGCCACACCTACGGAGTTCAAACAAAATTAAATCATCAACATTGCTCACAATAAATGCAGCAGCAATACAGACTACGTAGACCAGCGGAGCGTTAAGGTATACAACATCATCATCCTACTTACACAGCTCATCTGTCAGCTAGCTGCACGCCAGACGAGACGAGACTCACTCGAGACTCCTATCATGAGTGCTACCGCCTGCGATGTCGACCCGTCGCAGTCGAGGACGGTACAGATGGGGACGAAACTCTACATAGAGGCTAAATGTGATCGAGACGGCTTCGTGTACCGGTTTGACTTGCGAGCTGAAGAACGTCTCGAACCGAATCATCTCGCCGAGCCGCATCGGAAGTACCGTTTTACTTCCTGGTCGCTATGGATCATACATGCCGGCCTGAAGTACGGATGGTCTCTGCCAACCGACCCATACGAGTGCTACGGGCACTGAAATTCACAGGGGAGGGTGATGAGGACGTCAAAATCATCCACGATGATGCTGCGGCAAGGGTCACAAGCGCCCAGCGGCAATAGAAAAATACCGTGGGTCTTCGCGGACGACTTCTGCGCCAAGAAACTCTTCCGCAAGTTAAATGGGAAGCAAAAGCGGCTGCGCAGAAAGCAACAAACTGCAGCGACCAGGAGTGGCAGGTTGCGGCGAAAAGATCCCCGACACTGCAGAAAAGCTGCAGACTCCAGGGACACATGCACCAGGCCTCCAAGTCCCGGAGCCACCTGCGCCAGCCAGCCCTACCCAGGACGACATGGTGAAATTCAAGCAGCCCCAGCGTCGCCCACACCATCGCAAGAGGAGGATCCAGCACCAACCACGGAGCAGGGCCCGGTCCAACCGGTGGTAGCGGCTTATGCGGGGAACTGGGGCAGCCTGTATGTACAGCTCCTGCTGGCTACAGAGCTGCCTCTGTTCTGCTGGCCTGTCGAGGGAGGCCTGCAAATCCTAGCCTCATGCCCCGCTGACCTGGAGAGGGCCACCAGCCTTCTGAGCGACCAGGGAATTGGCTGCGACATGGTGCAGCCCATCCCGCCGAGCCAGCCGTCGCCTGTGGCCGTTTCAGCACTGCCGAGAGAGAGGGCTAGGAAGGCTGCCAAGAAGAGGCCTTCCCCACCCGAACTCCGGCAGTGTTTTAACTGCCAAAACCATGGACACCAGGCGAGCGACTGCACCAAACTGCGAAGATGTGTCCGATGTGGGGCGGACCACAAATTAGCCGACTGCTCCACGGCCAGAGAAAAAGCAGTCTGCTGCAACTGCGGCAGAGGGCACGCGGCCTGCTTCTCTGGCTGCGAGATCAAGAAGGCTCTTCGGGCAGGACGCCGCTCGAGACCAGCAGCGGTAACAAACCGCCGCCAAGAAGCCAGCTCAAGACAGCCTCCCCACCAACACAGACCGGCGGACAAGCCTGCGCGCGAGCCCCATACGAGGCCCGCTACGCGCCGCCAAAACCAGCCGAAGACGGCTCCTGGGTCCAGTAGGCAGCCACCCGGCCGCCGTGAAGGTCGACCTGCCGACCACTGCCACTGCCGTACCGGACCCAGCGACCAGCTCACGGTGGTGGTGACGCTGCTCACGCAGCTGATCACCGCCCTGATGCCACGTCAAAACCAAGCATAACTACAGACACTGACATCAACTGAAGATTCAAACAAAAAGCCAAGTCAAAATAGCATTATAGACAGCAGTCATAGGGTTCACCCTGGCACTGCAACAACTAAATGGCGCAAGCCATACCGATGACGCTGTGCTGTGCTGTGCTAGCTGCACAAAACGGTCCACCTACATCCTAGAGGTAGTCATCAAAACGCCATCGAAGATGATTTCTGAGTGAAGGAAGCTCAGTGTCAATCCATCCGTCAACAAGATGCCAAACAATAATAGCCAAGAAAAAACATATCGTCAGAGAAGTTGACCAGTCGAACCGACGCGAGGTAGGAGTAAATGTCCGCCGACAAGACACTCCACCGTAGACTGCCTGACGAGGCATTTACTGGCAATGAAAGTCCGTGTGAATTCCTGGCATTCGGGAGGTCGGTGTTCAAATCATCATCCGGTCATCCAGACTGTGGTTTTTTTTCCAGTCATTACAAGCGAATGCTGGGATGGTTTCTAGTTGGTTCACTGCCAAATTCATTCCAATTCCCTCCCCTTAGGTTAGATAGGCTAAAAGGAGTCCTCGGGACCATCAAGTAGGCCGCCTTTCAGGATATACCTGCAAGGAATGAAATTTATTTTTAAAAAGACTGTGAACCTAGCAAGTAAATAAAAGAGGAACCCAGGACCTTGCATTAATGAACGAAATATTATCAAAGAACGGGATACGACAAATCGAGAAATCACACACCAATAATATCACAAATAATTTCGAAGGACGTGCATCTACGCCGGTGCAACATCGTTCCAGTATGCTGGGTATGAAGTCATCCTAGACGAATATATCTCGGCTCTCAGTACGTAAGTCCACTGTATGAAATGTTTCGTCGCGCCCTGTTTTCCTGACTGCACAATAACACATTACACTTGAGTTTCTTCATAACAATACTTTCACAGTTCGCTTCAGTGCCATGATAACCATCACCAACAATGATCGATAAAAACATCATCTGAATGAAAATTGTGGATATTTGCGATAACAGACAAATCTGTCATGGTCAAAAAACCGTTCCACAGTGTTAAAAAGAAAGGAGTATTAAAATTAATTACCAATCTAGACATTTCTGCACCTGAAATCTCGAACTGACAGTGCGAACTGTCCCAGTTAAATGTGAATCCTTTACGATATTAAGTCAATAGTGGATTGTTTCTGACGATTTTTAGAATTTATGCGCCTGTCGTAAACCAATGGCTTTACTATTGCAATTTGACTTCACATTTAAACTAACGAACGGTGCGTTGTGGGTGGTTTGCCCTTTCACCATTGCTAATAATACTTGCAAACTGAGTTTTTTTAATTATTGATAGTTACAACCTGATCTGAAAACATGCCCACGAGATAATCAGAATGATTTCTTAATGTATCTTCAAAGAAAATACACAGTTCGGTTCACACTCACATTAACTTTAATCCTTTTAAACTCAAACATGACGTTACACAATCACAATTTATATTATTCCCTAAAAAATGTACTACCTGCACTGTTTAACAATAGCTCGTGGCGCTCGCTTTGCACGACTCTCTAACAAAGATACTGTCAGTGCTTACAGGCTTAGCTACTAATAATACTCCGCTCACTACACATATAACTATCTGTGGAAATCCTATTACATTTAATTACAAAAATTCACATTATTTATAACTAAATCAATAATAATCACATAGAAGTAACAACAAAATAATTAACCAATAGCAAAAATTAAAATAAAGAGGTTAGTAACAAGTGTCATAACAGGCAATAAATGTCATCGCTGTTACAAATCAATCTATACGCTTCGTGCTGCTTCGAAGAGTAATGACCGTATACTTAAACGACTCTTAATAAATACCGATGTTTTTCATTCGAATAAGATTACAGAATTTGTAATGGAAATGAAAAATTGGACAGTCATATCAATCTTTCAGAAAATACTGCTGGATATCAGTTTACAGGCTAATTGGCTACAACGATAATAAATGCTGCAATTATGATGCTGTAAATAATAAAATGCTAGCCAATAAGGGATTGATACTTTTTTTTAAATCAATCTTCAATGAGACAAGGCATATAACACGAAAATTTTTGCAGTTACATTATGAATGCATTAATCATCTGTTCAGTCATTTTACAAAGTTTTGAATGCCTAGGATTTTTGATGGTTTGATGCAGTTTACAGTAAGTATAATGCAACGCTAGCATTCCACATTTTTTAAAAGATTTAATAGAATTTACGTTTTGGATGGACTTGTAATTAATTATTCATCTGTCATCGTTACAAATCTGTTTGCAGCTGCTAAACGAGTGTTGTTCATATTTGGGTAGCAACAAATAAAGTGCCCAGACACATAGTGGTGTGACTTGCTTCTGAGTATACCTGTTGTGTTAGGTCAGATGTGTCAAGGTGTAGCAGAAAGTTCTCCCTGCATAATAGCAAACAAAACAATTGTACTGTTATCATGTTGTAGAGATGATGTATTGATTTGTCAGTGTCATCCACAGCATTTTATCAAGCGGCAATTAATTTCTGCAATGTATGTTCTAAGAAATGTCACGTGCATTACACTGCACAATGTAATTATGAAGGTCAAAGTTACATTGTTATTAACGATGAAGGCGCCTCGTGTGCATTGATTGTGTGACTCAACTGCTTACTCTGAAGGATGATACCACAGACGGATTACGTAGAACGATTGTCATCATTATGCATCTATTAACAGGTGGTTTATATAAACAACTTTTTGACCCGAAAATTTATCGACCTCAACATTAAATGCAGATTCTGTTGGCAATATCAATAAGTGAAATTTACACATAAAACTTGATCATAGCTCTAGTTTCTGAAAATGTTAGATATGTTTATTTATTCATCTATATTTATTATATTATAAATCTGTAAGAAGACAGCGTCTGTTTGTCCCTTTGTACAGGCATTACGCCTGCGGTTTCCGCAGCTTGAAAGTTTATGGTCCAGTTTAAAATTTGCTGTTTTTTTACGACATTACTTGAGGAAGAAACGGAGGAAGAAATGATAAATAATTCTTAAATGAACACTCCATTACGAGATACCCACCAAACGCGACGTTAAATCTAATAAACTACTCTAGCATTTAGATTCTGTTCATATATTTTTATTTAATACGCAACTTTGATTATTTATTTTTTCAGTTTTGGAAAATATTTCAATTACAATATTATTCAACACATTACCACAAAGATTAACACTACAATAAGAGTAACGAAATTGTGTAATGTAATTTACGGTACAGGCTACAAAGATTCTACGTTACAAACGATTGTTATTTGCATCGGGGAAAAAAAAAATCAAACTCATTATTACGCACACCAAGGTCCACGGGAGGAGAGCAGCGGGAAAATGCTAGCTACAACATACGAGAGAACAATTTTGTGCTACAGCGAGTAGCTTAGAGATCACTCTTGTAACTTTATAATGTTACTAACAGAGAAAAAATATGAGACTTCATAATTTCTCATAAACTACGATACTTTCATGGGTTTAGGAAGATCCTCCGAAATGATGATGATGGTGAATTCATTCCAGACTCTCAGCTTTCACCGTTTTTAGAAATTTTTATTTCTTTCTGCATTAAGATAAGGTTATAATGGTTCTTGACTCGACCCTTTATTGTTTTTTTTTTTTTCTTTAAACGATATTGAAAGGGAAGAAGATCCACGTGGCAGTGACCAAGTGATTAAATAGCTACAAATTCGACAACTTCAAAGTGTCATAATCCATGTGACTAACACCACTCTACTGAATAACCGGTGACGAGTCCAAAGATACACCACACAAAGCGTGGAGAAAATGTATGCCTATAGGAAACCAGTTTATTCCTTCAGTTTAATCAAAACGAATTTATAGAGTATTCGTACATGTACGCGTGTTTTCTCAGCACCTTGATTACATAGTACTGTTTTGTTATCTTGTGGAGCTTGAACATAAATTCGGAATCCAGCTGGAAAAAGGTAGAGCATATGAAGTTCCTGTCCACTAAACATTTTGTACAATGAGTTATTGGGTACTTGATTTGATATGTTTACGAGAAATGGAAGTTTATTATTTTATTATTTTTTTCCATTTCAAGGAGATACAACTTTATCGTCAACACTGGATACCAATGTTCTTCATACTAAATCAACAGTTAGGGCAAAAGATGCTTATTGAAATCACCAATTAATGTCCTTAGTTTCAGCTTAAGTCACCAGGCTTGGCATAAAACCCAAGAAGAAGCTGCAAGCTGGCACGCGTAGCGGATCGCTCACCAATCGACTCAATATATTCTTTCACCATTTGGTTATCGAGTAGTTTACTTGTTTTTTGATAAAGATTAGTAAATTCACTGCGAAAATCTATCCTCAGATTGGACTTCCTGGATTAAATCTCGAATGAGAGACCAATCTAGAAAGGTATTCACGTTAAATTTTGTTTCGGGATGCACGTGTGTGTACATTTAAAGGAACTGACATCTTTCCGTTTTTACATGTAGCCAACCACTGTTAATATTTCTAATTTGTCGCCAATCGTATTTGCCTTTTCATTATTTGCATTATCGCTCTGCACAGTAAGTCCAAGTATAACAAACACAAGATACAAAATGAAACCGGGCTTTGCCTTTTGTTTAATACTAAAGGTGCAACAGTGTCTTTCAATAAATAACGCCCTAACTTTTTGATCTGTCCTCTCCTTTTATTGTATCTTCTCTCTACCTGGTTGATAATAGTTGCACGTTATGAGAGATATGCATTTTAAAATTAACTTCTAGCACTCCAGTAATTTCGGAGGATGACACTTAGAACTTTGTCAGATTATAGCTGCCTGGTTAGCATGTCATTTGCCATCAGCCCGAGGTAATTCCCAGCATTCCGCTGAAAGAACAAACTAAGACGTCTCCTGTTAGATCAAAATCTTTCCAGCAGAGTGTGTGGTGGATCTTTGGATCCGTAACGAAATTCTATATCCAGTTATGCGTCCTGTATTGATATTTCCTAATATTTTTGGTCATATTAAGCGACATTCCGAAGTTGTATGAAATTGTTTTTACTTAATGTCCGCAAATTAATTTTAAATATTAATTATCCCTGTTGGTTTCATGCAGGCTCAGCTTAGAAAATGAATACTATTTATTAATTCTTGTTTCCCGAAGACCTTCCAGAACTTCAGTTTAGAGCGACGGACTGGAAAAAAACTGTGCTGAAGAAATCACCACTTCCACCGTAGCTATCAGCTGAGATCATCACGATTGTCGTTGCGTCACAGAATCACAAATTATTCTACACGCAAGTTTCCAGGCGTGGCCTAACGAATCAAAAAAGGAGGTTCTTCCTCTTCCCCGATGTGCAAGATGACTGATCCCTAATTGGCTAGAACTTCTTGTCTATCGAATGGTACAGTAGGAATGTTAATCTAGACAATGGGTTTTGACCAATGCTATCTTCAACTTTTTCTGAACTTACTAGCATGTGGTAGCAAATTTATAAATTTCTTCCATTCCAGGGCCGCACCTGACTACAGTTGAATTATGCTCTTTCTGATCATCCCTGGGCTCACGAAATACCACCAATAGTGGCATAGTACCGTTTTTTTAACCACGTTACGAAAAATTGACAAATAAGTACTAAAAAAAGGTACCTTAAATGTCTTTAATTCTTCCCCTGATAATATACTAGTAGTTACGAAGAATCTGTTTACACATAAAGAGTAGATGTTGTATGCTATGTGCAAAGCACTTATTAAAATTTAAAAAATCTGAAGTTTAAAAAGAAGCAGCATGTCATTTGGAGTTCGGTAGTTGGACCGTACCCTTTAATAATTTGCTGTAGCTGTTATATAATTTTGACAAACTTTAATAAAATGTAGTGTAAAACATATTTACCAGTAAATAGAAATGAGAACTCGAATTAGAATTAGCATTAATACCAAAAGATTGATCTGTTACGACTGCCGGTGAAGGCTACTTGTTTGGTGAGTTTGGGTAGCCGTGAAGGCCAGGGCGCCCGCATTCTCGTAGGACTTTCTCAGGCAGCAGCAGAGAGTTCCTCCCGCCTGCTGCGGTCGCCTGCTTCGCCTAACCCGCACACCGGAGGCACTGCGATCGACCAGAAACACACCAACACTACACATCATGTGTCCGCCAAGCTGTTGTCATAAGACTGCACCCTTACTCATCTTGAAATCAGATGTGTATTGTCATATGTTTCAAAATGAATATCTAGAACAGTATACAGACTGACAGAATAGTATGTATTCTTTAGTTTGTTATTTACAATTAACCAGGTCTTTTAATTTAAAAGTATTGAAATTGATCTATTTAACACCGAAAAAATTAACAGAGGAACAAAGAAAGTATAAAATTCAGTACGTAGTTATGTCTCGACGAAATTTTTAAAACAAACAAATCATTTTGATATCTGAGTTCCCCAGAGCGTTGCTGTTTTTGTTGGCAGGATACAGTAAAGTCCACAAGACTCTTCAGTAGACATGTAGATCAGCTGTATCATCTTCGACATCAGAAGGATGAGTAATCTACAGTTTTAGGTAGCCACTTTTTGTAGTGATCTAGGTCGATCACTTGCCTAAAAACCTCATACATTTCTCAAGTTGAGCATGAAATAGTTAAGCAATAGTAGAGTGCTACGACCTGGGGAAGTAGCACGCCGATTGGCAAGTCGCCAGTTGCCAAGCGCCAGTAATTACGGCAAGCTGGTAAAATGACTTACAGCAGGTTAGGTAAGAGTATTTCCTTCTCCACACGGTAGTAATAGGAAGGGGAGATTCTATTTAAACCATGGGGGAGCAAAGGGGGATCTATCTGTCTGGCTGGCTGTTCCAAAGTACCACTTCTACGCGGGGGCCGGAAGATGTACAATACTCCAATTAGTTGGGCTGCGAGACACTCGTAAGTTACATGCTCGCCCTGGTCCTTGGCCCTATCGCTAATGATCCAGTTAAATACATGACCATTTTATTATAAAGCCAAATAAACTTTGTGTATGCTATCAGTCATTTCTCATGCAAATAAATGTGTAAATATGTAACAGCTCTTTACCATAAATTATCCTAGCCTTCTCAGCCATTCCTATAATAATATCTGAAGGTTCTCAGCCATAAAACCTGTCAGGTGTTGCACCTGGGACGTATGATTAATATTCATGTCAGAACCATGGTCGACGTTTATGATTGACTCTTATCCATGGAACCAGTAGAAGCTTACTCCGTCAGCTCTTGGCGATCAGCTGACAGGGACACTACAAGAAGGGAGTAAGGCTACATCATCAAATTAAGTCTCCGTAGGTGTTTCCCGTAGCGCCAACAATTGAATCTTAACCGAGCCTTGCAGGTGGTAAGGTTTCTTGAAAGACCATAATCGTTGTATCCCTTCATCAGAATTATGACTCTTTGTTTGATACAAGTCTTGAAATTTCAGTTTCTACTGTCATCCATGCCTCCTGAAGAAAGTCCCCGTCCAGCATAACATTTCGGTTCTGTTGCACATTATATTCCATTCTCAGTTGTTATATTCACTTTTTCTTTCCTTATTACACCACTCTGAGACTCTACCCATCCAGGACCACGTTTTTACCAATTTGACTGGTCATTCGTTGATTTAATACTGAAAGTAACGGTTTGCTATGCTAATGAAATGGTTTGGTAATAATGTAACAGCCGACAATAAGTCAAATGTGATAATAATACTATCTCGTGACAGACCTGCAGCATACTTCAGAACTTCCTTAATCTCAGAGAGCTCTGCAGTGAGGATGAACACTTCAGTGAGAAGCTTAAGCTGGCCAGTGTGGGGTCCGATATAGTCTAAAACGCCACATGCCTTACTGACAACGTTATCAACGCGATAGATGTGTATCATCCTGGTATAACTCCATTTGAATATACCTTTTTCTTGCTTTGGGTCTTTTAGATATCGAGGTCATTAAAGGAGGGAAAAGACTGTAGGGTGCAATGAATGGAAAGTAATTCAGTCATGGTCATTTGAAGGAACCATGCCGGCATTCGCTTTCAGTAATTTCGGAAAACAACGGAAATGAAATCGGTTGGGAATTCGAACCCGCGGTCTTCAGTAGATGAGGCCATTGCGGTATTTTTGTAAGAAAATCGTTTGATTAAAGAAAAATCGTTGACAACCTGATGGGAAAGTTTTAATTTGGTTACGACATTAAGTTTAATAACAGTGTGGTGAATTGACGATCGGAATTGATATTGAGATAAAGTGACATTAATGAAGAAACTAAAGAGTTAAAATATCTGCCACGTGGAGGTGGATTTTAAATTTCAAGAAGCGATCAGCAACAGATATTGCACCAAGACCAGTTTCGGTACAGAAAACAGAACACTGGACTGGAAGAAATCTCCTAATGTTAGAACTACGGAGGATTTACGAGGTCTTTAAAGACGAAGAATCAAACAGGCACAATGCGTTTTGAGGAAATATTCTTACACTCACCTGAAACGAGTTTTTGAAAGTATTGAAAAAAAGGAATACCGATAAATGTTTTTTTTTTTTTTATCTGCTTAACGTCTCTCTAACAGCGAGGTCTTTAGAGACGGGAAAGGATGCGGGGCAAGGAATTGGAAGGAATTCGGCCACGGCCTTTTTAAGGAAGCATCCCGGCATTTCCCTCGAGTGATTTGGGAAACCATGGAAAACCCAAATCTGGATGCCCGGACGGGGATTCGAACCGCCGCCCTCCCGAATGCGAGGTCAGAACGCTAGCCGTTACACCACCACTCTAGGTGCCGATAGATGGAACGCTGATTGAAACGGCGTCCTGTAAAACGCCAACGTTACCGCTCAATTACAATCTGCAGCGAGAAAGATCTGTTGTTTCGATTAATGACAGAATGTTGGATGTAAACAGAACAGCGATGAAGTTGGCCATTGCAAAGACATTCTCGCTTCATGGGGATACATTGGAGAACAACCAGATATCACATGTTCCTGCGGCGAGATCGAAACTATGGAACATTTGTTGTGATGCCCACAATTCGGAATAAATGTATCTCAGTCAGACTTTCAGCCAGCCAGTGACAAGGCCATCGCATTAGTGATAAACTACCGTGTATCTGATGCGGTCATCGACACGAAAATAATAATAAGAAGAAGATTTGTAGTTTTTGACATTTTCAAATTAAAAAGAATATTGAAAATTTGGAACAACTGTAATGAGATAGTAATTCATTTGTAATCTATTACATTCTGGCTGTAACTTTCGCCGCTTTATCAAACCCCGAGCAGCAAAATCTCTTATCATTACGTCCTTGCTATATTCTTTAGTCGAAAGTTCTTTCAGCTCTGTGAATGGTTTGATTTACATTTTACACGTAATATTGTCATAAGACATCCCTCAATAACGTACTAACTCAGGTTCTTGTCAAACGAAAAACTTTCGCGTGGCCTTGAGATCAACCACTTATGGTTCATTCTTTGCTAAATATCCGTTGAGCTCTGATATTTCAAAAATGTAAAGAAAAAAACTACAATAATGAGGAGCATAAAAAATTGAATTTAGTGAAGTGACGTGCGTCAACTGTCCTCGTTCCGTGTAAACTTTTCGCTTACTAGTTTCTCTAGTTATCTGTGCCAAATTTTGAGGTGAAAATTTTCGACCAACATAGCTAAACTTAAATGTTTATGTTTGAAAACATTAGTTACTTGGACTATAGGCTGCATTCAGAATTTAAACATTGCACAAACAATTTTCACCTCGGAGTAATCGGATGCTTCGTGCGTTGTTACAATACGTTTAAAATGTGTCTCTTCAGTATGTTCAGAAAACTGAAAAAATAAATAATTAAAGCTACATAAAAGTGTATGAAAATTATCCAAACAAATTAAATGCGGAAAAATTCAACAAAAAACAATAGAGTAAAATAAAAATTCCATGTCACAAAAAATATAAGGTTAAACTGGTAAATTTTTGTAGACAAAATTATTTTAATTTAGAAACATCAAATAGTTGCATAAACTGTATTTCTCCGGAAATATACGGTGTAATCATTAGGGGTGGGAAATGCCTGGGGACCATGAACTGGAAGGAATTCTGCAATGGTTTTATAAAGGAACCATCGCTGTTTTCACCTGGATAAACCATATCTTGTTTGCAGGACGGGGATTCGAACCCCAGAATATGAAGCCAGAGTATTACCGTTCACCCAACGTACTCGGCAAAATAAAATGTTGAAATAGTGCGAAGACATGTTTGCAACCATATTTTATCGTTTATATTTCAGGATTACCAACTGCATTTAGTTATCTCAAAAACCTGCAATTAGTTTTTGACAAAGGTCAAGGGTGAAGTCCACCCATAGAAACCTCCGAAAAGGTCGATATTCTCAACTTTATTAGCTTTTCTTTTCCCATTTATGAAGAAACTACGTACATAAGTACAAAAACAAAAAACTTTTACATTTTTAAATACCACAATGCGCAAAATAGTAATTTAGCTAAAACTGTGTCATTTTTAGTTGATAAGTATGTGCAGATTAATAACAAAAGGCAAAATGTGTCAATGATCGACGTTAAACGAATTATGGAATGTTTTGCAGAAATGAATTTTGCAGTTAAGTATCTTTAAACGATGACCGTAGATATCTCGCCACTAAACAACGTATTTTTCTTCAACAGACCATTTTAATCAAACGTCGTAGGACTTATTATTTTGATCAACAGTATTTTTTTTTTCAACACTAAGTAAAAAAATTTCAAAAGTCTTAAGATTTTCGATTTGTATAAACTATTTTTGTATCATTCGCCTGGAGTTACTTCGGGAAACTTTGCAACACCTAATTCTGAAAGGCCGGACGAGGATTCGAACCCACGACCTCCCGATTGCAAGGCCCAAGCGTTACTACTCACCCACCACGCTCGGTAGTGTCCTCTCTCGCGAATTTAAAACTTGTCCGAATATGTTATTCGAGAATCTTTTATTCCTCTTGAAAAATATTTACAAAACAACAATAAAAGTGCTGAAATAATACTTCGAGTGCGTTTTATAGCCCCCTTATGTAAATAGCGGTATAGACATGAAAAAGCTGCCATTGCACAACACATCATATCCGGTTTTGTTACCTAATCTCGATTGTCCACACGGTACGGTAAAGCCGTCGTAACGAGGGACATCATGCGGGTGGCGGCTTTATTTCGCTGCACCCGTTCGTTTCCCTCTCCTGGTAGATTCCATTAAGCGGCCAACCCATTGTGTCCGCCGTTGTGACGTAATTTTATTGGTCCGGCAAATGAACGCGCTTGTCGCCGTGATTGGTTCGCCAGGGGATCAGCGTTTACGACCGGCACTTAAACTGTCCGTCAGTCCTCTGTCTTGGTCGCCGTGTTGAAGCAGAAAAGGCCTCAGCATCACCTAAAGTCTGTCCATTCAGAAAATGCTGACTCCTGACAGCCGCGTTCTGTATACATAGAAGTTCACGGAAAATGTTTAATATTAATATAAATTTGTAACTAGGCTGCGTCTGTTTGCCTGTTCGTTCCGACTTCACGCAAAATCAGCAGAACAGGTATTTATGATGCTTTCACAGGCTGCAAGTTTAGGGTTTGGTTTAAAATCATCTGACAGCGGCGTAGGCTATTAAAATCTGTTCACAACATTTTTACTCATAATATGGAATAACTTATATCCGTTGATCGGATATCTAGAGGTTTTCACTGTTTGAAAACTTACAGTCGGACTTGAAATCTTATCACGCTAGTTTGAATGGTGGCGCAATAAACATCAAAGTTTTACCAGAACATTAAGAAGGAAATAATGACTTCATCCAAACGCTGTTCAGCGACTGGTCGCGCAAATATCGGGTATCCAGTGTTTAAGCCTCGCAGACGCCCATAGCTCAGAACGGGCGCAGTGTGATGGAAAACTAATGGCACGCGAAAAAGCGACGTAATGGTGATGTACCACTCTGATTCACCTGGAGGAAGTTACAGACAAAATTTTAAAACACCTTCCAGTACAACATTGAGTTTACAAGATACTAGTCCTAAGTTAACATTGCCCTACTAAATAGTGGCTTATTTGTAGCTCATTGTCAGCAGAGCTCTCGTAAATGAACAGCCATCACTATATTTTCCTTTTTCATTGCGGCCTTACAGCCCCGACAGGGTGTCTCAGTGTGCTGAGGCGCCGCGCTCTGGATCGGGGAGGTACAACGGACCGGGAACGAGCGTACCGGCCGTCCTGGCTGCGGTTTTCAGGCAGTTTTCCGCAGGCATCAAAGCGAATGCCGGAACGGCCCACATTCTCCGACCCATAAACTACACATTTCACAAACGAAAATACACTTATCGCACACTGAACATAGTTACAAGATAAACAAACAATTGACAACTTCTCTCTTCAGTACTCAGTACGACCTGGCAGTAGGTATAAAATGCATGGCTTCAGAAAGGGCATGCGGTTGTGAAATAATAGCTCCAAATTTGACCATGACAACGATGAGAAAGACTCATCGAAGGCAGCACAATGTTGGGAAAAGGTGGTGAAGACGAAGCAGATTGCGGCCTTACGGTTCATGAGGATGTGGATGTGCTGACGACCAGGAGGGCATTGTGAGCTCTAAACAGGAATGAAATCGACAACGTTCTTTATTAAGGAACCACCTAATAACTCGCATGGGTGACTTTGATAATGAATAAAAAACAGACATGTGGACGGCTGTGCCGGATATGGGTTCCGAACATCACAACCCTGCGATGTCACAACACGAAGCTACCTCTCAACTCAAAGGCCGGTGTTTATAGTTTTAATTGATTATGCAACTGTTGATTGAATCTCAAGCACTTTGCTTCACATATAGGATAGTCTGTGATATTATTAAATATTTGTTCCAACATTAGACTTGATATTTACGCGGCTATATGTACATTTATCTTTCGTTTAGTTATTGTTATTGACATCAGCCAGACATTCATTATCTACTATTATTAGTTTTACTGTAGTATGAAATCGTATCAAGCATCTGAGAGTATTGGATAATTTGTAATATACCTTATTACTTTCGTACCAATCGAATATTCTAAAACAAAACTTGTGTTCAGTAGTTTGCAAATAAAAACAAGTGTTGTCTGCTTCTCCTGCCACTTACAAATTAAAGGCGAAGTTTATATTCGAAATACATCGACATATCCATTTTCTAAAAGGAAAGACCGCTAATATGCATCTATTATCATAACAATCCACCATGGAACCTTAGGTAGACATAAGAACAATACAGAAAGTATGGCTTTACTGAGAATGCCACCTGTCACGAACGATCTCTAACATATGAATCCACGGTCGGCGTTCGTCCCGCGGACAGCTGCTTCGAATTCCACAACTATAAGTGACCCATCACTTTGCCATATTGCTAAGGAGAGTCCTAGCAAAAGCGTCTACTGGTTTATCGTTTAACAATAGGGATAGTTTCCAACCATACGAACATTAACAACATCGTCACTGGCTCGTAATTAAATGTTTTATGAATTAAACTAAAACTAAGAAATAAAAAAATAATAAATTCTTAAAAAGAAACTGGAAAACATGCAAAGCCTTAAGTTATAATTAAAATACCCAAAATAATATTGTATATACACCTTCTTATGCTTTCATTCTAAACAGCATTCGTATGTTTAAATTTCACTTTCCCAATGATTCAAACAACATGGCCAACACAGTTCTGTGGCATTGCTGCTTGTGGACAGTGAAAGTGGTATTTCGGTATGAAAACCACACCAAGCAATTACCGACGAGAAATTGCTTGCGCCTTATCAGATGCTTGTTTCTGTTGCTGGACGCTCCGCGCTATACCCTCTCTGTAATCAGTTCCCTGAGAAAATACAAAGGTTCTTGCAGCCCATGCATAGCTTAATTACTGAAAACAGGGAGTTCTGAAGCAAAACATTCTTCGCGGTGGTTATAGGAATCTCTTAAATGAAACTATATATTATGTTTTAAATATCTCTTGCTAGAGCGGTCAACATTTTTGGAGTGATACTCTCCCGATAATAATTCATTCTTTTCAAAAGTCATTACTAACAGTCATTCTTACTGCATATTAGCGTAAAATATATTCTTTACATATAAAATTACAAACGTATGTTCGTAGAAAATTCTGAAACGTTAAATAAATGCAGAATTATTGTGGGAAAATCGCATCGTTTATGGCTTAAGATTGCAGATAAATTATTTGAGACCCAATTTCGGAATTCTAATGACTGCAACACGTTCCAAAATGTTGAGACCATTATCATTACATCTCGCACGTGTCAGAAATCACACCACAACAAGTAAATTTTCTGACCTTGGTCAACGGGAAGGAAAAATAGTTCGATGTGGTGCTAATATATAATTATTAGTTCGGCGTGGTTTGCTAGATCAGTACCGATAAAGAATACTAATAGGACGATTTCTGATATATGTGTGTTGTGCAGTTGCAACTATAGTAGTGCAATTGTTTAACTCAAGTGTCAAGACGTTCCAAAGGGCCATTATCGCGACAAAGTCTAATTTTTGACTAATTAATGTCTCTTTGTGACTTTGTCAATATATAAACCGGAATAATCACAATGTTGTTCTAATTGGATAAGATTAGCCTATTAAGAGGAACAAACGGAAATTGTTAAGTATTTAATATTCTGCTGGGTGTAATAATTCACTTACCATCAGCACGAGGGATTATTAATTTTTTATAAATGTAAAAGCTTCCACCTCTCAGTGCACAAAACCGTTTAAATGCTTGTGACGCAAAACTTTTACTCTTACAATGCGTGTATCAGTGTGTACACGCACAGGAACTGAAACTACTGTGCTGTGTATTTTTCCTGCGTATTTCTTTATATTTTTGATGTTTCTTTTGCACTCGAGTAGATGATCGATACTATATTTATTCCATTTACATTGGAAATTTTTGCAAGTAATTCTCGTAAAGAAATGAAAATTATACAAAAAAAAAAAAAAAATTCACTAGACTGCCTCTAGCCTTTAACTGTATTTTGTATTTACAGCTGTTCTCTCGAATAACATCATGGAGAAAATTATCTGATGACCGTTCTTATGGAGTTAACAGGGTGGCAGGGCGACTGGATATAAATTTCATCTCAATATAAATTCAGTTATCGGCATTGCATGATGTGAATGATAATGTAAGTATTTGTTTTTTTAGACATCTGATTACTTACGAATAATGATAAAACGCTGGAAAAGATTATAACTTACCCAACCGAAAGTAAAAAATGTACCTAAAATTTATTTGGTTTGCCGAAGAAAAACACAAAAATCTTTATAAACAATTCAGGCTCACAAATCTACGATAACGTAATGGCAGCAAAAACTGTAGGCATTAACTACTACTTATACAATGCTAGGTGAGTCATTAACACTATTTTCTGGTTCATTATGCGTGATATTAGTTTAAGACCATTCGCATGCTCTTTGAAAGTGCTACTGTACCTGATAAAGGGACTGGAACGTAAATACTAACAAGTAATCCTGCCATGAACATTTCTTGCTCTCTTCAATAACTAGACCTACGTTAGCTGCGTGGAACCATGCTAGATTTCACGAGTTTTCACTTCAATCACCACAATATACGTCAGACTTCCTTAATGGCAAAATGATATTCGTCTTACAAACACGGCGCTGGCTTTCGTGTATGTGTTGGAGATATCAAGATGAACGTATCAGCGGCTTGATAAGTTATTTCTGTGGCGTTATTCATCTTGTAGTTATGGCGTTCAAAGACATCCAGGTGGGTCCACAAATTACAGCCAGTCACAATTACGTAACTTTCCTACGTGTCCGTTTTAAGTTTTATTTCAAACAATTGATGCAATCATCACCTCCGCCGAGGTCACAATTACACTAATTTCCAAATTATAATTCTCTACAACACTTGGGGAGCGTTTGGTGAAGTCTATGACATAGGATATTTAGTCACTTGAAAATCGATGGTTTATTGTGCTTTATTAGTCCATAACCAAACAGAATTCTTGCGAGGAGAGCTGTGAAAATCTGTAGGGATGAGAACAACAAGCCCAGATGAATAGTGCTGCTGTCTCTCAATTACACTCAGTGCTATATTGCTGATTGAACCTCCTCACCACAAGAACGCGAATCACCTCAGCAGGTATCGTTCATCCAACTTTATTTTATGAAGAAAGAAAGGTGCGTAGTAGTTAATATAAGAATGATTCAAATAAATATGGAGCTTAGAAAGAGTAACAACAGAGAGAATAGGAAAAAATAAAAATCTCATTCCTTTCGTTTCTGAGAAATATTATTAACTGGATGCTAACAATTAAAAACACCTAGTACGAAGCAATAAGTAATTTTATTCTGAAACTCAATCATAGAACGAGTTGTTCGTGTGTCTATTAGCGCCGTTATATTTCTGGTTTGGGAAAAAATGGACGTATCCATTTACCAATAACCATTAATTCGTTCGTCATCGAGAGTCTATGATAAAGCGGTCGGTAACGGTATCTGATAACTAATAACTGTGCACACATTTACACATTTTTGTAAATAATTTATCTTCCTATAGTCACTTTTTACTACACTCAGAAGCGCGTGGAGCTCTTTCTCAATAAAAAAAGAAGAAAAATGTTACTGTGACCAGCGTTTATGAATAAGTCGCCAGAAATTATCAAATGAAATAATAATCAGATTAATGAAAGAAGAGAAGTTGCGTTTTGTTTAGTGTTATATAAATATTTTGGAGCTAGGATGTTGGCAGTTTTGAGAATACCTTTACAATGATTTATTTATTCTTTTAATAACAAACTATTTGCTGTATACCATAAACCTAGGTTGCTAATAAAGTATAGGTAACCATATGTAATTCCGAAAACTATCATTGATTGGTGTTTCATATATTGATTACACATACATGACGACATAGTTTTTTTTTTTGTTTTTTTTTTTTTTTTGTTTAACCTGCACCATAATCTTAATTTGCGTAACTGTTCACTTCGGTATTATCTATGACGAGTTTCCAGATTTTTTGCATTTCTAGCAATAAATATGGTGGTAACTGACAGTGATGGGAACAACTGAATCTCCTTGTGCCTGTTTCTTAGAATTAAACAAGGAATAAGTTATGAAGAAACAAATTCAGAATAAAGGATGACGGAAGATCTATAAGACGGGAATCCCAAACTTGTTTTTGACAGTCATCTCGATAGTGTGTGGGTTGTGGATAAATGGATACGATCCCCTTCTGGATTTGAAGAAGTTTGTGTAAAGAAGCAGGCGGAAGCAACCCGTATAGACTCGAATAGATCGTGACTGGTGCATTAATCAGCTGACTGTACTACTGCTGGCCTTCAGCAGCGGACTATGACCTTACTCGATGACGTAGCCTACGTTCTCCTCTGACGGATTCGCTGACTGTCAACCTTTAACAGCTTGTGACTGGCAAACACAAACAATACTATTAACGAGGCAATTAAATTATTATTTTTCTCCTTTGCTTCGTCTTTGTCGTCGGTGTATTGTTGTCTACATGATGGATGGTTTGAGAAAAACGCGTAAAACGTGTATGCTTCTAGCTGAAAGGCCAATATCGTAATTTTTTTCGCTGTATTTAATATAACCTACTGCATTTACAACGCTATGCTTGATCCATGTGGAAATTCTATTATCTTAATTCAGTGGAAATAGTTTCAAGTAATATTAATAAATCCTATACATTGTAGTTATAACTCAAAAACACATTTAGCTACTTTTTCAACCATAGGGATATACTTTTAAACTTCGGATGAGCGATATATTTTTTAAAGAAAGTAGAGGTTTTTTTGTGCTTTCCTAAATGTATCTATGGAATGCAAAATTTCTTTCTATAGATAAAATTGTGTTTTAGGCGGATAAATAGTCTGGAGGAAAGCACGTTTCATTGTATGTCTGCGAAATGTGTATTTTTTTATTATCATCTACATCTACATCTATACTCTGCAATTCACAATTACTGTGGGTGGCAGAGGGTGCTAAGCACCAATCCTATTTTAGAGTATTCCAATCCCGAATAGAACGAGGAAAGAAAGAATACATAAATGTATCAGTACGGCATCTTATCTCTCGTATCTTATCCCTTCTGTCATTGCGACCTAAATAGGTTGGCGGAAGAAGTATTTCGTTGCACTCGTAAATTAGAGATTTTCGCATATTCTCCAACAAATTTAAACGAAAACTACGTCGTCTGTCCGCCAAACAATCCCAGCCTAACCCACGTATCAGCTCTGTGACACTTACATAAGGACTGTAACTAGCGGTCACGAATCGAGCGGCTCTCCTCTGTACTTTCTCTAACGTGTCAATCAATCCCTTGCGATACGGACCCCAAATTGCAAAACAGTATTCCAAATGCGGACGCACTAGTGTTTTGTACGCTATTTCCTTTGTATGAGCATTGCAGCTTCTCAAAATACGACCTATAAAACGTAGTTTAGAATGGTTCAAAAAAAAAAAAAAAATACCCAAGGAGAAACGTTGCTCTACTGCTGAGGCTTCACTGTCTATCCATCAGTCCGTCAAAGAACGCTTGCAATTACACGGAATGAGTTTTAGACTTCAGGTAATCACATTTTATTATGTTTCGTTAACCCAAAACCTAATATCGTACTATCATTTTCTAAACATATATTTTGATGGCATACATAAATTTAAAGAGGCTAAAAATTATATGTTTTCTACCCGAGCGTATGTGGAACAGATATTTAGAGCGTATCAAGGAGAGGACTAAGATATTTTTCAGCTGGAGATAAAGCCGTGAGTGGCTGTCAGACTTATTTATTTTACACTATTTTTGTTTCCGGATTTCTTTCATGAACTGTATTACCTATTAATCTGAAATTCGTCCCAAATATTGACTACACAAGTACTAAGAACAGTTATCACTAACATTTTTCTAAGTTGGGAACAAAACAAGCAAACGTTTTTATTCTGATTTTATTTTGCTACATATGAATAGCATATTATTGACAATGCTTTTAGTTCATTTCATTATAAAACTCGTATCATAAATGTTATTAGTTGCAGTAGCAGAGCAACTGGCAACGTGGAGCAGTGAAGCGGAGACCACTTTCTAATCTGAAAATGTGTGAGACACTACCAAGCGACTATCATTTAACCTGCCTCATGCAAGATATCTATTAAGATCTTTGGAGTATAGAATCGAAATTGCATGAGGTAGACTCTCACTTCCCCCGTTATTTGGGTATCGTGGTTCTAGAATTCACGTTTCGCACCCTCCCTCCTCACAACTCCTCAAGTCAATGTTGGAGGTGGATTGTCTGATTAAATACAACCAGTTGCTCCGTTTTCACTCGAACCTGAAATTACCTACCAAGTTATCAACGTTTAATTAGTAAGAAGCACGCGTCCATAATAATCTGTAATTTGAAAGGGTACAATAAGTCAGTGATAGAGCAATCTTTGCTGACATTCGTAAACTTCATTCCGACACAATGAGAAAGTGACTTTATGAGTATTCTTACAATTTTTGTTTACAAATTTGTTATAAGAGATATTAGTTTACAGGTTCTGTTTGCTAGACGACTGAAAACCAGAAATTACATTTAGGCAGTGTAATTTATAAATAAATCTTAGTCTTATAATATTATAATTGAAAATGATTTGCTCGATAGATATTTGGAATATTTACATCAATCACGCCCTAACTGCTCAACAGATTTAAATGAAATTTTCTTGCCTGAATAGTGGCATAGGATAGTTCCTTTGAAACTGTCATTACCATTTCGCATTTTTCCACCACCAAATAGTTTTCTACTTGATCGGCGGTACTGCAACGTTTACTCTTTGTTCCTTACGTAAATCGCTTACACTGCTTTTCAGTGATAAAAGCAAGAACGTTGTATCTTCATTTTAAAAGTGCGAAATGTATGCACCTGATAAGCTAACAGTTTCAGTGCATGAAATATAAGTCTCCGTAATCTTAAAATGTTTTAAAGCTTATTTAGTTTCTGCTAATTTTCACGTAGGCTTTCACTTCTGTTAACAGATTGCGGAGCTGGAAATAAAATAAAATATTTACAATTCCTTAACATTACTAAAATTAAATATATAACAGAATTGCCAAACGTTAACAAACTGTAGTGTTAAAAGTATGGAATAGCACAGCAATTAAAATATTAAAGTAGATACTGGTTGTTGTTTTTAAATAAACTGTATTTAATCTACCGGTTTTTTTTTCATGCAGTTTGAAGGTTCGTTGAAACATTGAAGGTACACTCTTTAACCAAATCATTAAATATGTTTTAGTAAAACTCAGGACCGTAACTAGAGTTGAATTTAAGGTAGGGAAGCAGAGGTTACAGGACCGAAGTTAAAATTTTACTTGATCTTATTTGGTTAATGGATTTTCTCCATATTTGTGAGTGAGTGATGTAACACTTAATTGTCGTGAGGGATAAAAGTAAAACACTAATTTATTCGGATATATATTCTTTCTCCAAGCATATTATATTCAATATTCATTGAAGAGCGAAAGAAACTGGTATAGGCATACGTATGCAAACACAGAGATATGTAAACACTCAGAGCAAGGCGCTGCGGTCGGCAACACCTGTAAAAGAAAACAAGTGTCTGGCGCAGGCGTTTGGTCGGTTACTGCTGCTATAATGGCACGTTATCACGATTTAAGTTAGTTTAAACGTGGTGTTATAGTCGGCGCGCGAGAGATGTAGCAATGAGGTGGGGATTTTCGGGTGCGTCATTTTCACGAGTGCACCGTGAATATCGGGAATCCGGTAAAACACCAAATCTCCGACATCTGCGGCCGGAAAAAGATCCTGCATGAAAGGGACCAACGACGACTGAAGAGAATCGTTCAACGTAACAGTAGTGTAATCGTTCGAAAATTGCTGCGGATTTCAATGCTGGGCCACCAACATGTGTCAGCGTGCGAACGATTCAACGAAACATCATCGATATGGGCTTTCGGAGCCGAAAGCCTACTCGTGTGTCCTTGCTGAGTGCACGACACACCTGGGCCCGTCAACACCGACATTGGACTGTTGATGGTTGGAAACATGTTGCCTGGTCTAACGAGTGTGGTTTCCAATTGTATCTAGCGGATGGACGTGTACGGGTATGGAGACAACCTCATGAATTCATGGAACCTTTATGTCAGCAGGGGACTGTTCAAGCTGGAGAAGGTTCTGTAATGGTGTGTGGCATGTGCAGTTGGAGTGACATGGGACCCCTGATACGTCTAGATACAACTCTGACAGGTGACACGCACGTACGCTTCCTGCCTGATCACCTGGATCCATTCATGTCCATTGTGCATTCCGAAGAACTTGGTCAATTCCAGCAGGACAATGCGACACCCCACACGTCCAGAATTGCTACAGACTGTCTCCAGCAACAATTTTCTGAGTTTAAACACCTCCGCTGGCCGCCAAATTCCCCAGACATGAACATTATTGAGCAAAAAAATAATAAATAAATAAATAAATAAAATAATTGAACAATATGCTGAAATCATAAAATTTATTACTACAACATTAACACATCCTGTTAAATCGCTACAAAATCAGGACAAATATCCTCAACCAATCAACATAAAATACAGAATAATCATGGTTAAATTCAGGAAAATTACAGAATCATAAATAAAAATCAATACATAATGGAGCAAATATAATAGTAAACCAGGAAAAACTCATAAACAGAATCATAAAAGAAAAGAAAACATACAATAGCACACATAAAATCGCTTAATAACAAACAAACAAACAAAAACAAAAAAAACTTATTTACAGTTTTATTTAAGTTGGGCTTACTTTTCTAAATTTCCAATTTTTCTTTAATTTGATACATATAGCAACTTTCAAATTTTTCATTTCAACCAACTCCTTGACATGCAAAACGATGTTCTTGCATCTACATTTACAAATCATGTGTTTGTGAGCTAATGACCTACTTCTGGGCCAGTCACTCACAGTATTGTTGGTCCCACTTAGACGGGTTAACCTATACAGCTCTCGATTAGGAGGATCGAAAGTGCCGTGGATCGACTATTGCAGCGCAATCACAAACGCTCTGTGCATTACGAACGTCTTCAAAACTATACATATTGTTGCTGACATGAATACATTCATTTACTTTGTCAAAATCGTCATTTAGGAAATTATAGTCAAATATTTGGTTAGATATAATATATATTGAAACATTATTCTCCGCGGCAGATTCGCTGTCGGAAGACAAAACAGGAGTATCAATTCCTGAACACAAAAAGTCAATATCAGGATTAGAAATTACAACATCGGTATTTAAATCACTGCTCCTCTTGTTATTAACATTTCCAACATTATCCGTTAACTCAGCTACATCATTTACATTATTTTTACCGTAAAATTCGTTAATTATCTCACCATCAACCTTATTACACATGATACTATCCTTCACATCGCTTTTACCATTTAATCCAAAATTTATTTGCTCCTTAATACAACAACCCAAATTTATATTGCGGATTTTACTGTCGAAACCTTTTTCGCGCATATTATATTCCACAATAAGCTCTCGTTTTTGTTCGTGTTAAATAACATTAACAATACATTTTACCACAATAAGCTCACTGCTTTCAAATTAACATTCATTATTACTTTCTACTGAAACCATTACATCGCTACTCTCGTAACTACCACCATAATCCATTACCATATCATTTACAAATATGCTTTTTTCAGAACTCATTAATACATCACTTACACCATTGCTTTCCTTAGCATTCATTATCATTTCATTTACCAGAATACATTAATTTGTATCCTTCATTACATCATTATACTTTTGAACATAAATTTCGTCACCTTCAAAATAGCTAATACATAAATATCCAAATTGTCATTTTTAGTACTTCATCCATTAACTGTTATTTAATTATCAGATATTTCCACATTATCATCATTTTACAGAGCTATAGGCAAAATAGCTTTCTCGTTATAATATTTAATATTGCCAGTTTGACAATTATTTTCATTAATTACTGTAACTACAACCGCAATTGAATTGACATAATAACACAATTTCCAGCCCCAGCTTCCTACAACCCTACATCATCTCGTCACTTCTCGCATACGCTACCGACAGTGTATTTCGATAGCCAGCCCCCGACAGTGAAAAATCCCCGGGATCTTACACGCTGCTAACGATGAGTCCCCAGAGCAATCCAAACTACCGTTCATTGTTAATACTGAAGGCAATAATATAAGAAAAACAGAAAAGTTACTTTAAATTTAATGAGAAAATTAACATATTACAAATCAAAGTTAATATGGTTGGTATTATGTGACAGTATTTCATAAACAAACGTAATTTTAAGACGTGATAGGCAATTGCAGGTCAAATCCTTGAATGAAATGTAGTAAAGCTAGGACTATCAAATTAGTGAAATACCACATTTAAGAAGCAATTTAAAAAGTAAATTTCTATTTCAATACAGAAGTGGTTGATCTAATAGAGGTTCAGCATTATGGTGATTATAATTTTGTTGTAAATAAATGTATATTATTACATGAAAAATTTATTACTATTACTAAAGAAAACTCTTATACTATAACCACCATTCAAGCAGATTGAGTGGCTGGTAACTACTAGAATGAATGTAAAAAGGAATGTGGGAACTATACAGCAATTATTTGTATTTCAAAGCAGGATTACTGGTACCTAAAATGCTGTCTAAGACCTCATTAATATTCAGATATAATAAAATGGACCATAGTCCAACAGTGCTCCTGCTCTCGGTGAGTAATGTGCCGTCTTTTAGAGGTCCTGCAGATAATTGTGGCTGTCAGCTGTCGAGCTGAACTGTAAGAAAGAAGAGACACGTGGCCTGGTGAGAGCGGTGAAGAGGTCCTCCAGAGGGCTGGGCACCCTCCGGAGTGGAGTCGAGTAGGCAGAGGGCGGCAGGTGCCTGCGTCGGCCCTCCACCCTCAAGGGCCTAACCTAATGGAGCTCATCGAAGGGCGAGCCCACTGCACCACACAAACATCACATCCGGTTTACTCCACACCACCAACACAAGTCAAGGATAATTGATACTGACATTTAAATTACTTTTTATTTCACTTTGTTAAGTGCAAGCGTAATAAGAACCTTCATTTCGACTTTTCATCCCTAGAAGTCGGTAACAAAATCTTCTCAAAGACTTGTGATCTGTCAGTTGGAGCTTAAGAGGAGTTGATCGGATAATGGAAAAACTAAGGGTTTCCGTTCAGAATGGCGCAATTTCTCGGAATTGAGCACTTGTGGAGCATCGGCAAGGGGAAACAGGCCGTTTTAGTTATCAAAATATGTCCATTAGCACGACTCAAAGTGGATAACCTGCACAAGTTTATACAACAAAATATTGGCATATGTACAATAAAATGGGGCGACTTATTATGCAACGTGTACTCAACAAAACGGCTCTCCAGGTTCACTCAGTTGGCTATGGCACCGTAGTGGTGTCCAGCGCTGACAACGGGGATTGCTGGTTCGTGTCCTGCTGATGGAAAATATTTTCATCAATAGGGCCGGCAGGATGGGACGGAAAGTGGTGCACAATTCCTAATCACAAAATTATGCGTCAGAGTGCTGGATTAAATAGCAAACCTCACCACAGTGCGTATTGAATGAGGTCATACGACATGACTGATGGTGATTCGTCCGTCGGGTGGGGACGTTAATCCTGGCAGCTCCCGTGCTGTCTTTCGGAACAGTAGGCCTGAATGGGCCACGGACTTCACCCCCTGCTTTATTTCATGTCTTTTCTCTTTGCTCCTCCCTTCAATCGGATGTAATATGTGATCTATGTTCGCTTGGGCCAACAAGGATCACGTTAAGCCTTTATTTTGGCCTGAACTTTGCTGTGGATGTGTACACGTCAGTGTTACACCTAGGGTTGTTAGTCCTAGAGGGGACCTACAGTTTAACCTGGATCCGAACCATAGAAGCGACCTGGCGTACTTCACATTACACAGTAAGCTGTGCCAGAGCTGATAGTAAGGTTAAGGGATTCGAACCGGTGACCTTTCGATTTTTAGATTTCTTAACCACTTAGCCAGCAGACCGCTCTGAATCTGATGCAATTATTCAACACTGTTTAATAGCTCAGCGAGCGCATGTCGCTACAGACTGCATTTTCATAATGCGACTCCAGTTTCTTCTCAATATGCCCTAAGTGAATCTACTTTCGCAAATAAACTCAATCCACTATGATATCTAACATGGCATCATGGTATACATGTTAGGTAAGCTACGAATTCAGTTTTCAAGCTGCGACTTAAGAGGATATGAGGAGTAAGAGAGAGACTGCGTGGTGTTTTACCGTAATCTCCCGACTTTCGGTAATTCAAGATGTAGATGTTCTGGTAATCACTAACCGGATCGATGCAATCATTGCTCAATAGATTTGGTTGAAAATTTCGTCATTATTATAATTACTGAGTATTTCCGCCTTTGTACTTAATTCTACAGATGATGCGGTGACGCTACCACTCAATCTGTGATGAGACACTAATCTGAAGGATATTCGATCTCTCTGATTCCATAGATGTTCATGCTCACTTCGGCCATTCGATTGGAATAGTGTAATGACATTAGTTTAATCCACGATCTGTTTGTCTTCACTCTCTTTTAAATTACAATTACTTGATAAACAATGTATGGACTTTAATATGTCCTTTACATATATAAATATAAATATAAAGTAGTAGTACTTAAAGCCATACAACTGATTTTGCAAAAACAGTAATCTGCAATATATTTCACACATAAATGCATGCTTCTTTATGAGTATTTCGGTGCCATTTATTGCTGTTTACAAATTTGGATGTTAGTTGTCTCTTTTCCAATCGGATATTGGAAAAGCTGAAGCTAGATTTTTTCTTTTTCCAATGAAATAAAATGAATTTATTCAGTGTTCACTCATGCAGACAACTGTTAAAATTATTTTATTCATCGTATAAGAGTCCCACATATAATCATATTTCCCCATAATGCTGAATATTCTATAGACAATCAAAAACATAACTTGCAGGTCGGGTGGAATCTTAGTCCATCCCATTACCAATCCAGTCTACGTTACATATGAAACAATACTCTGTTATATTAGTATCCTTGTTTACCTGATTCAGATGATAACACCATAGAAGTTTTATTCATCCCAGTATTTCTGAAATATCAGCGTTCCTTTTCCTCAAAGGACAATTAGACTAAGGTTTCACTATTTACAGGAACACAGGATTTTAGTCTGCTGTCTAGGTTGGCTACAGTCTTACTAATAATCATTGCGTTCTAGAAAGTTCGTAAGCAATTGTATATGGTCCAAGTATAGAAAACCAGTTTTACAGAAGTTCTTGAAACAGTAATGCGACATTTGCTTATTCGCTTCGTGAAATTGTTTGAGTTTTCTTTGTCTCTTACATTACGCGATTAAAATGCGAATCCCTCAGCGCGGAAGTGTTTGTCTGTTTCCGTTGTTGTTGCTGAAACAAACAATAATATACACACGAAATCGTTAAGCCAACTTACACTACTTTCTTACCAGAACGTGAAAAAGTTACAGTTAAAAAAAAAAAAAAAAAAAAAAAAAAAAAAAAAAAAAAAAAAAAATGAGTGAAAAATTGATAAAACTAAATGTCTAACTGCTGCTGCCCGTCTTAAATTTTTACTGAGTTTCATAGTCACTAATCTTTTCTGTCCTTTGCAATATTTAAGTGCTCATCTCAATAGTGGCAATTTAACTAGTTAATCTTCTTATACTGTTTTTACAAGCAATATTTTTTTAATAATAAACTTTTCATGTTACAAACAATAACAAAAATTGCGTTTAATATAAGTAACATGACTATAAACCACAATTTATTAATAAGAGCAATCCAGACATAGCATTTTATTCTATGTTGTTAATTTAAATAAACGCTCCTATAAAAATAATTTAAAAAATAAACGATAGAAACGATGAATAACGTTATCAAAACAGATTTATTCTCAGCTTGTGCAATATTTCTTGTAATGTACAAAGATACGTGACGGTAATTGAACCAACATGTAATAACACAAATTACGTAATGGAAATCTTTGATGAAACTATATTTATATATTATGGTGTAAATTGAAGTAAGTAATGAGGGCTTTCAGAGTAATTTTTTTTTTTTCGTGCTTTAGTGGAGAGTTTACGGGAGAGACATTTGGTGGAAATGCAGAGTTTATGATTCTAACGTAACGCGAATTTCGATTTAAGTTTGGGAGAGAAAGAGCCAAGGCAACCCATCGGAAATAAATAGAGTGTTATCGGGGAAAGGTAGAACTGCAGTAGGTAATAGCAACATTTCAATGCCAAAGGATCATGATGGGCCTTCTATAGAAGTTATCACTCAGAAGTTATTGGAGTATTGAAATTTTACAGCCCATAAAACACCCAATACTCTTTTCTTCCAATTGTTTGGGACTTATTTCTAACTATGTTCAGTAGACGCTCCAACATATGACAACTTCACTTCCGTCCCTCAACTCAAATGGTTTATATCTACGTAAGAGATGAAAATAACACTACAATAAAAGAACGACATGGAATTAAAATTGATATTTATGTAAGAATTAAGAAATACAAAGCAGACTGCATTTCGCAGAAGTGATTCAGAATTCATGCGGCAAAATTACGGAAAAAATCTGTGTGTAAAATTTGTGAGTTATTGCTAGGAGTATTGCAGTAGTATTCGGAAAGCCTATTATAGGACAGAAAGATTTCATAATGTGTTGCTAGTTTTTTTTTATTGACTGTTTGATAGAGTTTATTCTGTCTAAGTGAAATGAGTGTAATTGACTGAAATGAGAATGTGCGTCTTTCTGTAAGAAGATTCCAGCAGATGTTCTGTTGAATCTTGCCGGGCTAAATAAATAAATAAAATAAATTCATCAACATAGCGAGCAGTATGGTGGCTCAGATCGTTAAAGAGTCTACTTGCTACTCGTTCTTTACTCAGCTCTGACAAGTGATTAATACTAATATTATTTCAACATTAAAGATAAAATGTGTTTGTAATTTAAGAATAACATCAGTTATGGGACGTTTTAATATTTCTTTCCCACGCATACTCTACACGGGAACGATAATCTTCGGTGGCTTTTATACTAGTGCGGATATTTCTTCTTATCTGCATTACAGTCCTTCTGGAGTTGATACAAAATAGCTGTGTATCATGATGAAAGATTCCATTTACAGCATATTTCCAGTAATAAAAGGTATCTCGGATTTTAATGCCAACTATTTTATATCAAGCCCAGAAACAATGTAATGTAGGAAAAGAAAAGCTATGAATTGTTTATGAGGACTGTGGTATACTGCTATAAAATTTACTAGTCCCCTACAGAAGAAATATTACCGATTGTAATATAAGACATTTCATAGATTGCTTAAATAGTGGATACTGTTCAGAAGTATTCCTTTCTAAATACATTTATAACACTTTTTGAAGGATATATTTTTTAAAAAACAAAAGTTGTAAACATTCGAAACTATAAACTAGATAAAGGGTGGATTACAAAGGATATTAGACCATCTAGTAAAAGGGAAAGGGATCTTTGGATAAAAGTGAGATAATCAGCGAAATATACACAGAACGCTAACTATAAAATTTATTATAGAATGCTAAGAAATGTAATAAGGAAGATCAAGAGCATATATGTATCAGAGAAAATAGAGAAATCCCACAGTAAAATAATTAAAACTTTGTGTAATATAGTAAAACGTGCAACAGGAAAATCTTTAAATCACTCAAAAGACATAAAAACAATCAAAATGAATCTGTGCGTAGTGAAGTAATGGAACCTTGTAAAATATTTAACAGACATTTTACTTCAGTGGTAGAGAAATTAGGCACAGAAAAATAATCCCCAGATATTGCGATAAGGCTTCTTCAGACTACTTTCCAAAACAGATTTTTAAGGATGCAATTGCCACCAGTAAGAGTCTCAGAAATAAATAAACTCAAGAAAATATTAAAACTAAAATTCTCATAACAATGACAACATTTCGAGTAAAATACTGAAAAATGTTCAAATTGAATCAGCCGCGTACTTATCCACATCTCTAATGAATTCTTAATGCAACTTCAGTTGTAAAACAATTATTTAAAAAAGGATAACTTGGAAGAAAAGCGTATAAAATTCCTTGGCACTCGAATTGACGTGGATCTCAGTTGGCAAGAACTTGTCAAATTATTACTGAAGAAGTTGTAAAGCTGCACCTTTTCAATAAGAACACTTTCTATAGTAACTGATGTAGAATTATTAAAACAGGTAAAATCCTCTTATTTTAATTCAGTTACGTTGTATGGTATAATTGTTTTCATAGCGCAGAGAAGAGATATTCTTGCAGATGAATTTTTAAGAGGATCAATATTATTACCGTGAATTCTCAGTGTACGTATTGTCTCTTGTACTTTATCACAGAACATGTGACACACAGGTACTAAATTTTAATACAAGAAAAAAATAACCTGTGCAAAACACAAGCATCATTGTCACTAGTATAAAGAGTAATTAATTAATCTGGAACACATCTGTTAAATAAACTTCCTAAAAGCATAAAACTGTTTGTAGATAATGAAGTTGCATTTAAAGAAAAACCGAAGGATCATTTCATTGGCAACTCCTTTAATTCCATCCAAGAAATTGTACAAATGAATTAATTGTATCTCATATGCCTTTCAAAATATTCGGTTGTAAATATTAACGTTTATTTATTGTTTTGTTTTATATTTTTTTATTTCCGTTTGTAAATAGAATACTTTTACAGTACGACTATTATTCAACTGTTGCATATAAATATATATGTACATGAATCATGACATTTACCAATTCCATTCCTCAGTAGGTATGTATGGAATAAGAGTAATAAGCAAATAAATAAACATCACCCTCCGCTGCACTCATCGCCCGCTACTGACGGTCTTGTAGATGCTGGTTAACCCTGTGGACTGCACCGCGTTTGCTCGGCCTCAGGTCCTCGAGTTGAGGTGTCGGCTGGTCTTCCGAGTGCAGACGAAACACGCCGCGGCGTTCAGCTTCCTTTTGTGCGCCGCCGCCGGGTGCGCTGTTGCTGGTGTAAGGATCCGCAAACAATGGCCGCCAGCCGCCAAGGAGTCTGGTTTACTTTGCAGATTAAAGCCGGGATAATTTCTTCCTGCCTGAAATGGGGCTCCGCGGCGATGTGGAAACGGCTACGGAATTAACGCCGAGGAAGGAAAACGAGCGGCCACCAGATGCAGCAATTCACTCTATTATTTGCGAAAAAGGGAGTAATTGACTATAGTTCACTGTTGATGGAAGATGTCTACTAAGAAATGTATCAAGCTTTTTTTTTAATAAAAAATAAAAACTTTGGATTTTATGTCAAAATATGTTTCATTATTAGTACGAGTAAAACATTACAACCTAGCCCAAAAAAAAAAAAAAAAAAAAAAAAAAGTCTTAAGCAATGGTTGTTACACAAAGTACGAATTTAACCTAGATTCTTTGGAAGATCATTAGTCGTTTGGTTGGGTCTCTTAAAAACACCCAGTAATTGATGCAGCAATAGCATGGAGGGCCACATCTTTAAGGTAATACCAGACTGTCATATATTTGGACTTGATACGCTATATGCAAACGAATGCCCTAATCCAAGCTTGTGCAGGAGTGCAACCAAACTGGCTACGTTACGTCCTTTGCACACAACGTTACCTTGAATTTAAGGTATTGAATGGTTGCAATACCTCCAGATTTGCCGTACAAGGAATTTCTTGCATTATTTTTAATTCACTCGTAGGTGAATTGTTACGGATGCAATGCATCAGACCAAATACAATCCTGGAAAGAAGTATTTACAAACTTTACTGCATGCACCCTAATATTTGCAAAGTGACCCAGGAATACCACATAAAAACTGGATCATCAGGGGTGAAGACATAATTTCTATTCACTTCTCAGAATGAGAAATTTTACGTCCACCCCTTTTCAGTATCTAACCTTTCCTCTTCCATTTCTTTATTCTCCTCAGAAAGAAGGTATACGGCAACAACCTAATTCCATTTTGAATTCCTCTTATTCTCTCCTTTCTATGTTTACGAAATGTAAGACCAGTAGCAACGGAACGGTTTTCGAGACAAATTGCTCCCATGCAGCTTAAATGTACCTAGTCGTCTTAATCATTCAAAATATTCCAGAGTTTGGTCCCTCATAATATCACTTATATTTTCCGCATGAATGAATTTTAGAGCTAAAATCATGAGAAAATGCTTCCTTATTTCATAGACATTTCATTAATCTCACTCAGCACAGCGATAATGAACACCAATAAATTTAATTTCAAGTATTCAGCTTTTAATATCTCCTCGTAATGAATATAACATCCAGTTAGAGCTTCCAAGGCCGTGTCAGTACCTTTCATGGCAGGTCATTACGAAAAATTACATGTAACATTTAACTGTTTCCAATCATGCGATAGAACGTAAACTGACGTTCAATTGTTTTGTCTGTCATAGATGTATCACAAATGCACCATAAGGCACCCGCACTGATTATAAAAAAATTAAGATAAATAACTTCTTAATCTACTACTTAAACGATGTGACACATCTAACTAAAACGTAATTTCGTATTAAATGTGATAAATAACGTGAATGTGATCGGGCATTCAAAATGAAAACATGCCGGTGCGCGGCTTATTATAAATTTCCATCGAGCTTTAACCTTGGAGACAATTCAAGAAATGTTTAAATCATATTATTTCTTGGGGTAAACCGCTCACCCACTTAATCTTTCCAACAAATGAAAAACTTTCGAAACCTTTATGCCTGAAATATTATTTTTTTTTACTTATGACTTTACGCCTCGTCGACGTCGAGGTAGTTAGAGGCGGGATGGGACGGGGGACAAGGAACGGGAAGGAATTCGGTCATGGCCTTTTTTAAGGAAGTATCCCGGTCCTGAAATAACGTACTACGTTATGGTCAAGGTAATCTCTCTAAACCTTTCACGTACTACTCCAAATTCATCTCCCAATACCCATCAAGGCCTCATCGTCAGTTTAAGCATTAGTAAAAACTCAAAATTTCTTCACTTATGGGAGGGTCTTCCCACGATTCCAAATTCTACTTGTCACATATTAGTAATTTTATACACATATTCCACAGAATTGAATACGCTTACATTCTGCTTAGCTGGTGAAATGAATAGTCACTAATATTGCGCTCTTGTTTTTAGCCCTATGTACTTTGCAATTTAGCAGGTCCAGCGCAACGCTAGAGCCTAATGTCTGAAGATGCAAGGTTAAAAAGAAACAAATTTAATCAGGCTTCTACTTTGGCATATATATTCATTGACTCTTAATCAAATTATTACCAATGACCTTTATACAAAACTTATTTTTGATTTTGACCAAATGGAATTTTAAACGTTGTTAAAACATCTTTCTCTGAAGTTGTGAAATGTTAACTCTCTTTAACTATATATCTTGTAACGTCTACCTTGGGGACGTTTACTTTTGGGTCATACTGTTTTATCATTAGCAAAATTATCAATTTGGAATATCAAAAATCATACTTAATCTTCAGCTAATCACATGAAATATTATTGTAATGAATAGGAAAATTGAAAATTGGGTGTACAATTTATTATTGTGAAATTAGTCAAACATGAAGTTTGTTTTTATTCTGAGGTTAACAATTACATATCATTGAATGTCAAACAGTTAGAGCAAAATCTCAGGGTCATTACTGGGTGGAACGATTGCATGAGTTTCCGTCCGGTTCGTAGCTTTTACCATTGTTCACAGCCCAGGTCAGCGACCAGGTAAGACCAGCGCCACATGCGGTCTTTCAGCTGGCAGCGTCCCCAGCTTCGGCCGTACTAGATGAAGATCTGCACCAGAGTGTGTCGTCGTCCGTTCTTCTTCCCCGAGCAAGACTCTGTACTTCTCGTAACGCGATGTCGGGTCCGGCTCTTGGCGAATCACCGCAATCCGCGCCAAAGTACCAGCGTCACATTGGCCCCAGAACAGACAAGAAAAAACACCAACACGGCAATAAATTGAGGCGGCTTCTCTATTGGCTGGATCGTCTTCCCCTACTCTCATAAAGCACTCATTTACTAGGAAACGTCACTAAGGTTTATTTTTGCTAGTCTGCGCCAGTTTTCGGCGGGAACTTTCCGAAACGTGCGAAAATAGAAAGCGGGTCTCAGTTATTTATGAGGGTTATAAATCCGCTTAATGTCCAGGTTGAGTGGGACGTTGTCAGCACCCCCCAAGGTGCGTGTAAATCCGGACGCTTTAGTTCCGTCACGTTTCTGTTCGTTGACACGACGCATCGGCAATATTCACACATACCGTGGGATCACTTAGTGCCTAATGGCACTATACCATTTAATTCATTACAATCTCGAACATCACATTTCTTTAAATCCGTTTGCAATGCATCCTCTTCGGCGATGTGATAAGGTCTCAACTTGCCACAACTAATTTTTTGATCCTTTGGCTATTGAATGGTGTTATTGGATTTTTCATGTAAAAAATTGATTCTAAAGTGTAATGTCAAACTATTTCAAACTTTTTTGTAATATCTTATTTTCTTCAGCCCCCAATAATACCAACCCCCTCCGTATGGAAGCACATTTAAAGGCGTATTCATGTAAAAATTAAGAAGTTTTATCCACAAAAATGTGGTTAACCCTTGTCTCATTAATTTATATTGCTCTTTATTTGCACACGTATGATTCTGAATTCAGTGGACCGAAATACGAGGAAATCATATTAATTTCTAGAAAACTTCAGTGAATTATTTTTTCACTCCATTAATTATTGCAAGTGGCGACCAGTGCCGAAATATTTAGTAACACAACTTTTCATTCTGATCCAGTTTCGAATTAAATAATAATTCTTATATCGATTACTCAGTGTACTGCCCATTGTGTCATTTCAGGTTCTTTTAGGCAAATTCTATAATGTGCATAGAAAATACCATACAGTAAAACCGAGTGGAAGATGTTATACAGAAAATGATTTCCAGGCTAACGGTTTAGGATGATTTATTTCAACCCATGGTCATTTGTAAAGTAGTTAAATACAAACTTATTTTTAAAATTTTAAATAGCCTATTCTTCCACATGAAGTTTGAATATAAGTGGTGTGCAATATGTCTCCAGTTTTTGAGTTATCAGATATTAGTCAAATAGCCAAGTGAATTTAAATGGGCAAATTGCAATCTATTTTTATTGCGAACATAATCCTGTCACAAAGTTGCATTCTAGAACTCTAAATTTAAATCTTCCCAACATAATGGTGCAGAATGCTGTTTGAGTGTATTTTTCGCTCTGAATTAAGCGAAGCTATAGCTGATGTTTTAATTAATAGCTGTTATTGTTGCCAAGTAGCTCCTGTTATTACTCTCTAATAAGTGAAAATTTACTGTAGGCATAAGTTTTTCTAAGCTCCGCCTTTTCCTGCAGGCACATCAATCGAATTCAGTACGTTTTATTTATCGGTGGTGATTCAAACAGACTTTTCGCCTCAGAGCCCTGTGCTGGCACACGGTTGGCTATGCCGTTTCGTGGCCGTTGGCTATTAATCTCTGTATTCCGTCACCAGCCCAGTCGTAAGTCAGTGTGGCTGCCGATTGTGGCAGAGAACGCACGTCTGTTGTATAAATCAAGGCGGGGAAATCTTGCTGGCTGATAACACGGCGCTCTGCGTGACTGGTGACGATATCCAAAGCAACACCGCGGGTCTGAAGAGCGGCAGGGAAACACCCTACTCGGAAATCTCTTTAGCTGAGTGGACTACCTGCCTTTTCTCCCACATAATTAAATACTGGTTATTTTGTCATAGTTTTTTCATCGGTATCTCAATTCTTTTATTTGAAAAGTTTGTAAAAAGGAAGCAGGCAAAAAAAATTTCTTCACCAAATGCAGCATAAACTTGACTGCTGATTTCGGAGTAGAGTACCTAGGATAGCAGGAAGAAAATTAAAAAACCTTTCAGTTCTTAACAATAACTTGAACTGTTAAAGAACGCTCCAAACAAGAATTAAAAGGGTTTTAATTTCAGGCAGGAGGGAGACTGTTTTGCAGTTCAATTCATCTTTTAGTCCCCTATAAACCATATTACATTTCAATGGTTTGTGAACTTTTTCGAGAATAAGAAAGTTCTTTAACCATTCATAGCCTTTTCATTAGCAGAATCCATAGAGGAAACTTGTATCTGAGAAAATGTAAAAGTTCTTTCCCCTTTTTCTACGCTGTTTTTTGCTAATGTGGATAATACAAGAAATCATTAGTGAACTTTTTTTTAAATTCTTTCAGTTATGAAATATTAAAGGGGAGAAAACTGAGAAGGTTTAAAAAGCAATGGCAATAACACCACAGCTATTTACAGAAGATATCCTTCTCTTCTCCATCGTTACACTAACCTATCGTTATTTTTTTAAGTTGACTCCAATAATAATTATACGATTTTCGAAATTCTACACAAGTATTGGCAATTCGTATGTCTTGGATATCATTTTTGTTCACCTCAGTCAAACCTTTTCCTTGTAAATTTCGTTAAATATCTACTTTAATCTGTCAGCTGCACTATAAAACCGTCTTATTATTTGTACCCTGCCTAACAAAAGTAATTTCATAAACCCAGAAATATTGTGTTATGTTATTGGCTATCAACATTTTTTTTCTTTTCAGTTAAAGCAGTTTATTTGTTCTGCTTCGAATAATTTTCTTCATTCACCAATGATTGTTCGTGATAACTAAACAATTTCTTTATCAAACACAAGAAACGAAAAGTTTTTAAAACGTCGGCACCAGGAAGTAGCGAAATGTTCTTGCACATGAAATTAACTCCTGAAATTTTATCTGGTTGTTTAAATCTTGATTGTTTTATTGCTTTAAGAATCCGTTAATAATCGTTGATTGCTTGTTTTAGGGTTTCATATCAATCAAATATTGCAAAATTACCCAAAACAGAACGAGATTAAAATTAAAGAGTATGATAGGGAACGGAGCTAAAATATTAAAGAAGATCCTAAAACTTTGGTAAGACTTCGCGGAAAAAAAAAGGCTTGAATACTTGCAAATGGACAGGTAAAGCTTGAGTTACAACGAAAGAAGAGAAAAGAGGAAACAATGGGAAGAAAATATACAAATCTATAGGGATAAGATTGCTGAAGGGCACAAAATGTGGCAAAATTATACAAAGAAATACCACGTCCTAGGACCGACTCTTTTATTTTGCTGTCATCGGTCTCTTCATTATTCTAATCTCTGTCTTCCTCTGCAGATCATTGATTCATCTATTCCCTGCACTAATAAATTAACCAATCCTGCATGTCTTAAAACGTGGCCCACCATCCTGTCTCTTCATTCCGTAAAATTGTTCCACAAGCTTCTTTTCTCACCCATCATTTCCAAAATACTCTTATTTCGAAATCCACTTAATTTCAGTATTCTTCTATAACACCATATTTCTGGTATTCCTTTAGTCCACGCTTCGCTACCCCAATTCTGTGGTCCATACATAGAGTTTTAAAAACTTCTTCCTCAGTCATCGATCAATATTTGAAACTAAAAGATTTATCTTTTTAATTAAATCTCTTTTCGCTAATTCTATTCCGCTTTTAACTTCATTCCTGCGTGGGGTCATCAGTTATATTTTACGTCATAAGTAGCAGAATTCAATTACTTCTCCTATCCCATCCGATCCTATTTTTATTTTGAGTCCACTATTACTGCTATCATTTCTACTGCTTATCGTCACTTTGGTTAATATTTAGTCCAAAGTTTTTTTCTGCCAAGATGTCATTAATAATGCTTTTTGTACTTACCAGTGATGATATTGCTGATATAGATGACTTAATTAATCAGAAACAATCACGGCATCCAAAGAAACTCAACACATTTGCCAATTTGTATGCACTGGTGATGTGCTGAAATTCAAAAGATTTCCTTCTTTTAACTGCGTTGGCAATTTTAGTCAATATCACCTGGAGTACTACTCACTTCCTAGAAAACTTTCTGATACAATAAGATGAAGTAAAGTGCAAATGCATTCTGATTCAAAAAGTGGACAATCTGTAGATGATTATTGTCCTGTAGGTAGTGTTTCTCCAAATCAATTCAGATTATGATGTCACTAAACTTGCCCCATCACATGGGAGGAAGTTGTCCATACAAGTTTTTTTGAGGAAGGCATGTTAACAAAACGTATGAAAAGAGGAATCAAATTTTGGAGATGGCCAACAATCAATAATCAGCAGCTCTATACCTGGGAAGATATTTTCCAAGAGATAAAGGCCCCCTCAAAAAATCAGGTAGGAGCTTCTTGAGACTGAACAGCAAAATTATAGTAAGGACTGAGTTGTTACAAATACGAGATGATAAATTCTATGTTTTTTTTTGTTGGGTGCTAATTTTTTAAATTTTGTATAAGAGTTTTGTACTAATTTCAACAATATTTTTAGTGCTATTCTTGGTTTATTAATAGGTAATAAACCCATTTGAGGTATAAATTTACAAGAAAGCAATTACCTCCACATTTTTTAATGGAAAGTTCAATTAATTCAGCAATTAATGATAAAACATTATTAAAATTGTGAATTTGCGTAAATTAATAAGAATTTCTATAAAAATATACTTCTTTGCTGTTGACGGTTGAATAACTGTAAATGGCCAGTCGCTAATCTGAATTGTCATCCCCTCACTCTAAATGTTCCCCTTTCCGCTCTTAAGACTAATTTATTTTGAGGATCACCATATTATTAAAGAATAGCCACATAAGTAATATAAAATTCACAGGGAAAAATAAATAAAAATTCTCTCTAATATATTTCATCAAATTGTTAATTTCAAATCCTGAAATTTTGTTAAAAATAGTCATATACTGTCAACCAAATATTTAACATCTCACTTATGAACTATAACTAAATTATTTTTCCAAAAATTGATTTTTTTTTAAAATGTGATGCCCTGGCGTATTATAACGACACTGCAATCCTTGAAAAATTATTCATATAACAATACTAATCTTGTTGTGGAATGTTTTATTATTTTTCTATAATTTATTTCCGTAGTGATTGATAAATTTCATTTCGTTATAGTCATTACTTTTGGTTATTGTTTCAGCTTCATATCGTAGGGTGGAAGTAATATGGCTTAAGACGTCGATTGATGAGACTAATTAAGGTATGATTATTGTCATTTGCTCTAATGTAGGTGAGTGCAGGAAAGGGGGAAGACGGGTGTGTAGGGAAACTACCACCGGAACGTGCGCTCAATTGCAATTAAATTAAGTTTAATTAAATAACTGGATCACATGACTGTCAAGCCGCGTTAACTAATTCACGAAAACACGATGATTGCTGAATTATTGCACTATTAATGTGAGCGAAGTACTCGAAATATTGTCACTTGAATTAAGTCTTCTTTCATAATTTTTGTAATAATATTGATACCTGCTGCAGCGGTCATTATGAATCACTGTATTGTTTTACATGAACGACAAGGTCATAACGCAGAAGAAATATTAAATTAAAATAAAAAGACAACATTTTTAGTAATAGGGCGTAAGATAATATGAGGATGGACTCGAGGGAACGGCGTAGTCTTTAGTGCGTAGTGAAGCCGGAACATAAATTCGGCTGGAACAAGCTGGAATAGTGCTTAAAATTGAACGATAAGCTAGGAGAGTATTAACACTGGTGGCAGAGTGAAGTGGCTGGATGCCTGAACAAAAGGTAGTGGATTGTATTGTGTGTCGCTTAATGGAGGATTTTGCATGGGTCGGCAGTTTTCCTAAGATCACCAGCTAAAATTTTAAGCGAACGTGTGTCGCAATACCTTTGAGAGATAAAAATGTTTGTTAACGTAATACCCCTCGGACAACGAACAGACAATTGTGCGCTTGGTGAACAAAGATATTAAGGGTACAACGGATCTCCGACACACTATACAATTCTTGTAAGAAAATTGAGCAACAAAAATATTGTATCAAAAACGTAAAGCAAGGAAAGATGCCAGAAACTAAGATTTTGTTTACTTTTATTTCAACCAATGATACGTAAGCTATACTGTAGGAAAAGTAAAGCTGACGCATTAAGGGACTCGGGGCTAGATGTCACTTCGGGATGAAAACGACGCTTGGAAGATCGGACCAGGGGAGAAGACGTTTTGGTAATACAGAGGGTGCCAATGTCGTTGCGTGAAATGTATATCTTTAAGCTGATAGAATGGTTAGAAGATTTATGGTGAATGATGATGTGTGTTAATGTGTGGTAGGATATTATTTTGAAGGGCAACCAGTCTACGGTGAAGCTTGAGGTCTACAAACAGTGGTAAACTACACATAAGTCTACTCCACTGAGATTTACCGAGCCTGGTGGATGAGCGGTAACGCTCTGGTCTTGCATTCGGGAGGACGCGGGTTTTCCATCGTTTCCCCAAATCACTCCAGGTAAATGCCGGGATGCTTCCTTCAAAAAGTCATGGCCGAATTGTTTCCCGTTTTTGTCCCAGTCCTTCCCGCCTCTGGTAAAAAAGAAAAAAAAAAAGCAAGAAAAAAAAAGGCATTGATATTGATGTAATCCAACCCATCTAACCCACCTCTTCCTGGTACAGAAACAAGCAAGTTAAGCATGATGTGAGTTGCACTTGGCCCTTTAATGTAACAAATTTGAACTAGTTCAGTGGCGCCCATATAATCAGAGTAATTTCTGATTCTCTGAAATGGGAACTACATGGCTTTTATTTACAATCTATCCGATGCACGGATACGCCTCATGTCAGAGATATCAGTTAATGTGATCATGTAATAATGGGTATCATACTGCGTTTGTGTTATAAAAGTTATTATCTACTGTAAATATCAAATTTTTTCGTTAGTTAATACTTTTGCTTCGGGTTTTTGGATTCCTAATGTTCATCTGGTGTACCGTAATTGTAAAGGATTCATATTTATGAATATGAACAAATTGCGAGTCATACCTAGGTGATTGTAAAGAGTCAAGTTATTCCATCTTTTTCCCTTACTTTTGCAGTATTTCATTAGTTAGCAGCTCATCAGCCTTAACTGCCTTGTCGAACGACTCCATGAACCCTTATCTGCGAGAGCAGGCGGTCTCCATTAGGTTGCGTAAATTTTCAATTTTAAGCAAGCGAACCTCTGACGGTCGCAGAAAAAGTAATTTACTGTTAAATGTAGGTTTCACAAGTGCAAATGAATTTCGGTCTACGCAAATCCACTTGAGAACGAATTATACCGAACTGCCGGTAAGCTCCTTATCTTGATATTATGACACTCAATAACCAAGTTGCGAGCAAGTAATTTATTTACAGAGTTTAAACAGCAAGCGTTAAAGTTGTATACGGAAATATATTTAAAGTATCAGTTAAAATAAGCTACCAAATAAGTCACTGCTTAATGATGTTGATTTTGTGCAAGGCAAACTAAGAAAGATTCGGATATGAAACTAAGATTGTGTCAATTTACTGTTAAACTAAAGTATTTATACTCGTTCTACAGTTTACGAGTACCGATCAACTTGAAAAGTATTTTGTAGGGTGATGAATGACGGTGCTAGTAGTAACTAAATTGAAATCGGTTAATTAATTATAGAGTAATTAAGAAAATCAGCAATCTTTCTAGCACATCCATGGCCAAAAAGTGGATTGGAATCTATTTTTCACACTCTTAATATTTTATTATTTCTTACAAGATTATTTTTGTTATTAGCCAAAAAACCAGCTGGTTCCTCTACTAAGCAGATCTATTTAACTGTTCGTTCTTACCTACTGTTTACAATATTGTGTGTCAATACTTTTGGTACCGACCATAGAGCGGGGTGTACTTTTAAAATAGTACTCAATGCAAGAAGTATCGACTTAGTTTATAATAAAAGCAGTCATACATTACAACAAATTTAACAAAACACGCCTGAAAAAAGTAGTTCACATTGCAATCGAGCGGTGAATAGTGGCCTACAATGAATGGGTAGTGCGTAACCTTCTTTTTGAACGAATTTTTGATATTATAATGTTTTCATCTTTATAGTAAAAGACTGGTATTTAATTATTTCTAATGTCTTGACCATCCACTCAAATATGAATTTCAACTACACAAGCTGCGACGTTTTCTATGAGAGGACTACTTTCTCAATCAACTTTTCAGTTACGAGAAGTAAGAACCTATTACTGATGAAATTTTGCTCTGTAACACCTAGTATTTCATAACTCCTCTATAGTATAAATTTTAAATTTCTTTGTAATTAATTATGAATTCAGAGGATTAGGTAATTAACATGTTATTCAGCATACGTATTTCAGTATGTCAGTCGAAATTAATGTAAAATACGCTTTGACGAAATTACAGCCCCGTTTGCGATTTGGAGGCTTGGGCTGTAACACAGGTTTCCGAAGCGTATCGAAACAACGATGCTCGTAATATTCTGAAGCTTGTTTGCTGAAGGGTATATCTCGCAATCAAACTGTAACTAAAGATCATCGTGAGCAGTGAAAATCAAATAGAAAAAATGCTAATAATAAATGGCTAATTTGTTTAAAATAATTAACGCCAGATTTAGTAGAAATGGTAGTGTTCATTAGGAAATCATGAATGCGAGATTATTCATTACCCGATGTTTCGGGTAATGAATGTACATTTTGGATACAGAAAAATTATAATTCTTGCTAGCACTGGACTCGTATCAGTTCCAAGACAAGCTAAGATTGATTTGTAGTATTTTTTCTTGTCATATTCATCTGTCACCAGTGTTGAATAACAGAGAAATTAGATATTGACCATCCAGTTTTTAAACTCCATTTGGTCTGGGTATTAGTTTTGACTTGAAAAACACCTTGTACGGTGCTAGCTCACAAAAGTAGCAAAGGTTATTTTATATAATTAAATAACATGACAACTCTCAGGGGATTACACAATAGAAATGGGTTCACATTAAAAGAAATTTGAATTTATTCATGAAGACAAAGTGGTTGTCATTTAAAGATCACAAATATATGCAAACATATGATAGGCACCCAGGCTAATAGCTCTTTAATTCTGGCATGAGTCTCTCGGGGCAGTTTCTAGGGTTTTAAGATCTTGCAGAATGTCTCTATATCAGCAGGCGGTACAAATCACCCGGCAGGGACACTGGTCGGCGGCGGCGGGCCAGGGTTTGACCAGCACAACCGGCTGAGACGCACAGCTACCTCCGTCTCACTTGTAGCAGCAGTCACTACCCACAACCTTGCTCTGTGGCGTCCAGCAACGTTCTCCACCTCCGACGACATAGAACATACGCAAAAGAAACACCTCGGAGGATTAGATGCAATCCCCTCCATCCGCTGGCTGTCCCACACACTGCACCACATACGGCAAGCTCTCCAGAAAAAATAAAAATATCGTGAGAAGAGAGGGCAGGCTGTGTCCCGCGCCCCTTTGCAAAGCGAAACCTGTCCCCCGGGACAGGCGTCTGCATTCTATCATCGTCTAGTCCCCAGAAAAACACCGTGCTCTGTAGGACATTACAGCTAAAGAAGGGGATCTTTAAATGGTTAATAATAATCAATTACTTCACCAAGGTAAATTTCGATTATTTGGTTCCTGAAAAAGCAATGCATCAAAAAAACAAAAAAAAATCATAGATCCTAATTGTAGGAATTATGTCATGGTGAAATCAGTTTTAAATGAAAGTCTAGTTTGTCAGCGATGCTTAATCATAACGTTTACAAGCACTTCTCTTCACAATTTGGAGGTAGTTGCACGGGGCGCCTCTCTGGTTTCATTTTGGGGACGCTGAGTCCGTTCCCGCCTCCGTGACCCGAGCCCATCACCTCCCATTAGCGGTGGTGTATCAGTGATCGATACGGAACGTGTTCGCTCGCCTGCCATTCGCCTGATTTATCTACGTTCCTCTGCTAATGAGCGGACATACTGCACGGTACACCGTGTACAGCAGTACGACTGTCTGTGGGAGCTGTCACCGCAACCTGCCGCTGATATGACCAGCTCTGTCCCTGTAATGGACAAGAAAAAGCAGTGTGCACGCTCCCCTTCACTACTGTAATCGGGATTCGTGACAGTGAGGCTGATCAGCTTAGGCAGTTTTAGGAGGTTTGTGACACTGATAAAGATGTTAATGGAAAAGAAACATAGAACAAATATACATTTTTTAACTAATATTTTTACTTTTATCTGACTAATATGAGGATAGTATAGCAGATGTGGATGGACAGTTTTCGTAGATCTCATGCAGAAGTACGATTAAGTTTAATATATTTACTGATACAGAGAAAAGTAATAATAAAATTGGAAACAAATATTTTCTCCAATTGATAGACAGAAAAATTTAAATCCTATTGATTATTGTTGTCCGCATATATTTTGGTGAAATTTGTCTAAAAAAAAAACTATACCGCATACACATTTGTCTCAAAGGTGATTACGGAAAGCAAACCGTACAAGATTCACGCTGGGGAGTGATACATGCACGCCTACAGATGCATGTCCTGGAGAATTGGTTAATTGAACATGGATTAATACTTGTATTTCTAACGCGTCTGCCTTATCCTGCTATTCTTCACCTCTTCGCATTCTGTCATTTCACGTTTAAATACTTTAATATCCGATAAAAGAAGACGTCGCACGGCTGTCAAAGTGTTTATTTTTGGAGTATTACTTGAATGCTGCACACCGGTTGGTTCTGATCATCGGCGTTATAGTGGTCTGACCTCTCCTCGAATCTACAACCAAACAGCATCTGTAAAGAGCGTTTAAGCTTTCAAAACGTTGTCCAGATCTAATTTATCGCTGCAACCAAACGTGATCTATGTATTTTCTAAATACGTAATACCAAAAAATAGACAACATCAAATTTAGTTGTCACTCAGTTTTTCAGAGCAAATGGTAAAATACTTACATTTCTGGACCAGAGTGTTGGTATCATGAAACAACTGATTTTTTTTTTAAGAAAAAGGAAAAAAAAAAACAGGAAACAGGATCTGAGATGGATCCGCAGATCTGAAATTCAACCCTCACGCTGCCTTCCCACAGCAAACAATTCCTATTGCCGCCAAAGTGACTGGTATTTTAGGTACACCACGGCAGATATCATCATTGATAAAGTCAAACCGAGCGTGGTGAGGGTAGCGCTCTATCCTCGCATTCGGAAGTGCGAGGTTTCGAATACCCGTCCGGGCATCCAGATTTGGGTTTTCCATGGTTTCCCAAAATCACTCGAGGCAAATGCCGCCATATTTCCTTTAAAACGACACGGTAGAATTCCTTCCCGTGCCAAGTCCTTTTCCACATCTAATAACTTTATAATGACTACGCGTAAAGCCATAACCAAAAAAAGCAAAAAAGATAACTCTAAAACTATATGTTCGCAACCTCCACATGCATTAGTGAAATTTTATCATTTTTTTAAGATCTATTGATATTTCTAGGACCGAAAAGCATTAGACAGCATGGCCTTTGATCCCAATTTTTGTCGAAAATAGGGGGCATTATAAACAAACGCCGAGCGTCTATTTATTTTGTATGGAGTAGGTCTGCGACAAAGCGTGATTCTAATTTGCCATTGCTCTTCAGTCCATATAAACGAAAGCTTCTTTTGTAGTAGTGCTAGTAAATTTGCAAAGCAATTAAAAAATATATCTCCCGATCCCTTAACTGCATTCTTGCACTTGTTACTGTATAAACATATGTCGAACCGTCACTGGAACTCGTATAAGAATCCAGCTGAAGTAGTATGAATCGATAAGTTTTACAGTGTAGGTATACCAGTATTTCACGTAAAATTTAGCAGAGCACTCATGGCCAAGAATATACTCCTGCTCTATGACATAGTCTTTACTCACAGAGTCTCCACAAAACATTTTACCTTTGAGAAATAAATACAGTTTTATGGTAACAAATACTTGTTCAGAGAAGCGTTCTCTTCACAAACTGGAGCTCTAATTAGATGAGGGCGATGAGCAGGTGCGCTGTACAAAGCCTGCCGCCGGCTGAGTGGAGACTAGAAAGGCTTGACCTTTAAAACTAAAGGCAGCACTTAGGCGGGCAAAGAGGATAAATCAGGTGAAAGCAAGCTACGGACACCTGTAGCAAACACTCAAAACATTAAATATGATTTCGATTAAGATATTCTGTAACTCTCAGTAGATGAAGAAAATTAAAAACACATCTTAAATTTCTACAAAACTTAGGATAGTTCTTAAAAATTACTGGTTCTGTCTGCTGATAAATAGTAGGAAGCTTAGTGTGAAGTAAAAAGACTGTGACAACAACTCCTGAACTACGTAGACAGTAGCTTGTGAAGCCGTAGCAGTGTTGAGTCTCGCTTCAATACTTTCCTTACTACGAGAATCAGGTGAAAAGTTTGATAGGGCCTCTACGATTATTAAAAAACTATGACTTATTTGATCAACAACAAATACAGGGTCCGGCAATAAAACCTCCCTCATTTTAATGTGTTGTCACATAAAAACTAAATATGATAGAGAATAATTACTTTTATTTATGAAAAATACATACTTTGCCATTTTTAATTATTTGGTTTTAAAAATTACATGTGCCCTCCATTGTTGGCACATTGACAAAGTCTATCCAGAATGTTCTCCATACATTTTCGTGTCATTTCTCTTGGAATGGCTGCCAATTCCTGGGTGATGGCCTCTTTAAGTGCTTGCAGTGTTGTGGGACGATGTTTGTACACTGTAGGCTCTAAGTGTCCCCAAAGATTGGTTAATGTTGCATAGACACACTCACACGCGCCAAATTTTTCGGCGTTGTTGCAGTCCGAGGACGGCCTGTAGGATTTCTTTCTAGTGCTGAACCTGTCTTTATAAAGTTTGACACCCACAGTTGAATAGTTTTTCTATCCGGGACACGATTATGTAGGCCAAGTTCGAATCGTCTCCGAAAATTTCAGAACAACTGTTACAAATAAATTCGTCCACAACAAACGCACGATGCTCACCAAGCCATGACATGGCGCACACTGAAAATGGCAGGTACACCTCTTTAAAACAAAACACACTCCACATCAGTATCCTCACTATAACCCGCACACCGGCTACGTGAAATGTGGGAGGTTTTATTGCCGGACCCTGTAGAATAGGTTTGATGCTACATGAGGATAGAGAGGTTACCGGGTATAGTGCGATTATTTAACATATGTTCAAACCCGTGTGTGTATCGGAGACAGATGGAGCCGTGATAGCAACATCGCTGTCGGTGGGACATAACGGGTTCTTTGGTCAGATCCGGCTTACATTACCGGCGGGCACATGAGGCGTATCAGTCAAGTCTTGAACCGTTGGTGGTTTCTTTCCAAACACTTTGCCTTTATCTACACCGAGCGTGCTGGGTGAATAGTAATGCTCTATTCTCACATTCTGGAGGCGGCGGCTTCGAATTACCTTCCAGACATCCAGATTTAGGTTTTCCATGGTTTCCCCAAATCAGGCCACACAAATACCGGGATAGTTGCTTAGAAACGCTATGGCCAAAATTCTTCCCTTTTCTAGATCCCCATACCTTTACCACCTCTCGACTCTGGACTCGACGTCGACGAGGTATAGGGCTGAAAACCAAAAAACCTACACTCCAATAGCAAAAAAAGAAGATGGGTATGGATGTTGTTATGTTGACTGCAGGGGTTTGGCGTAGAGCGACAAGAGTCTCCGATTCACCGCGAATGCGCCTCTTGTCGTGGCTATCCTAACCTAATCCAGTAATCCTACCGGGTATAGGAGATCTAATTTTAATGTGGAAACCGAACCACGGAAGCATTCTAGGGTATATCACGTCCACAACGTAAGCTTTGCCACAGGTGAAGGTACGGTCTGAAAACTCTACCCAGGACAAGGAAACAGAGACCTTTCGATCCCCAGTCAAACCACTACACCATTCTACTCCATTTAGATCGTGAGATCGTGGTGGGAATTCAATTGCCGTACATCGTCCAAAGGCTCTTCAATCTAACACACGCTTTATAAATTTTGGCATCTCCTCATAATCTCTTTCCTGTTATAACCTACATTCTCAACGTCATTTTGGTCATCTTCAGTTGTTAACTTCAGCCAATACTATGTGTCTCACAAAATATTACCCAGCGACCTATTTCTTGCAATGAGTCATGTAGTAGAGGTTGAACCTTTTCCTGCACCTCTAGCATGAGTACTGGCTACATATAATGGCGGTTTGAACAGTAGTCGTTTCATCTAAAAATTTAGACAAAATTTCTTTCTTTTTGAAAGTTGCTTTTAGCTCCATTATATACTTGCTGTGTAGTCAGGCACAGAATAAAGGGGTGGTATTTTTACAGTTACGAGTTTCCATCAGAGCTCGCAGTACTGTGTGTGGGTGGGCGATAAGCACGGATCAGCGTTCGTTAACGAGCAGTCAGCCCGTGCAGCGGCAGATACGCCGGCCCTGCTTTCATCTATAATCAATGCCGTCCCTCAGCGGCGACAGCCGGATTCGTGTCCTTTGGTGATAAACGTAAACGCCTCAGTGCGCCATTTTATTAATCATTCACAAAACCTACAGAGTGAAACTATGAAAAAATTACTGAAAAATAATTTGTGCTGTAATATTTTCAGGCAGCCTTTATCACCTTCTGAAGGCGACCCTGTAGTACAGTATAAGGATATAAGGTGGAAAGAATGATGTAAGGAAACATTAGCAATGTTACAGAGGAACATCAGGTACGAACGTAACTGAAAAGCTAGTAGTATTTCAGTTTTCATCTCGCTGAATCAGTATCGTCTTCTTGTAAGACTGCACGACATGCTTCGAGTACCAGCTGGTACTGAATAATTTTCCCGAATTCATCGAAGACGTTAGGAAGTAGATATAACACAGTGTTTCTAAGCATTTACCTCAGGTCATATCGTACTCCATTTTTATCTCACACTGTTAAGTTTTTTTATTCTTTCTCATGCTTGTCTTAATTGTCATCAGGTTCCCGACTGGTTTAATACAATACTAAATTTCTTTTTAACATGAGTAAATCTCCACACATCCAACTCAAACAATATCTTCAATTTTTCCCTGTCAATTTTGCATAAAGTAACAAATCAACCAATATTTCATGTGTTAAAAAATTCCCTCGACATGTTGTGTTGTGTTTTTTTTGTTTTGTTAAATTCATCCAGAAACTGCTTTCTTTATTACTCACTCGTACAAGATATCTGCTTTGTTGGAAAGCTCAGCGATGAACATCTAGCTAGGAGAGAGCATGCTTGGGCATCCCTCTAGGGATTTATCCATTAAGGGCGTTGATCTGCAGAAAACCACTGTTTAGTAGTATAATATCGGCAGGACGTTATATCATGATGTGGACTGGTCGGAACTAATGTCCATTTTGTACTTAATTTCTCCACTTCATTTTAAACATAACTTTACTGCAACTCAATAATAAGGAGGCCTTTAGCTGATAAACAGTCAGAGGGAGAGTATAACCGCTACCGAAGTATGAGAAGTAGCGAACTGGTAGTCTTTGCTGGGAGAGAAACACCGTGTTCTTGGTAACGAATTCGTTACACAGTTGATGGGGAGTGAGTGAAGGCTCGGCCCAGTGTCGTTACGTCTTTTCAGAAATTTATGCAGAGCTCATGATATTGTCTGGAAACCCAAACTTTAGTACCTGAAGGTGCGGTGACTTTTAATTTGTTGCAGAAGGCCAATACATCCTCAAATTTATTTAGAGGAGATTGAATCAAGCCCTACTTCAGTTTTAAATAGATTGGAAATTGAGGCTTGAATAATTGCTTGATATTTCAATATAAAGTTTTAAATTGTTTATTACCTCTCAAGAAAGAGATATTGGGTATCCAGAGGAGTAGAGATAGTCAGATGCTTTAACTTAGTGTGAAACTATAGACATAGGACGATAAGTTATATTATTAAAGATGATAGGCAACTCGTATGAAACTATTCAGGGAGACGTATATTGAGCTTTATTATATATGTGAAGAGATATAGGGAACTTCTTAGCTATACTTGCATAACAGACAAAGAATATTTTTGAACCATATAGGTGAGAAAGCACCCGATTTTTAATAGTGATGTAATGAATATTTTTTATTTTGCGGTGGTATCTTCTGACAAATTTATTCCAACTTAAATCTCGGTCGTTGCGCCTATTTGAAAAAATAAAGAACAGTTTTAAACATAACATGCTCAGATTATTATGAAAATTTTTTGTTTGAATTAGTTCTTTGCAAATCCTTTCTGTTGTGTCAGGAAACTGAAATTGCCTGAAGTCTCTGCTGAATGCAGCCGCCGACCGTATAACACTTACCACTCCTTTTAAATACACCAAGATCTGTAAGAATTTAAGGCGACAAAATTGATATGAAATAAACCAAATGAGCCATAAAAAGTTTTTGAATACACAGTTGATGAAATAACACACAATAATTTTTTTTTACTGACTGTCAACGAAAAAAAGAAAGCAAATAAATAATTATAGTCACTCAAGGAAAAAATAACATTATAACTATACTCAACCTCAAAATTTATGAAGGTTCAAGGCCGGCAAACTTCTGGACACAAGATTTGGGGTGGTAACCATTTATCCAATAATCACTAATATATAATCACTATATTAATATTTTCCTATACCCGTCGTCTTACTTTGCTTTATTACAATAGGGCACTGGGTTCGCGTAATCAACAGCTGTGATGGTTCGGCAAATACTTAAGACATTGCCATGTTAAAGTGCTACACCTAATGTTTGAACTCCCTTGCAAGCAATTAGTTCTAATCCACAGTGCTTAACCACTATTCAATATACAGCTCGCTGAGAATGAAACAATACTAGAGTAACAAAAACTTTTTTCTCAATTATTTTTCAAATTTAGATATGCGTTGTTGGGTTTATTTATTTGACCTAACGCATATGAAAAACATTATAAAATAATGTCAAAATTGTTCAACAAATCTAGTTAATAACCTGAAACAACTACCCTCCATAAATTAAAAAAATCTAAATTACTTTTTTGTTTTGTTTTATGTAACATTCGAGGAGTTATTAATTCAGATTTCTTTGTTGCTTCGATAAAAAAAAGCGAAAGGTGATTGTTTCCTTAATTCTAAACGTGTAGAATCAGAAGGTTTTAATCCTATATGAAACTTAAATTTGGGTACCATATTTCACTGCAAGATATGAAAATAATTTTGAAACACTAAACTTCAAAGAGACGGTACTTTTAGCAATAGTTTGGAAAGGAATCTGATAAAAAAAAAAAAGTTTATAAACTGGATGCTGATTTCTTAAAAGTAGTTTTTTTTATACGGTACTAAAATAGAGCATAGCAGCATCATTAGTGAATGATAACTACAACCAAGTCAACTGTATAAATTTTCTAACTACCGAGGGTGACAACTGAAACGATAGAATCATATCAGATTTGGTAATGCCGTATTTGATATCGTGGAATCCAGGACTGCTTTCTTATTTTCTGCACGTGCTTAATAAATATTTATTCTATGGGAGCGAGACGCCTGAAATCTTAAGGAATGCTCCCCGTGGGAGACTTTCATTTATTATCAGGTCTCCGTGCTAGTACTATTAATAAAGATCTGCATTGATCAAAATGTAATGAAGAATGATGGACGTAGGACAGCTTTCTGTGAAATGAGAAGCCATGGCTGCAATTTTTCATGGAAGATTTGGTCTATTTTAAGGCGATTTGGGAGTCCCTGCACGCGAAACCATTTTGCATCACCGAAAATAAAGTTACCCGCTCGAAGTTTGATTCACAGAGAGGAAGAGGCAGTCCTTCGCCGATAAAAACACGTCACTAATCTAATTTCCTGTGGAAATATTATTTTATCGCAGAGATATATTCAGTGGGGTCGTTTCCATCGATCCGGAAATATTGCTGCAGCCGTACGCGGCAGTCGTTTGCAGGTGCGGATCGCGACATTCCAACAAACTACATTCTCCAAAACAACGCCGGAATCTACTACAAAAAAGTCTGGAGCAAAGAAACCAAACGTTAAGTGTTTTCTTAGAAACTTTGAGGATTCACTGTCTCTGTCTAGACAGTCATATCTTGGGCCTGTATATCCCCTGGCAAGTTAGCAGAAATGTCACCGCAATTTATTTATACTGATAGTTGTAGATACTTAAAGTTAGCAATTAGTTTGTTGCTACGACTCACAGTGCGAGTTATTCTGAGTAAGATTCTGTTCAGGTTTAATTAAGTTTCGTGAATGCAGAAAACGCTCCTTGTAAAAGTCGTTATTTTCTGCCCATAATTACGGGAGCTTATCAAAGTATTGCCTTACCATCACTGGAGTCTTTGTAAATGTACCCATCCTCAAACAGTGACACTGTTTTTTCCCGAGATAATTATTAACATTATGATCATTTATGGAGGTGATTTTAATAACAAAACTAACACGATAGTTTTCAGGATTTGTTTGTTATTTAATTTCAATAAAGACATCTCACTAGTTAATGTGATGCAGTGTACATCCGCCTACCGAGCAAAATATACAGTGGTAGTAAATGTTCATTGAGCAAGCATTAACTATCCTGGGAATTTAATAGGTAATGACTAAGTTATTGCTTGAAAGAAACAGGTTGTTTCAGGAAACTTAATGAAACTCAGAAAGAACTGAATTTTTAGTTGTGGTTGCTTTCTGAACATAACGGTAAGGCTAAAGTCACATAGTAAAAGAAATAACAAGCAGAGAAGTACTGTCAATAACTTGAACACCATGTCAGTCTTCAAAGCAGGCCTTTGCAATCTCTTTAGTGCACCTAATCGTATTTTTTCATTCACAGACTAGCAGATATTTCAGAGAAATCTCATGAGCCAGAAAGGGTAAGTGTTTAACATCAACAATTAGTTTTTGGTTGCTGAAGTCCTTTCGCCTAGATACAGTTAAATACTATTAGGTTCGTGTTTAATAAGGAGTATCTAAAAATAAGTTTCTGTCTCTGACGAAAGTTGATATTTATTACATGTACGTATTTAAGTTCCAAACAGATGGCCACTTTATTAAGCCGCTCTTCTGGGTAGTTTTATATCTATTGGTGAGAAGAATATAAACTTTTGCATCTTGCGCCGTTACTTCAAAGCATTTTCGATAGTGTCCATGTTAACGCCGTCTAACGGTAGATGACATGGTCTGTCCTTTTGTCCTGTGTTAAAAATATGCTGTTAAACCCACTTTCAGTGAAGTGAAGACATTACATCAGATGAGGATATTTAACGTTTAGGTTTACCTATATGTCACACAAATTCGGCGTTGTTCGTGGATCTCTGGAATTATAATACACTGTCATAAATAAGCTGTTCAATCGTTCAAGACAGGAAGAGAAGGAACATATCGTTACCAGTCCAGGTGACTTTAAGGGTAATCTTCTTTTCTCACAATTTCCTTTTCATCTAACAGTGAAACATATAAGCTTCATAGTGGTTAAGACTTGGAACTGCTGGGCAGCTTTACGAATAGCTGACTAAAGTAGATGAGATGCGTAATACTGTCAAAACAACTCCAAAACTGATAGTTGCACTGATGTTGTTAATTGAAAATTAGCTGAGAATCCTATCCCACTTAACCGATTATCATTATTTGATTACGTTAAATTGCTGGCGAAAATATACTCATCTCAGCCTTTAAATATTAGTTTGTCGTAATGTAAATACCACTCTGTATCTTAGATGAGTACTCCTTTCAGGAAATGCTGTCAAAAGATCACACCATTACTCTTTCGATTCTGTTTTATTTTTTGTCTTCTGATATTTATTTATTAAGTTTTTTAAATTTAGTGTATTAAAATAAACAGGATACGTGAATCAAACACAATATGTATAAGCAACATTATCCTACTGTAAATATATCTCTGCTCGAAGACATACTTACATGTATTCTTCGGATTGTTTTATATGTTGTGTTTTTTTTATCTTGTTACTTATTCCATCAATTTTCTGTCAAGTTTTACATTAAACTGAATACGTTAATCAAACTACTACATAATAGATTAAAACTTCAGTAAGGCTAACGTAATTGTGATATATAAATTACGGTAAATATATTTGCGCTTAATGTCGATATTAAAACCCATGAGCGTGTTGTCGTTAAACAAACCACTGCATCATAAATTAACATTTCCATAAGCGAAACTAAATTGTGATTTTTAATTTACTGTAAACATCTTTCTGCTTAATATCGATGGCAAAATCTGATAGCATTATGCTGTTTTATTGAATATCAGCCTTTTAAAATGTGATCCTTTAGTTATCTGTTGACGAAACGATATTTTTCGTTGTGACCACAGATGTAGTCCTAACGAAAGTTGAACTGAATTGAGCTGAAATTTATTTAATTGCGATTGAGTACATACTCGCAGTCATTTAATTGTTCCTTTCTGATTCTGTATTTTGAGTGTTAAATTCCTCCAACCGTCTAGTTTGGCCATTTATGAAATTTAATTTTAAATTCCTTATGAATTCCTGCTAAATTATACATCACTTCCCTTGGTAATTTAATACAATCCTTGACACCCCCACCCATAAAACAAAATTTTCACACTTCCTTTCCAACTTGTGTCCGCGGTGATCTTTTCCTTCCCATGCACTGCTCCATTATTCGACAAATATCTTTCAAAGCCCCATCACCAACATGCGCCTCACTACCATGATCCTCTTCATTCTCCTCCTATCTCCCAATAAATTCAATTGCAGCTTCTTTATCATATCGGTTATTGATTGTGTTCTACGGTAAATTCCAGAGACAAATCTAGCAGCTCTTCTTTGCACCCCTTGCAACTCCTGTATTTGATACACAATATATGGGTCCTATAGTACACCGCTACATTCAACTAATGGTCTTAGCAAGGTTTTGTAACCCAATAACCAAATACATCGTCTCATCGACCTCTCCAGTAAATGCATGATTCTGTAAACTTTTCCTACCACCTGCCCCGTGTGTCCCGCACAGTTGAATTTATTAGCAAATGTTATGCCAAAATATTTATATTTAAAACCTTCAACAAGCAATTCTGGCCCACCCTATAACCATAATCAACGTTTAGTCTTTTGTCTGTATACCTAATAAGCTGACTCTACTTGGCTTTATGCTTAGTGATATAATCCTAATATTTCTTCATGGTTTAGGATAATACTAATATACAATTATCATCTCTACGTATTAATATGGATAATTTTTCATGTAGCTTTGATTTCCTATGTATTATATTGCGTTAAAATATAAGTGAAACTAAAATCAACCGCACATCAGTGTTTAAACCGAATCTAAGGTAATAACTAGAAGAAGTGAATGTTTTTAAATGACAATTACATTTTATTGCTTCTGCACATTAACATTTGGTACTAGAATAAATAGAGTAAAGCTTTTCTAAACACACCAGGACCCGCGAAGCAGCTGGAAAATCCTGTTATTTAATTAAAATGGTAATCGGAGTATTAGTTTAGCTTTGTTTCGTTCTTCAGTAATTTTGATTTTTCAAAACTAATTTTAATTTAAAAGCCGATGTTGATTCCTGAAAATTCACGTAGATATTACTCGTGGAATAATGAATTAAAACAAGTCTTATTGGACATTATGCAATATAAAAACTGCTGAAATAACTTTTCTGTTAGCAAAAATCACATTTCAGCAACCGTAATTTTTGCTGAAGTGCATGATTCCATGTGTGTCGCTATGGATGTGAATCCATTTGTGTTCTTGCTTTAACAACTTTTAGTTTCATCAAAAGCAGGAAGAGCAGCTGCTCCTGCACAATCACTTTACACTTTTAAATTTACGGTTTATAAGTGGAATACATAATACCAAGAATAACAATTAAACTTTAAGAGCCTAACGAATGATTAGATTTCTTGGTAATGTTGAAGTAAAAACATAGCAGATGGTTTTCAGCAGTTTCCATTAAGAGAGTGGCTACCTTAAAATAACTTTTTTCAATTATGGCTTAACGCCTCGTCAACGGTTGCAGTAGGTTTGGAAAATCTTGGAAAAAATGAATTCTGGATGGGCGGACGGGGATTAGAATCCGCATCCTCCCTAACGTGAGGCCAGAGCGTTAATGCTCACCCACCACATTCGGTTGAATAATCTAGATATCCTACAAAAACCAATTCACTCGTGCCACCGCACAATTCATGCCCTATGTTATTTTGCTATTCCGTAGCGAGAAATACGTAGGAATCGTCTCCTCGCGTGCAACGCTTAAAATAACACCTCACACGCAACACTACGAGCCGAATCGCACATGACATCAATCTTCACGACGAACAGAGTTTATTACCAGGCATAAGAATAAATTTAGCTACAAGAGTATAGATCAAAGTTCTTCTATTGTACGTAATGTACTTTTTGCCCAATGTAATTCCTTTAATGTTCAGGACCTTCAACATTTTTGGTTGCGTACTTTAATGAAGTCTCAGTTCCAAAGTCTGATCCATAAACACTTATCGTTATAGTTTTGTGACTTTTATCTCAGTTTTCAATGAGTAAAACTTGTTACTGCGAATTTTACCTGTATTTTACCTATCTTGAAACTTACGTTGTCGAGAGGATGGTGAGAAAGTAAAAAAAGGAAGCAAAAGGTCGTAAATTTATGTATATACACATTTAATTTTAAGAACAGGTAGTATTGCCGCGCACGTTAAGTTGCCACTACCTTGGATCGGGCAGCTGCAATGGGACCAGATCCAAGACCTGGACTTCGTATGCCAGCCGTCCCGATTGCAGCTCATGTGCGGTCTAACACAATCACCTAGGCAAATGCTACGATGGTCTAAACTCCAAAATAAAATACTTTTACCGTATAGAACACAAGTTACACGTTTTGCAGGTAGATGTTAAATCCGTTCTTGGGATAAACGCTCCAGATATAACAAATATGGTTTTTTGCCGACGCTGTTGACATCTGACGAGTCTTGACAGGGTTGCCGGCTTTTTAAAAACCTCGTGGGTGCTCGTTTGATGACTCCTTTTTTATTTTTTTTTACTAAAAAAAACACCTTACTGATTTTGACTGGACCTTCATTGACGGGTTGCTGATATGACCTCTGATAGAGAGTAATATAGGCCATAAAGGGCCTCTTATTTTTATCCTAAAAATATTTAAGGTTAAAAAAAAGAAAAAAAAAAAAAAAAAAAAAAAAAACTTCACAAACACGAAGTCGCGAGAACCAGCAAGTCTTGCATAATCGTGAAAATCTCATCTAAATCAGTCCAGTAGATTTCAAGTTATAAGGTAGACAGAGCAGGACAAAGATTTTGCATTTTCTAAATTTATTCCATACCACAAATCACACCTACACTTACCGCACACTAGATTTGTTTTAAGTATGGGCTAACGTAGTATTTACTTTCTCCTTGAGCATGACGCGCACGCTCGCATGGTAAGCAAGCGCGATCTAGTTAAGACGTTTTGCATTGCAAGTGGTGTGTGAGATAGGTAAAACAGGTATCAATCAAAGCCGATTACTGGTTAGTTTTGTTGTCTATGTTCATGGGTGCTCCGCACCCACTATTGCCCTCTCATGGGTGCTAGGGCCCCCGAACACCCACAGAGTCGGCTCCCCTGAGTCTTGACCCTTCTTTCAGTTCTTAAGAGCTACTACAGTTTTTCAAAAAATAAAAAAATATCTGTGGCTTTGTTTTCGGTGTTTGTATGTCATTTTGAGCGAAAGAGCCAGTTATTCAGGAAGCAGCTTCAGCCGCAGAAACCCGCTACATCCGCTTTAATTTGATCATCGTTTAACGTGTCGCGCACGGGCGTCAACCACACATACTTTGCGGCGGCTGGACTGCGTCAACATTTCGGCCTGCAAACAGCGAGCCAGCCAGACCGCACAATGGGCCAGCTCGGGAACCTTTAATTCGCAGCTTATTAGCCACGCAGAGGCGCTTAATTCAATAACAGAATTATTTGTGCATAAACACGGCTCGAAAAAACAAGCGACACGCTGGCTCGTGCTCTGTTTGCGGTTATCCTTTAATCGATGGATTCACCCAGAACTGTTGGTGCAAAATATCCCTCATCTGCTCGGTTCATTACTAGTACCTCGCATAAGCACCATGTTCTCTAACTGAATAACAGGACATTCGGAGATAACAGAGATACAACAACCTGTTATTATCCATGTTTTGGGCATTTTTATGGATCTAGATTAGTTCACAGTCGGACGATATGTCCAGGATGTTAAGTTCCTATTTTTCCAGGCTTTGAGTTATCAGGATCGCAGATCTTGACTGCGTGACTTGATCTGTTCTGTTTCTTGAGATTGATCACTTCTGAATCTCCAAAGTCGAGCTAAGCCCTTAACCCATTTCACAAAGTTTAAAAATGAGAAAAAAAGTTTTTATAAACAAATATCTGAATTTTTAACATCAGAGGTAATGATTTCGTGACCTGATCTTGGTGAAATACGAACTTTAAGAATTTCTGTTCAGTTTGAAAACACTTAAATGAGAAAGAGATAGACGATCCTTTTATCTGTTCATGTAATGACCGTTTTTTAAATTTGTGCATGTCTCTCTGACTGTCAGTTTCGATGAACGATACTCAAGCAAGTATCATTAGTCTGATTTTGATAGTTCTGAATAGTGTGCAGCCCTTGATCTTGGGAGTAATAAAAGTAATTTTCTTTTTGATGTGAAATTAGAAAGCTCAGAAATTTAAGACAGGATTAGACAAAATTAGTGTCCATTATTTGGTGAAAGTGATTAACCCAAAAACTACTGGCCGGATTTTGGTAGTTTTTCGAATAATATCCAGCACGTGGTTCCTGGGGTAAAATATTGTATGTTTCATTTTGATATAGAGTAGGAAAATTGAGAATCTAAGAAAAAAAGTGTTCACAAAATCGTATTTTCGCGACTCACTCAAGAACTATTTGTCGGGTTTATTAAATTCATGCTGTAGAGATTCTTACCGAGATTCCAGTGTAGCAGCGACATTGTATCATTCCCTGACATTAAGCTACTTTGTTTTTGTCTCACTGTCGATGTGTTAATTGTGATATAATTAGTTTAAACTGTACAATAGCAGCACACGTAAATGAAATTTTGGGAAACAATTATTTATTGTAATATACGATTTGTGAAGAAAGTAACATATTGCGTCTGTAATAACTGATACCACTCACTCACTTGATGTATGCAGTACATTCTGCGTACACGAGGTGTCTCCTGAAGAGTATAGTAGGGTAGCGGATGGTACGTTGCACATCAAAGACACTTTACTGGCATTTTATAAACTGGGTTCTTCCAACCTTTGGCACGAATTGGTTGTATAGCGTGCCTTGATGGCTGGCGTCGTAGACGACTGGTTGGCTACCTTGAACTGCGACGATGTGAACCGCGACCGGAGGTGGTCCCTGTCCTCGTTAGTTCAGGCTGCTACAACGTCCCGTGCACGGAGATGAGCTCCGTGAAGAGTTGTCGGACAGCGGATGGGGCGCGTCCGCGACAGAAGTCAAGGGCAGTACAACCCACGAATAGTAAGTTTGTGGGAGCTACAAGAGTCCAGCCGTGGCAGCCAATGGCAAGTCACATATCACAGTCTTGGCAGGCCACTTACAAGTTACGCCCACCAACCAGCAACGCGACTGGACGCCAAAATTGTTCCACGTTATTGTTTTTACACCAATAGACTTCCCTTCTTTGCTACCATTTTTCCCCACATTCACTCATTATCTGTTAACACACTGTAACAGCCCTCATACCTGAACTTTAAATAGTATTGTATTGGATGAAGTATTTGTAGTGAGCTAAAGTTTGTTTGAATATGATCTGGTATGTTTGTTTTGCAATTTCTTGTAAATCAGTGTATATTGACTTTGTTTTATGAGAAGAAATTATTTAAAGGCCATTTAATATGTTTAAGAACCGAATTGTGCAAGAGAATTGCTTAAATGTGTGTAATTCCAAGTATTAATGCAAATTATGACGTCTACAGGACAATATTCTACAGTTTAAAATGATTTCTGTAAATAATACATACCATACTCGCGTGTCGCTCATATCACGTGACACATTTTTATCCATTATACGTGTATTTTAGACTCACAAATCATGTAAATAGTGCAAGTTACTTTGGTGGAAAAGATGGTTGCTGTAAACAAATACCGTTCGTAAGCCGATTAACGCGTCGCTGTCAATTCGCCTATCTAAAATTTAAACCGCAGGTAGCTTATTCCAAGATATCTGTAATCAATAGATACAGAACCACGGCAAATTTTGTCCAGTGGTCCTTGAGATATAGATACAAAACCATAGCGTGTTGTAATGGCAAGGCATGTCGATACACGTTGAACTGTCGAGTCCTGCTGGCACCGCTGCAAGAATTTTCAATTCAATAATTGAATTGAGTTGACAAGCCATTCCATTTCCCATCTCGACAGCTTGGGATGTAACATTCGCTTCAACCTGCAGTATTTCTTAACACTGAGACAATGCTAATCTTATTGTTTGTGTCAGTTTTTACTCCAGGGATAATATGAGCGAGAGATCTTTAGGAAGAAATATAACGGCAGTTAGCTGGCGACAGAGAGCCGAGCCAGCTGCCTTATGAAAGAACCGCAAAGTCTTTTTGTGCTGAGTCAGCGACCTGTAACTGTAAATTAGAGTTGATTTCTGGGGTATATAATTTTAGTCAATAGGTGGAGGAGACTGCTTATGATCTGCAATATTGCTGATTTCAAATTTTAGGAATTTCTTTTATATATATACTGACTGTTAAAACTAGTGTGAAAGATTGTAGGACGCAATAGTATGCATCAAAATGAAACAAAAATGTCTGATAATCATTGTGCCGAAAATGCATACTCTCGGAGTAGCAGCAAATGCGTAATGTGACGTCCGTTCCAGGCAATAGATGTTATGTTCATTCTAACTGGGATTGCGTTTTCAAAGCCCCTCAGTATGTACAGAACGAACCATGTTAGCGTTAAAGAGTGAGTGATTCCTTACGGCGATGGGCATGGCATGCATAGCCATGGACGGGCATCACACTCAGCACCTGCTATGAACACCGAAGGCGTGTGTTCGCTGCCTAGTGTTTATCAGACATTTTTGTATTATTTTGGTGCATAATATCACCTCCTAAAATATTTCAGACATTTTTAATACCTTGTATTTATTTACATATACGTAACCAGATTTTTACCAGTCTAGATCTACACTTATTACAGCCGAAGCATGCAAATCATGCGTCTTAAAAATTCAAGATGGTGTATGCCATGAGAGTCACTAAAATTTACTGTAATGCATTAGATCACTAGATATTCGTGGAAACTAGTAACATTTTGAAAAATATTTAAAAGAGAATGAGTTTTTAATCCGCAGATATCATTATCAAGGGAAATGTTGAGTTAGCTGCGTTGGTTATGTTTCTTGCCAGCCTCTGATGGAGCCAGCAATTTCAGAAGTTTCATTCTCATTTGCGTAATTTTCAATATAAAATCACATCGCTATCTCTTCACGTAGGAGTATGCGTCAACGGTTTAATTCCGTTACTCGTAGCGAATATTGTGCACAGAAAAATTCAACTCATTTATATCACTAAACGAAACTAGACGTGATGAAGAATGTGGTTCCTAAAACTGTGAATATTAACGTCCACTTTCCTACTAGTATTATTAAATTATCTGCTTTAAAATTGCTACAGTTATCTTAGCTTCTTCTTATTCCTATTTTCAGTTTTGTTACTTTCTACCTCTTAAAATCATTTTCTTCTTCTAAAAAAATATACCTTAACTGTGTGTATTATGTGGGTGCTACACTTGTCTCAGTCAATTCTGATTAGTCTTCCGTTGTCCACTCAAGATTAATGATAATACAATTTTATTCTTCTTTCTCCCATACATTCTATTGTAGGCCTATTTGATATTTTAACAAAATCGTAAATCGTACACTTTTAACATGAAGGGAGATCGGCTAGCAAGATAAAACTCTTCTTCACCATTAATAAAACATACCAATCGTTTACTGAAAACTTTTATACCTTAAAAACAAATACACAGAAAAACGGAATGAAAGCAACTCAAACGTAAGAATATCGAGATAGGTATAGGAATAAAAGCAGGTAATTCTTTATTGTACTACAACACTTCACCATTGACTACCATTATATATTGTGCAGTTTATTTTACTATTCTGTAGTTTTTTTACTTCTTCCTTTAATACTTAAGAAAATGGAACATTTTATCATTTAAAAAATTTTGAGGAGAATTTTAATCAGAATGAATACTAAGCAAGGGGTTCATGCTAAGGACGGCTTTGATAAACTACAGCCTTCTTTTACTGTGGAAATCAAACAAAACAGGATGCAATAGTAAGACCACGTAAAAAATTAATTTACCTTTCATATCATCCACGGTTGGTACTTAGATTGTAAACACGAATGAATATGAAACCTACGGTAATTAAACACGACGTTATTCGTGGGGAGTGGTTCCCGAAAATAATGCAAATCAGAGATGTTGGTGGCTTAGCAGAGAATCGAAGTAGTTTTCCCTGACATCAATATTATCCTCTACCCGTTTCCATTGATGAGCTAACATAAATAGCTGACAGACGTGTTAACGGGTAATTTAGTGACTGTAAGCAAATAATTGAGGCGTGGATTGTAAAAAAAAAAAAACAACTTACGAATTATGGACACCATGTTTTAATGTAGCCAAAATTTTCAATTAACGGCGTTGTTTGATATCAATAAGATAAGCATTCACCAATTCATGTCTATAAATAACAGAAGTTTAATTTTAAAAAAATTATATCTTTGCAGTGTCTCAAGTCACAGTTACAAAAATTAAAAGGATCAGAAACATTAATTCTGGACGTTTCTCACCGTCAAATCTGGAGCCGCTATGAACGGATATAACGGTGAGTTATGAAGGTCGATTTGATTTGATATTACATGCGATTGGACTTATGACCCGGAGCCAATAGGCCAAGATTCTTACATAATATTTTACGCGCTTGTGTATCTTAAAACTTTTCTTCCGCTGGAGTTATATCATTAGGAAGCTTCTTCAATAACTTATCGCAATCCCTTACTCCTTTATATACAATTATAATAGCTTGCTCGTTTCATCCTGAAATCAAGTAGTAATTTAAGGTGATGATACTCTCTTCCCTTTCGCATACTACCACATATGCCTAGCACGTACTTATCACTCACCTCACTAGCCTCCTGATCTCCATGACTCTTTCCTTGCTGCCTAGAGACGGTAGGGGATTCGGGGGCAAGCAACTCGAAGGAATTAACCAAGCATTCTCCTGGAGTGATTTTCAAAAACCGAAATCTGGGTGGTCGGACTGGGATACGAACCTTCGTCCTCTGAAATGCGAGAGCTGAGTGTTACCGCTCACCAACCACGCTCGGTTCTATGACTTTACCATTTCGTCAACTCAGGAAACAGATGATTTTTGAAAACTGAACACACGCCACTGTATGCGACTTTAACGTGGGACAACGTCATCACAGAGGGCTTGCGGAACTTGACGTATCGAAAAGGACGAATCGATAAACATGGTACTTCACTGTCAGTGTTTTGATGGGGTCGACTTTAGTAGCTAGAGTTGTGCCTTTGACTTATTAACTACAGCAATGTATAAAAAAACTACTAAAATTACTAGTTTCTCTGTTTAATTACGGAAAGTAATAAGTACTTTTCTGCTACACTTGTTTTTCGTGGCACAATACTGTACAATTACCTTTTACTGATTAATGTAATCCTTTTATAACTCATTTAGTTCTCCTGATTAACAACGTCAAGACTGTTGTATTGTCAGTTATTTTCCGCATTATAAGGAAGAAAGTTGAGCAACCTTGGAATCGCATTTCGCATGCGGTTAACATAAAGGTATACGTTATCTAACAGCAATTTGCAAGTTGGTTTCCACGCAACATGTCCATCAACGTGAAATAACATTGCGTAATAAAAGAAACTCTCAACGTTTTATGGCAGAGTAGAATGATTCCACTCTGACTTAATAGTTTGTGCAGAAAACATTGTTTCTGTTTACAAGACAGCCAGATTATTATCCCGAAATTAAATAACATCGAAATGTAATGTTATCAGTTCCGGGAATCCAAACCGGCGATTGAAGTATGCTAATACAACTTTTTTGTAGTATATTTTCTCTGCTACCGTGCATCGAGCAAGTTATACTTATTGAGATAGATCTAATTTTTTCGCTTCTGCTTTTATAGTTTTTATATCGACTTAAAATAAATTTAACACAGTTGTACTTCTCTGCGATCTTAATGGTTTAAAAAAAAAAAAAAAAAAAAAAAAAAAAAAAAAAAAAAAAAAAAAAAAAAAAAAACCATACATCTCTGCTACGTCTTTTGTTTGATAGTAATCATTTAATTATACTCTGCGTCATTTAGTTTTCTAAACATCACACAACTTATTAGAAGTACTACGAATGGAATGTATATTTCACTGTGAAAAGACGCTACTCTACCGCTTTTGGTGTTAATTACTTAAGGTAGGCTATCACTCTATAGTATAAGTATTATCGTAATTTTTAGAAACTTAATTTTTACTAGCAACACCGGCTTAAAAATGTTTTCGATGTCCTCAGAGATTCTAGCTTCAAAATGCATACTATGCCTGCCCTTCCAGACATCGGCCATTATTACAGAGTGTATTAACTCCGTATAAAATTTATCTGATTTCTGTTGCCTTCCGAACTGTGGTTGAAGTTATTTAATGTTACTGTAGATAACTGGGAGCTGCTGCTGTTGTGCGAGAAGATCTAAGAAGGACGAGAGTGATACCAGTTGAAACCTTTTTCGGTTTTTTTTTGCTTGGGCTTTACGCTTCGTCGACAGCGAGGTCATTAGAGGCGGTATGAGATTTGGACAAGGAACGGGAAGTAATTCGGCCATGTCCTTTTTGAAGGAAACATCCCGGCATTCGCCTGGAGTGATTTGGGGAAACCATGGAAAACTCAAATCTGGGTGCCCGGACGGGGATTCGTACCCGCGTCCTCCCGAATGCGAAGCCAGAACAATAACCGTTCACCCACCACGCTCGGTACCTGTTTCGGGTGCTCTTTTCAAAGTCATGAAAAGAGTTGCGTGGTTTTACTTCTCTAACCAACGAATGATCACTATCAACGATGGGATGACAGCACTTCATACACATTATGGAAAAGCTTTTGAATTAACTCAGGCCTTTCGAGCACAATTTGGAGATTGGGATCTGTGCTCCATCACCTCGCAGGATACAGAGTATTATCAACTTAATCTAGTATCTGGGTTCCAATTATAGTTTCCACATCTAGGCGACCACTGCACCCAAAAGGATTAATAACTCAAAAAAAATAGTAACCCCACACTAGGTGATACAGAATCATGTTAAAAATGACAGCTATACTAAATTAAATTCAATGTTTTTAGTATCATAACATGTTGATTCAGAACTGCGCATACTGTCCGGTTCAAACATAACCGTACCAGATTTCTGTCTTTCGGTAGCTGAAACCTTAATTTAAGTTACCTTCAACGTTATGGGTACAAAATGTACAAGACAGGAATTCTTCACGGGTCTTCTGCCGGATAAGATCTTTTAAACACGACGTTTCGGCAGTCACCTCCGCTGCCTTCATCTGGTAATCGCGATGACAGCTCACCAGATGAAGGCAGCGGAGGTGACTGCCGAAACGTCGTGTTAAAAAAGATCTTATCCGGCAGAAGACCCGTGAAGAATTCCTGTCTACCATTCGCCGGGAAAAACTTAATTGTCACACAAAATGTACAAGTTACCCAGATAATGAGCTCCAACTGTTGCTATACGTCTGGCTTCAATTCAAACAATTTTCTTGGTTATTTGCCGTCGGTATTTTGGATATGTCTTTCTGTGCAGCCTTTAAAATGAGCTATCTGATGATAAAACGATGTTTATCAAGTAACGGGCTTCTTTTAAAAGGAATGAAAAGTAGATTGGCATCAAGATCCACTATCTTATTGCAATAAGCGATGATTAAACCAATCTGAACAGTTTTGGAACTCGCTTCAACCTGCAGTCGTGTAAGCACCGCACCACAGATTTTCCCAACGCTGCTGTGTGACACAATTTCCTATGACCCTTGAAGAGTTTTCTGTCATATAAGAAGCCAAGTACTTTTTGGAATCTAATCTGGGATTGAGGGAAGACGGAAAAGAAGAAAAACTGATGATTTTTAAAAATTGTGCAATAAGGAAGAAAGATAAAATAAAGAATGAATATGTCCAGGAAATTATGGGCGAAGAAATGAATTTGTAGGAGAAACAACCAAAACGAGGGGGGGGGGGAGGAAGGCAGGATTTAAGATACGTGTTACTGCTTCAGGCGCCAGTTGAAAGGAAAGGTTGTTGAAAATAACAAAGATTAGAGTATTTACTAATATGTAGGCGACGGTGAATGTAAAGCACTACGTCAATTCAGTGTAGAGATTCAAGGTATACGTACATAGAAGAAAAGAGGGTACAATTTATCTTTTAAAAATATAAGGTCCGTTTGTTAATGAAAGTGACGCCTGATCGCCAAAGTGAGTATTCGCGACTTCTCACCTAGCATTCGTGTGGACACCATATGCAGCCGTATCGTCTGCCTGTGTGCTCAGCTGTAGACGTTTATATTGATTAAGAAATTTTTTTTTTTTACATTTCATTCCTCCCAGCTGAAGGCTGGGAGGCGGGCTGCTGGAGAGTCACAGGAGACTCTTTTCAGCCTAACTACACTACGGGGAGGGAGGGGGGGATGGAAGGTCGGCCGTGGCCTTGTAGGGAACCATCCCAGCATTCACCTAGAGTGTCTGAGGGAAACCACGGAAAACCTCAGACAGGATGGCCGAACCGAGTTTAACCCCGGTCCTCCCGAATGGCAAGTGGCAGTGCGAAATTGCACTGCCCAAGCCTCGGTGAAGAAAATTTTCACCCGCCAATAATTACATATAACTTCTAATTTGATTCTTGACTGCAAGAAACTTGACTCACCTCTGAAATTCACCTTCAGATACGTTATGTTCAAGGCGGATTAATGTGAATGATCAGCAAAACTCAGGCCGACATTCTCTGAAGAGGGTTTTGTTCGTGATAAGGACAGTAAAATTCAAAAAGGGATATGACAGCTATCAATTGATTTTATACAGATTTTGAGGTCAGATTTGTACACTATTGTTTCAGATAAACCGAATTTTCAAAATTTTGCTATCGATGTGTTTTTATACTACTACAAAACAAAAGATTAGGCAGTGCTTTATCATTTCTAACTCAATACCACCAGGAAGGATTTGAATTTTTTGATCATATCGTTACAAGAGATGAAACTGGAGTGTCTCACAAGACTCCTGAATTCAAGGGACAGTGCTTTTCATTTATGGCTTTACACTTCGTCTACGCCGAGGTAATTAGAGTTGGTATAGGACTGGGGACTAGGAACGGGAAGGAATTTGGCCTCTCCTTTTGGAGGAAGCATCGCGGCATTCACCTGGAGTGATTTTGGGAAAAGATGGTAAACCCAAATCTGGATGCACAGAAGGGGATTCGAACTGACGTCCTCCCGAATGAGAGGCCAGAGCGTTAACCGCTCATCCACCACGCTTGGTCCAAAGGACAAGCAATGGCATAGCAACGCACATCGTCGCCAACCAAAGAGAAAGGCAGGAATTCAGCACAAAAGCTCATGAGAACTGTCTTTTCAGACAAGACAGGGATCATGTTACTGTATTTTATGGCCAGAGGCACAGCAACCAAATCTGATGCACACTAGCTAACCAACCTGCCCATGAATCTGTAAATACATTGATACAAAGTTTTACACAGTTTCCATCTTATAATTTTATATTAATTAATACTTTCATTTGTTACCTATACTACCATTTTTGTTTTATTTAATTACCTTACATTTAATTTAATTGCTACGGATCACACGCTCCGATGGCAACTTCCTAATACATCCATTTTCACATGGTTAAATCGTGTAGAATACTATAAGCTAAAGTAATATATTTTCAACTAGACCTGGGTGGTGAAATAGGAAGATGGATGTAACCAAATAAACGATCGATTTCTGCCAGAAGGAAGTGGTTATGCTTTCTTTTCTAGATAAGGGGCTCAGCAACTGAGGGAAATGTTGCTCAAAAAAGTAGTAAAATACAGTTGTAGGGATTTTTTTCAATGGTAAAATTAACAGCAATATTGCAGGAAGAACAAAGCCTGTTCTAGAAATCCCCAGTTTATTCCAGACGGGTGTTGGGATAGTTCAGAAAAGTAAGCTCTGAGCGTTTTATCCATTCACCAAATAATGCAAATCAACGTACCGCAAGCTAAGTAGAAAACAGAATGGAATAAATCAGTCTATAAACTGCCAGCCCTTAATATCACGGCATACTGTGCCCTAGGAAGCTGGTTATTCCTTTGTGGCAGCCATATATGAAAGACCACAAATGTGTTGTGAACTGTCGATTCAAAGATTATTGAATCGAATCTAAAGACTTAAACGTGTGATCATCTCTTTTTAAGCCTTCAAAGCTTGTGAAAACACGTGTTGTCACAATCCGAAGAGGTTTAGCTCGATTCTTTCCGTTGTTGACACCTGTGTCTGTTATCCGGGTAGCCGTCGTCAATCACTCTTGCACCATCGCTCACCACTGACGGGTGTGCTGGCTGATGGATGGGCTGCAACACGCACTCGTCCTCCGCTGGAACTGGCTATCAACAGTCCCAGTGTCGTCCAAACAGAACTTCAGTGCATCACTGCAGTTAAGCCAAATATATTAGCCACAGTACGGATGTTATATAATCAGCAGAATTTTGAAATTTATACTGGTCTGTATGGTGACAGACCATTACATTTTTACTAGAGTTGTACCGTTAGATGTCTATAAAAAATTTATACAGAAATTACTCCGATTTGTTGCAGTTAAGGGTACATCTAACTTCCATAAATGAAATAAAAATATGGTGTTTATTCTTCAGACCCACATTCAAATTACATGCTCCAATTAGAAACACGATTCACGTAAGAAACTTCTCTCTCAATAGGTGCATTTTTCCTTCAATCCAAAGTAAGGGCGAAGAACATTGATAACTCAGGTAATCAGGTTTCACGGGCTACGTATAGGTCAGAGATAATTTCCTGAGGTTAGATGTTTATTTATACGCAGCAATAAGAATGTGTACAAGGGAAAATGCGCTATACTAAATAATTACTACGACGTCTTGTTCGCCTTCTTTCAAACACGTTTAAACAATGTGGTTCCTTGATGTTAATTCAAGATCTATAGTCGGAGAGACGAAAAACAAGTTAATTAAAGTTATTTTAACTATTGTGTGTAAATCAGTGAAAATTAGGGAAATTATAATACGCACAAACCGTATACGAAAATTTTAATTAGAATATGGGGTCGTCACAATTCCGTGGCTGCGAAAATACCATCTAAATCCTTAGTCTGAAATTGAGGAGACAGTAATTCGTGCTGTGATAAAATATTTATCTAAGAACAAGATCAAGTCCATTCACGTTATTATGATGACAAGATGTGAAAGTGGTAGTCAGTTCTAAAGTAGGGCTAAAAATTGAGCTTCTGACTTTATACGGTGAGAAGCAGTCAGGTGATCGCCACTAAAAAAGGCTGCTTGAGATGACCACACGGGAACATTACCGTTTCGGCAGATGGGGTAAATATCAAGCATTCCAAGAACAGGAGGATCAGGAGAAGAGGGCAAAATGTTCGTAAGTGATCAGATTGCAATATGAGTTAATTTGAAGGATGATAAATGTTGCTTGGAGCAAAGAACAGAAAACTGAATGAGATAAGTCTAACTGGTTAACATAAAGAGAATGACTGTAACTTCGAACAAAGTGGCTTCTTTGCACTTCCATGATCGGTTCTCGAATTTTGAATGACGGAAAGATTGGTTTTCGTTAATCTGAAAGCGAATTAATTCCATCATCTCTCTACAAGTGAGGTTAACAACAACTCAATTTTTTTCCTAATTTGATACCGGCCTGCTGTTTTTTACCTTCATTTTTCTTTCTTTCTTCTTTTTTATGGCATTCGGCAACTTAAGCCATACAGCCAGCTCAATGTGATCATGACTCGCAGTGTATCAGTTTCTCCAGTACTGCGGACATTACAGGACGGACACAACATCACGAAATTAACACACACACACACACACAACACTCGAACACCCATGCCCTCGGACTGACTGGAACCGGCCATCTGTTTTTCTACCTGTTTCCCAAACTTCAAGATATCTTCCTATGTTGAAAATTCCTTCTAAACGCGACACCGGAGGCCTGGCGTCAAATGACTGACATTTTTGTCAAACGAGGGAGCCAAGAATTATGGATACTAGTTAACGCCGACAGACCACGTTATTATTATAAGAAGTGAATCGAGCTCTGAAAATGTTTTAACCAATAAGGGTGGTACAGAAAAAAAGATAGACAGTAAGTTTATTCCTTTTTTTCCTGTTTCAACTATAACGGTGCGAAACTGTGAGAGGTGGATATTGATTCGTGTCTTCTGGCGAGACAATTTTTTTCCTTATTGCTTTACGCCTCATCGACGGCTAAGGTCATTAGAGACGGGATGGGACTGGGGACAGGGAACGGTAAGTAATTCGGCCATGGCCTTTTTGAAGGAAGCATCCCGGCATTCGCCTGGAGTGATTTGGGGAAACATGGAAAACCCAAATCTGGATGCCCGGACAGGGATTGCAACCCGCGTCCTTCCGAATGCGAAGCCAGAACGTTAACCATTCACCCACCACTCTCGGTAAGACAGGACTGACGGTGGACCTGCGTCAGGGTGAGGAAATCACTTTTTGGTCTGGGACGCAAAGGGGCGTTCTGGACTGACAGCCGTGTTAATGTATTTAGTGTTCTCAGTTATTATAAGTTTTTTGGTAAACCCACCACATTGCGTGTCCATATTGTTTCCAATCTGTGATCTATTATCTTGGTTGCCTGGTAGGTTTGGAGGACGCATCACCAGGATGCAGTCAACAAGTCAACAGAAAAACTTCTTTTATATATATATATATATATATATATATATGGCCTTCGGTCATTGCGACCATTTAGCCAGCTGCAATTTGTTTTGTACCAACTGTTGTATCAGACTTTAACTTTGATATTGTGAACACTACAGTGAGGACAGCACAAGACGAACACAACACTTAATTAAAACCACCCATGCCCGCGGCCGGACTCGAACCGGCGGCCCTTGGAATGCGAGGCCAGCGTGCTAGCCACTACACTGCCAGGACCGGTCTACAGAAAAACTATAAGATAACAATCATATTAATACATTGTGCCTCACTTGACTTGAACCCTCTTAGAAAAGAGATCTGGAAAACAATAATTTTCTCCGTAATTTTTTGAAAACTAGGGCTAGCTGAGTTGTGTTTACAAATTATAATGATTTGTTTTGTGTGATGGAAACAATAAGATTTAACAGCGTATCTGATGCTCGGGCACGTTTAGAGACTTCGATTCAATTTTATTAATATAGTAAATGGTATCATGTTATGTCGGGTTTTGTTTTGACAATCATTCCAAAAACATGTAAAATTTTCTTTGTTACGTACGTGTTTCTTGTTTTGTAAGTGTTTCTTCTGCTTTTGTTTTGACTTTTTCTGTGCACATGATGTAGCCTACATATAATGAATTCACAATTCACCTTTTTTCTACGAGAATAAATATTTCATTGTCCAACTGAAAATTTAGATCATTTTTAAATTACGGTATTATCTCATCATCATCTGTATGTAGCATAAATCAAATTAATAGTAAATTATCATAATGAGCTGATAATATTTCCTGTATGTAAAACATTTTTATCTATTTTTAATTAATTATTTCAAGTTCTATCTCTTTTTCTACCAGAATGTTAAATTTTAATCACTTTCAAATCATACAAAAATAATACAGACGTCCTCTGTGCCTTGTGTATTATTAGAGTTTGAATTTTCGTGTTTGACAGTGGGGCTTACCCCATCCCTTGTGGCAGGCATTAACGCCTCTCGCCCGGCTGGCCATTACCGTCCACCGGTGCAGAAACACCTGCTGTTGCAAGGCCGCCCTAATGGACTTCTTTATGGCGGCAGTTCGGTCGACGCCGGAAGTTAATCCAGTGTGCGGAAAGCGCTGCTGCTGATGCTGAATGGATTCACTTTTGTTAGAGGACGTTTCTGCTGCCAACGAGGCGGTTGGATGAGCGGAAATGTTCGCACGCGCCATTTAGGAAGACTTACATTTAATTCCTCGTCCCACAATCCAGAATTTGGTTTCCCGCAATCACTGTAGGTCGATGCCTGAATGGTTTCTTCATAAAAGTCATGGACACTTTTCTTGCCGCCAACAAGCCTATCGCGGCTCTAACCACATTGTATCATATATAATCATTTGTTCCTCTGTTAGGAGAAGTACGTGGCTATAATCTGTTAGTCATTTGCAAACAGTTATTTAACTGTCACTTAGTGCTTGCCATTAATTTTTAGAAGATAATCAATATCAGAAAATTGTTTTTCGGTTTGAAACACCAAGAAGCTCATTTTAGATTTACAGCCAGGAAAGAAACAATGTAAAATGATTCATAAGAATGAAGTAAAAGGCTCGAGGTGTTCCTTTTTAAGTACCGCATTGATCTGGACGCATAATTTTTTTAAAAAATTTCATAAAAGTGCTACTGTGCGTGTCGGCAAAGAACGTTAAGCGCTTCCCCTGTGTCGCCGAAGACCTTGGGATTAATAGTTTTCAGCGTGTAAAATGAATAACAAGCAATATAAAGAGAAAGCGTGCTTTGACATGACAGTCGAGTTATTAGCGGGACATTTTTACAAAAACGGTAAGGGATCAGTGTAACTAACAAACAAACAGCTGAAAGGAGAAATGTTATGTTTCAAATTTTTCTACTGTTGGAAATTATGTTACATATTCAGAAGCCTTGAGGTCATGAGAAAAAGGTGCGGATATACTGCGCCATGAGAAATGTTGATTGAGTGCGCGGGGAGGTCAAATGTAAAACTCCAACCAAAAGATTAGTTCGGCAACATCGGTCTGTAAGTGAGTGTTTTCTGACTCCATGTGACACCCTGTGAGTCGAGCCACGCACACTTTGAATGGCATGAGTACATACCCACTAGAAGCACTGTATGAAATGATCGCAGGTCGATAGGAATCATCTATCCGTGTGTTGTCTATCTCAGAGACAGAGCAGTGGGTTCGATGACACAAAGCGCCAAGAACAGCGACAATATGCTGCCGCTACCTGGAGCGTACAGAGCGCTGTGATGTTGCCGCTCAGACGTGCTCTCCTTGATAAGAATTAAATTAATTTTGTTAGTATAAATTATCTGTAAAAATATTATTAATGATTGAAATTACTGATATGAGGAATCGGAATGTTGCTTTACATATTAACAACACCCTTGTTCCTACATTTGACATTAATATATGTTTATTACATAATTATTCTTCATCAAACGTTATTAACAATAGTATGACACAATTATAGGATTTTAAGATTTTAATGGGTTGATTTTACAGCAGGTCTCAGGGTTTCCATATGTCCGTTCATTAAGCTCAGCGTGGCAATAAGATTTCTCTTATGGCGACACTGCGTTGATAGATGTGATAACGATTTGCGGTGATCACCATATCAGCGGAGTTACCATTTAACAGGAGGCGCCGAGTCTGCTGCCCGCAGCCGTCCGAGGCGATGGTTCGATTCTCTGCTGGCCGTCGGAGACCTGCGTCCATTCGGATAACGACATGGAACACAAGAATCACCACAGACCGCCTAGTACATTTCATCCTGCAGGCTGGCCACGCACTCACCACACAGATCGCTATTTACTGCACTCTCTCCACCGCGTCACCCTAGCGACCACGCTTTGTTCCTTCACTGAGAGGTACCCGGCCCAAGGACGTATTCCAGAACACAGTTGGACAGTTACCGTTACTTTTATTCGCACCGTGCACGTGTGCAAGCTGAGGGGTCCAGCTCCTCGCAATGTAGCAACACACTTAACCATTCTAATACCATGCGTTGAGCTGGTAAGTACAGCTGCAGGGCCGCACTCGGCCGACATATCTTCAATCAGAATATACAGCTGATAGTCTCTAATCGTTGTGGTGGTGGTGGCAAAATAAGCCATAAATGCTGTACGCTACAGATAACAACCATCCATAAGTCTCCCTGCTCAGTAAAAACCGATAATCGACTTTCATCAACTACTTCAATTTAACTGTTATCCAAGATTATTTTTTTCCTACGTCAGCCAACTGTTCATTAGTTTGTTTTGCAGTCCTCTGATATCTTAGTTGATTAATATCAAATTGCATTTAATTTAAATCAATCCAATAAAAATCATCAAGTTAAGCGTAACCATTTGTTTGATAAAGATTTGATCTTTCGTAATCGTAATAAATATCAATATTGAGTTAATAAGAAATAAGAGCAACAGCCTTTTTTTAAATTATTTCAGGATTTTAGCAAAACGAAATGTTTAACCACCTGACTCTTGGAATATATAAAACTAATTTATGAAAAACGTAAATATCTTACAAATTTGTTGCGTACAGTTTCAGAGAAAAGCTGATCTTGTTTTACTAGAAAATTTGAGAACATAATAAATCTTAAGTAAACAATTCATGAACAGCACGCACAGGAAACATAGATTTTATAACATTAGTTAATGGCTGCGGAAGAAAATATATAATAAAGAATAAATTTGTCAGTCAACAGTTAAATATATATGCAACCAATGACAAGGCACCATGTTTTATAGAAAGCACCATGATGGTACCAAACATTTTGAGAATTTCTGATATTGTGTGTATTTTTATTAAAATCGACCGATATGTTTTGGTACGTAATAATACAAATATACCAGCCACACATTGTATGGGCGTTTTTATGCACTAAATAGGTGAGAGATACACCCACCGGCCTTCCTCATGTCGCAAGATCAGGTTATGACTGGGTTAATACTCTTTAGACAGCCATGAGGTAATAGATACAGCTGTCACCAGTTACAACCAGAAATTGGAACCTCTAGTCGAGGGGAGACCATGGGCGAAATAAAAAGCTATCGGAGCGGGAACACAAAGAGCTTGCACATGCAAGGAATCAGCAACCACATCGTGTCGACAAATGCCTCTGTCGTCACCTATGGACGAGCAGTGTTATACAGTTAGACAACCAGCCAAGAATTTTTAGACAAGTGTGACATGTTAGTTTGAGTGCAAGTAAGTGCTATGAAACCACGCCGGGTACATGTGGATACGTATTTCGAGCTTCCGCGTCGGTAAAATTGTTAATGGCAGTCGCATTCGAAACGTAATGTTCGCCGAGACTATCACACTGTTGCATTGGAACTTCTCGAAATACAGTCATGTGACAGGACTGTATTTCGAGAAGTTCCGATGCTGGCAACAATGAACAGCGAGAAATGGTTAATAAGAGTTTTGAATTGATTATAGAAGTAGTTTTGAGAATTGACGTATCTTTTTTATGTTTTTTGGTTGTATATTCTTATATTTTCTCCAATAAGGGCAACGGTACTGCTGTATTACTGGTTGTGTATGCAAGTATTGAGTGTGTTTTGTATAAAATATAATCTTTCATCCCACGCAAGAATCTAATTTCTTTGGTTAACCATAATTTACCTGCTGCATTTTTTGTTTTGGTAGCAGTGGTTGAGCAACTAACCACATTTACATTAATAAATTTAGGAATCTCACTGTAATTTTTTTCGTGTTTTATTCAATCTGATATTCTCTATTGTTTTATAAGAGTTTCAGTTGGGTTCCCTTATAGAGGTTGTATAAGCCTGTTGGAATCGACTGGCGGGGCTGAAATAATATTACTGGCGGCCATTTCTTCTGCAGTTGCTCGTTAAAATTATTAATCATTATTTAATAAGGACTCCAGTACAACCTTGTTTGATGTTTTTCATTTAGTAAACAATTGCATTTTCATCTTTATTAATTAATAATTCATTATTTTAAATATAAAAATCAGAAAATATTGTCTAGAAAAATTAAATATAGTTTAACTATAGTTTGCACGGGAGTTATGAACAATACTGAATAATGCCTGTGAATCATGCATAGCCATAACACAGTGATAGTTTGAAGTGATGGATCGAGCGTGGTGGGTGGTCGGTAACGCTCTGGCCTCGCATTCGCGAAGACGCTGGTTTGAATATCACGTCCGGGCGTCCAGAGTTGGGTTTTCCATGGTTTCCCCAAATCACTCCAGGCGAATGCCGGGATGCTTCCTACAAAAGGTCATGACCAAATTCCTTGCCGTTCCTTGTCTCCAGTCCTTTCCCGTCTTTAATGATCTCGACGTCAACGTGGCGTAAAGCCATAAAAAATGAAGCGCTGGCACAAAAAATAGTTTAATAATTTTGAAGCATTTACAACTTAAGTAAAATCAGAGGTAACTGAAGATAATAAAGAAAAACTAAAAAAGAATACAATAATGTTCTTCTGCTTTCTCGTGATAGCCATCTAGCAAACACCTATTTAATAATTTATCAATGAACTAACAAAACAAAAAAAGAAATTCAACGTGGGTGAAGTCGCTGGAATGTCTAGATGAAAATAAACGAATGTAATGCTTAAGAATAGAGGCTGAATTTATTTATAAAACTTTGGTTACTAAAGAAATGCAGTTAGCATGGCAATATGACTGCACAATCTCCTCAGAAATATCATTATTGCCCATTAATATCAGTATCGTCAAAAATTCAATCATCAAGAAGAAAATAGACTGTACGGTTTAAATTTCTTAAACAAATTCTGGAATCTTGTTTTCCTAAAAAAAACACTAATTCCATAACGATACAGAAAGTGAACATTTACGTAAACTTTTCGAATAGTTAATGAACAAAATTGTCAATACTAATTATGCTTGACATGTTACACTAACTGCCTACCCTGCTTGCTGCGGCACCTTGATGGTAAACGGGATTAGCTGGATAGAATCCTGCTGGCGGAAGAAATTTTCATCATCAGAACATGACCGGCAGGATAGTGTAACAGCCCTCAAACCTAAACGTTAAATGGAATTGTATTTTATGAAGAGTTTGTAGCAAGGTAGAGTTTGTTTGAATAAGATCTTGTATGTTTATCTTGAATATTAAGGCAAATCAGTGTAAATGGATTTTGTTTTATGAAAATAAATTATGTAAATACCGTTTAATATGTTTAAGAACAGAAATATACAAGCTAATTGCTTAAATGTTTGTACTTCCAAGTTTTAAGGTGAACTACGATGTTCAAGGATGAATTACTACAGTTTAAAATGATTTATGTGGATAATTTTGTGTTCAAATATCTTTAATTTTCATTTCCGACCAATTTGAAATTATTGTAAATGATTATGTTTTTATTTTGATTGGTTTTAATATGTTTTAAAATATCAGTCGGGAGCCTTTATAATGTTCTAGAACTTTCGATGGAAGCGACCAGCAGGGACTCAGAGACAGTATTTTGGACAAATTTACGTCGGCCAAAGAAAGTGTTGAACGAACAGTTTTAATAGTATTGTCTTTGGAAGAAATGTCGAATGTAATCGTTGGAGTTTTGTGTTTATATGTGAACTGTACCTTGACGTCAGATGTCTTACTAGCAATAGAACAAGTTAAAATATTAAACTGGATCGTGGACTAGTTATTTCATATATAGTAATTAAAACCACGAACCATCTATTAGTAGGACAGGTAGTGGTGCATAATTCCCAATTACCGGATAGTGCACCAAATTCATGGGTTAAAACCCAAACCACTCTACAATGCGTTTGGTGTTACAGCGTAAGATACCGTTGATGGTGGTTTATCCGTCGGATGGGTGACGCTAAACCTGGCGGTTCCATAGATGTCTAGATACCGAGTGTGGTGGTTTAACAGTTAGCGTTCTCGACTCGCATTCGGGAGGATGCCGGTTCGAATCCCCGTCCGGGCGTCCAGATTTGGGTTTTCCATGGTTTCACCAAATCACTCCAGGCAAATGCCGGGGTACTTCTGTCAAAACGCCATGGCCGAATTACTTCCCATTCCCCGTTTCTAAAGACCTTGATGTTAAGAGACGTTAAGCAGTAAAAAAATAAAAAAATAAATAGATGTCTAAATGTTTTTCGGAAGAGTATGACTGAATGGGAAGGCACCGGGTTTAACACTCTCACTTCTTTCATCTCTCATCCACAGAATCCGCAACCAAACACTTAATAAAGAACACATACACTATCACAGTCATCCATACTTACAACAAAACATACGAACGTTGTCATCTTAGGGAAGGCGACCGAAAACCAGCCCAATTCAAGTTCCCAGACGTTGTTATGGATGATTACACATTCCATGGTAACTGGTTAATTGATCGTGATTCGGCTAGGCTCTGGTTACACACACTCATAAAAACAGAAGAATATCACCAAAACTACAACATGAATCACGTTACTTTAGATTATTTTCAAATCAGTGCCAAATATTGTTGCATGTGTGCTGTATTTTAATCGACAGTCCTCGCTTGTACTGGTCTAACCTCGAGTCTTTTAACGATAATGGTTGAGAACGAGAGCCGTTATATTTAGTTTATCAGTACTGAATGTGAAAAGCTACAAAAAATAACATTAAACCCAACAGTTCGTTAGACTTGTTAGAATTGCTCATATTATCCTGTTAACAATCTTCTCGCTTGAGCACTCGTATTTGTTCGGTTCCGCTCGCCTGGGATCGACTCTGTTATTCAGTTAGTAGACAGGCGAGCAACGCCGTGCGCAACACGAGAGCGTTTGACTTGTGTGACCCGCAGGCCGCGGCCCGCAACTCGATAAATTGATATTTATTTTACGGGCAGTGGAGCGCTCCCCATCCCACCAGAGATGTACCACGGAGAGAGCAGATAAATAAAGAGAGAGGACAGCGAAAGAGGAACTGCAAGCGGACAGGGCGACCACGAAACACTGATAAAAACTACTGTAGAGTCTGATGTGGTATGCGCCTGGGGTAGTTCAACTGTTTTAAACAAAGGACAAAAACACTCCACATTTATCAAATTAAATTTTTGGTCTAACAAAAATTTTCGTTGGTATCAGATAATTCACAGGCAAATAACGATTATTTTAAATATGAATGTTTCGAAGTTCTTTTAATTCTTATATATAGAGACTTTAAGAAAAACACTTCATGAACTATTCAGAATTTTTTATATTAATTTCCCACTGTCAGAAAGAGGATAAATGCTTACACATGTCAGTTATGGGTTAAACGAACTTTGTAGTAGATGTTTGTATGTCTACTACAATTTGTGTTGTATTGTCACAAATGCATTAGTGGTTTAAAAATCAAAGTATTATACAGTTTATCTTTTTAATCAGTCTGTGCTTCCATTACTAAGCAACAATCACAAACTGACTAATGTGGTATTAAGAAATAAGAGAGAGATTAAACCTATTAATCGCGTCTATTACCAAATTTTTAGTGAAACGGAAATTTATTTTTTAATCACTGGAATTTACCACTGCAAAATAATAGACTTCAAACCTCTGAAATGAAGTTTGGGCGTACGATGCTTCGTAGGACACAAAAGAACCAAGTAAGAAATGAAATAAATCGTGCAGAAGTCAGTATAAACACCAGTGTAGAAAAATTCTAATAGCGGTCTCGCCTGAGATGGTATGGTCATGTCCAAAGGACGAAGGAAGAATGAAAAGCAAAGCCCTGTTTTAGTATCAATTGGAAAAGACGTGTGGTAGTTCCAAAAAGACTTGAGAGACCAAATCATGAAGGATCTAAGAGACATAGGGCTGGATTGGAAGATTATTAATGAACTTCAGCTACTCATCGTCCGAATGAAATGGAGAGCTCGTGACCAGCAACCGGGAGACAGGAGCTGGAGAATGATGATGATGAAAATAATAAAAAAAAATGCTATGACATGAGAAACATGAGAACTTTCTATTATATTAGGTGTAAGCTACTATTACGGAATTTATCCCCTTTTCTTTGGATTTTACACGTGAATATTGTTAACGAAAGGTTCTCAGCTCAGATGCGCCATAGCTACCTGTTTGATCTGAGGTTTATCCGTCAGTTAAAATAATCGTTATTTTACGACGTGTCCCGTGTGCGACCAAGACCGTTCAGTTCTTAAGCTAATGGAATGGTAACGACGCAACTCCCTCATTACATGTAGCGTCTGTTCCACCGCAAGAAAAGAGATAGGTTTGGAGGCTGACGGTTGAATGAGTCTTCTGTTCTCACCTTCCTATGTTAGGAAGAAAAGCTGTTGTTAAATATTTCCGGGTTGTCAGGAAATGTTCACTTTCTGGTTGGTGGCTACAGAGCTGACGCACAATTGTTATACTGTGGAAGGGATTGTTTGACGTGACTAACTCTGTTCTGCAGGATAAAGTGGTTGTTCTTATATTTTAGGTTTCACAATATACCCTGTAAAGAAGGAAACGATACCTATTGTAATTTTATGATCCTTCTACACAGTTAAAACAAACTGGGTACTACACTTCTTGTGATCTACCCCTTTCTATCGGCGAAATGTCTGTCATCATCTGATGTTCCTCCCCAAGTCGACATAGCGTTACAAATTTAACAGAATCCACAACTCAATTTTTATTTTTTCCAGAGCGAACGTGGTTACTGAGCACTAACGGTATTGCCCTTCATTCTAAAGGACATGAGTTCGAATCCCCCTTCGGCCGACCAGATTACGGTTTTCCATCGTTTCCTCATATCACTCCAGGCGAATTCTTCAAAAGGCCGAATTCCCTCCCGTTCATTTCCCCAGTACTTTCCCTAAGTCGACCAGGCACAAAGCCATAGGCAAAAAAAAGTATTGAAACGGGAAGATTTTAGAAAGGACAACATTTCTTCAAGTTATCTGGTGTGTGACGGGATCATCGGTGTGTGGAAACGCTGCCGTCAGTTGTGGACTGAACATAGCGAGCGTTATCACAATTTTTACTTCTTTCTCCCTTCTCCTCATAACAGTCTCTGCGAATATTCACAAGGCGAATACAGTACGGCTAAAGGTGTGTCCCGAGACGTTGCGATTGGAGACTAGGTTCTTTAACGAATATTTCTGCCTCAAGATGTGTCCCCAGATGTTGCGATTAGAGACTAGGTTCTTTAACGAATATTTCTGCCTCAAGGTGTGTCCCCAGACGTTGCGATTAGAGACTAGGTTCTTTAACGAATATTTCTGCCTCAAGGTGTGTCCCCAGACGTTGCGATTAGAGACTAGGTTCTTTAACGAATATTTCTGCCTCAAGGTGTGTCCCCAGTCGTTGCGATTAGAGACTAGGTTCTTTAACGAATATTTCTGCCTCAAGGTGTGTTCCCAGACGTTGCGATTAGAGACTAGGTTCTTTAATGAATATTTCTGCCTCAAGGTGTGTCCCCAGACGTTGCGATTAGAGACTAGGTTCTTTAACGAATATTTCTGCCTCAAGGTGTGTCCCCAGACGTTGCGATTAGAGACTAGGTTCTTTAACGAATATTTCTGCTTCTTTCTGCGCCTCTGCTGCAAATAATCATTTTTCTGTCTGACTGTGTGGGTCGGAGCATGAAGCCATCGCGTGTTTACAACCATCCATATTACGGGTTTTAGATGGTTTTTACTATTTATATGACCGATTATTAGATGTCTGCCTTTCTGCGCAGAGGATGTACACTTTCTAGAAACAGAATAACACAGCAAACTCGATAACTTTAGGAAATGCAACATTGGCTTTCCACTCAGAATGCTAATGACCTGCAGTTAAAGCTGTTAAGAGATTCACCCACACAGAAACAAATATATGTCTCTTTTACTTTAGTTACCGCGCGTGTGTGTTTCCGCTGAAGGTTTCCTGAATAGAGGTTTATTGTAAGAAAGACAACAAAAAATCAGTAAGAGTAAAATTTTCGAGTTTCTTCCAATATGTTATCAATTAGAACATTTTTTTAAATCTCAAAAGAAAGGTAATAACAAAATAAATTAAACTGAAAAAGGAGATACTGTAGTATTATTAACATTAAAAGCTGATCTTAGTGCCTTATTCAAGTTGTATGTTTTAAATTTAACTGTCAGAAAATTACAACATTTATTTATATATATAAAAGTAGTAAAACATTTGTGTTAGGTTGGTTAATACGCTATACATTTAGTACATTAGGAAATACAGAACGGATATAACATCCAAATGTCATATTTAATATGTAGTAGACCTTGATCAAACCTGATCTCAATAAGAAGTAAGTAGCAAATTTAAAAAAAAAAAAAAAAAAAATGTTGGTATCTACCAAAGAATAATAACATTAAACATAATTACGTAGTTTTTCTCGGCGTTGCAAATATAAATAATTTTCTCGGGTGACTAGCCGAGTTATATGAATGTCATAGTTACACGATATTTCGGCGCACTGAATCATCGACGCCATCTTCTGGTGAAGTGAGGTCAGGAACGTGCGAAGTTGCTGAGCTAGACCAGATTACCGCTGTTAACCTCTGATTGGTCGGCTGTAGAACCAGTCGTAGCAGGGGTCAAATCTCGTTGCGGCTTGAATCGATGCTAAGGTGGAGTTACGACTAGATTTGATGTCAGTCTTTACATGGCATGTAGCGGACGGGCTTAAAGTCATCGCTCCTTCGAAGATGATATCATAAAACAAAGCATTCAGCATAAATTGTTTATCAAACTGATGGGTCAACACGGATCCGTTGCGGGCCTCCGTGTTGACCCATCAGTTTGATAAACAATTTATGCTGAATGCTTTGTTTTATGATATCATCTTCGAAGGAGCGATGACTTTAAGCCCGTCCGCTACATGCCATGTAAAGACTGACATCAAATCTAGTCGTAACTCCACCTTAGCATCGATTCAAGCGAGACGACAGAAGACTTCCGAGTTAGCAGCCAATGAAGACGCACCATCAGCCAGCTAGCAAGAAGACACTGGTTGCGGGCGTCTATTGGGCCATCCACGCTAACAAGTTTCGCCGAGCAGCCGACCCCGCCGTCGCAGCGGGCCTCATATTGAGCCAGCAGCTAGGACGACGACGGTCCGCAGGGACGACTCGAAATGACCAAAGAAAGCAAGAAGAAGAAGGCGATTGCAGCGAAACAACGAGCCGAAAAAATTGCTACTAACCTAGCAATCTTTGAAGAGATTAAGCAGCCGTTCCGTCGATTTCCAGAGGAGTACTTATCGGAGGCTTTCAAGACCATCTCGGCAGAAGACCTTACCCGGCTGGACCACAACAACGTCGAAAAATGGCTGAATCGCAAGAAGCTCAGCTCACCCAACAGACCGCAACCATCGGAGGAAGCGAGCACCACTGCAGCCACGGGAGAAGAAAGTCTGCCTTCCACACCGCAGCCTCCATCACCGGAAGAGCTATCGGAGACGGACATGTCCGTGGACTCCGTGGCCGTCTTCAGCGAAGACTCCCAGCCGCCGATAGAAATAGGCCCCGTGCGGCCTATTACAGTAATGTTCCAGGGCAACTGGACAAGCATCTGCGACGAACTGAGAAGCAAGACGGCACTCCCTTTCATGAGCTGGCCAGGAAGCAGCGGGGTGCGGCTTTGCCTGTCGTGCCCCAGCGACCTGAAAGCAGTAGAAGAACACCTGCGGAGCGCAAACATCGTGTCCCGCACAGACGAGCCTCGTCGTCAACGGAAACTGGTAGTTCGCGGACTGCCAGTTACCACGGATGAAGAAGCAGTGGCGGAAGAACTCGCCAAGCAAGGCGTGCAGACCAACGAGGTCCACCAGATGAGGCGGACAGGGACAGAAGAACGAATCCCGCTCTACACCTTCAAGACCACAGCGCCGCCAGAAACACTCAACAACATCAAAATCTTAGCGGGGAAACCCGTCAAGATTGAGAGGAAACATCCTACCCCTACAAGCTACATTCAATGCTTCAACTGCCAGGGTTACAATCACGTATCCTGGCAGTGTACTAGGGAGACAAGATGCGTGAGATGCGGCCAGGGACATCGTGTAGCCGAATGTCCACATCCAAGACACCACACAAGATGCTGCAACTGCAATCTGGGGCACCCAGCCTCGTACGGCGGATGTCCGTCAAGACTGCAGCTTACCACGACCAAACAGACGCAGCCGCATATGAGGCCCGCAACGGACGGGCGACACAAACAAAACCGACCGCCGCCGGCCGCCAACACTAGTCGGCTAGCAGACGCTGTGGAGGGTGGATCCCGCAGTCACTCTGAGCCTTCCGCCGCTGACACGTCGGCCGCTGCCCTGCGTCAGCTGGCGCAAGCAGTGACCGACGCAATAAACAAGATCCCGGAAATGGTCGCGGCAGCGACGGCCCAAGCAGTTGCTGCTGCAACAACGCCATCACAACCAGACGATGCTCGGGAAAAGCCGTTATCAAACCGAGAAGAACCAACACCTACAACCAGCAACTGAAAAAAAAAAAAAAAAAAAAAATAATTAGGAACCATAAAGCTCCAAAAGAAAAGACAAATCCAAAAAAGCAACGACGCAAAACAACAAAAAGCAAGAAGGAAGGTGATGCCAATAAGGCAAGTACTTCCTAAAAGTAATCTCTGAACCTAAGGGTGAGGGGAGAATGTTGGAGCCCTGCGAAGCCGCAACGAGATTTGACCCCTGCTACGACTGGTTCTACAGCCGACCAATCAGAGGTTAACAGCGGTAATCTGGTCTAGCTCAGCAACTTCGCACGTTCCTGACCTCACTTCACCAGAAGATGGCGTCGATGATTCAGTGCGCCGAAATATCGTGTAACTATGACATTCATATAACTCGGCTAGTCACCCGAGAAAATTATTTATATAACATTAAACATATTTCATGTATGCACGTTGTATTGCTTTAAATGATTAGAACTAACATAAGATAAGGACTTACTAACCTTCAAACAAAACATGTTGACTAGTAAAATAGACAGCAAAACGTGACCGATATTTCAGTCTGTGTGACGTATTCCTTGTTTTATTGTTAGTAACAGAAACAATAGTGCGAAGATAAACCCTTAGGTTGTGTTTCCACTAAGCGACTAGTCGCGGACGTCTGCAAGTCGCCAGCGACTAATTTTGTAGCGACTGCGTGCGCGACTGTATTCTACAAACCAGCTCATTTTCAAAATGCACGTCGAAGAAATAAATGACGTAAGCAAAGAGATAACGAAAACATAGTTTTCGGATGCATCCTTTGTTACTTGCATTGACGTTGGAGCTTACGGAAAATGCAGTATCGCATGTATACTTAACAGTACATTCTATTTAAAAAAATTGATCAAGAACGAACTAAATATTCTAGTAAATCCGCCAATTACATCATCACCGATGCCTGATGTTTTCGTCGCTAATGATGCTTTCAAACTAACTGATACAGTTATGCGTCTGTATAGTGAACAACTTTTTTTTATTACTTGTGGCTTTACGCCTGGTCGACGTCGACGTCGAGGTCATTAGAGACGGGATGGGACTGGGGAAAGGAACGGGAAGGAATTCGTCTATGGCTTTTTGAAGGAAGCATCCCAGCACTTGCTTGGAATGATTTGGGGAAACCATGGAAAACCCAAATCTGGATTCCTGGACGGGGATTCGAACCGCCGTCCTCACGAATGCGAGGACAGAGCGTTAACCGCTCATTCATCACTCTGTTTTAACAACAAAAAGATAGTATTTAATTACTGGTTGTGTACAGTAGGGAGATACATCGAGTGTACATTTGGCTTAATGGCCAATAAATGGCGCTTATAGCACAGAGCTTTAAACATAGACATAGATTTGTCTACAGACATCGTAAGCTACGTGGATTTTGCATAATTTTGTATGTTGAAGGCGGTCAGTCGTGCGTGGCTGATGGCGCAGTGTGCATTGCTTAGTCATTTTACATAGATATTCAGTTGCGCGCGACTTCTCCAGTCGCGTGTACATGACGACTTCCAAGTTGCGGTCCCGTCAATGGGTATGGTTAAAGACTTAACTGAATAAACAGATATCGAGCGCGACCAGTTGCCCGCGACTAGCCGCTTAGTGGAATCGCAGCCTTAGCGCAGGGATGGCGAACCTTTATTGATCTAAGCACTATTTTTTCTAAAGAAATATTGACTAAATCCATGACGTGCCATCAAACAATCATGACTTTGTGATTGATGGAAAGAGAAATTGAAACTAACCATTATCACCTTAAAACTTTATATTCGCAACCAGAAATATACATCTTTTAAACTAATCAATAGTAACGTCAATAGTTTTGTGTTTATTAAGTACATGAAACTAGTGCAACTTCAGTTGTTGCAAATTACATGCCAGATAACTTATATTAGGTTCATATTTTTTTCTTTTAACAGAATGCTAGCTAGAATCATCTGACAAACGGTTTGGAAGCGAATCTTTAATGTTATTCATTTTTGAAAATATTGACTCACAGGCATAAGTAGATGAAAACATTATTAAGCCAACTAAATGCATTGGTATTTTTACTCATATTGCTTGATAGTCTTGTTAATTCATTTAATTCCAACTCCTTCCTCATTTCTATGAATTTTTGAATGCATATTGAACTACACTAGAACTCGATCAGATGCATCTCCATTTCTTCAATTTTCAACCAATCAAATTTATACAAGTTCAGTTTATCAGGTAATATCACATCAGGATACATAATAAACTTGTGTGTTTCCGACAATTCTTTGAACCAAGAAAATTACGATGAAAATTCTTCGATTGACGAATTAATTACCTTTCAGTGAGTTTAATTCGTCTGGTTTCTTCGTGTGCATACAAATTTCTGGTAACGTTTTTCAAGATTGGGAAATATTTGTAACTATTGAAAATAGTATCGCTATTGAAAACTTGCAGTTTAGCCTTAAAAGAAAGGATGAGATCTATCATAACGATATTTGTTTTATATAAGACTGGAGGTTTTCTCGACGTAGAAAATGAATATAATTTTTTCTGGTAACTAGCCGAGTTATAATAGTCCATCGATCAAACACGTCGTTTCGGCGGTCACAATCTCTGCTTGGCAATGGCGACAGAGTTGTGACCGCCAAAACGACGTGTTTAATCGATGGAATAACTCGGCTAGTTACCCGTGAAAATGTGAATAATATTTGTTTTGTTTGCGCCTTGAAGCCTCACGTTAAATTCACTGAAATTATGGCACACGTCCGAAGAGAGGGGAAAAAAAATTGAAAGCCACACAATATCCATCAATTAAGAGAATTGTTCCATTTTCCCCTGATTTTGTAAAAACAGTCTGATTTCTTCCAAACAATCAGCAAATCTCTGAAATCTTCTTCTTTTGCACAATCTGTAGTCGTTACGGCATAACGCTGAAAGTTGTAACTATGATCTTAAATTTTGTGATATCAGTCACAAGTGCTCCCTCTGACAAGATTACCATGCTATGGTGTTAAATATGATACCCTTATGATCGGGTGCGAGATTGTAGAAAATCTGAGTTATTGAGAGTTGCCTCAAGTAACAATAATCTTCTAAGTGATTATCTAAGCAGCATGGGTGGAGTTGTACATATTTACACAGATGGATCCAACACAGGCAACATGGTTGGGAGCGCCTTTTTTGACAGCATTAACGGAGTGGAAAGGTTGTTTAAGCTACGAGCGGAAACATCCTCCTTAACAGTTGAACTGTTTGCGATACTTAAAGCATTGGAATACATGCTAGAGATGCGCATGCCGAATACTGTAATTGTTACAGATTTCAAATCGGCACTTGAAAAGCTGTGCGATGGAATCAAAGATAGAGGGAGGACTCCACTTCTATATAACATATTGGAATTGTTGACCAAAATAAATAAACAAGGGATGAAGACCTTCTTTATCTGGGTTAAGGCAAATTTCGGGCTTTCTGGCAACGAAAGAGTGGATTCTCTTGCAAAATTAGCTGCACAAACAGAAAACCAAGCGGATCTTCTGATAGGAAGTGACTTAATCTCATTATTTCGTCACAAAACAACTGAGGCTTGGAATGATATGTGGCAATACAGTGAAGAATACATGGGAAGAGACTGCAGGCGGATAAAACCGCAAATAACCGACAACACAATGGTTTCAGAAAAAATACACCACAAAAAAGCTGTGACTATAATATCGAGATTAAAATTCAATCACGGCAGATTCGGAAGCCACTTGTACAAAATAAATTTAACAAACTCCCCACTTTGTCAGTGCGACGGGGAGTCCGAGGCCGATACAAACCACCTATTCTTCGGAATGCAAGAATTACAAAGAAGAAATAGACACTTTCTGGAAAGACCTAAAACATTGGGACATGAGTTATCCATTTAATGTAGGCCACCTCCTCCTCTAGAAAATATCACAATATACCAGAGGATGGTGCACTTCATAACAAGAAACCATTTAGGAATGTAACCTGATAGAACCCACTCTGCTACTTTCAAACAATTATTGTTTACAGAGCACCAGAAAATTACTGTTTTATTGTTAAAAAATTTAATAAACAGCGACTTGTATGAATGTGTAATGGGTATATGTAAATATGGGCTCATATACAGGGTGATTATAATTAAAGTTTAAGTTTAAAAACGCTCTAAAAACGAACTACTGATTAGAATGACGTCAAAATTGAACGGCGTATTATTGAAGTAGGTGGAGAGAAAATGAACGGTGATTCTTCACCAGTAGCTCTGCAGAAGTTCAGGACCCTCAAGGGTATGAAAAAAGGCGTTGGACCGATGACTGTTATGGGTCTGGTGAAAATGATGAAAAAATTCGAAAATTCAGTTTCGTTTGATGTGCAGTCTGGTAGAGGAAGGAAAAAATGTGATTCGGCGATAGTTGAAGAAGTGGCCACGGCAGTTAAGGAGGCGTCGAGCGGTGGTGTGCAACCATGCAGTGCACGGAGAATTACCCGAACATTGGACAGGCCTGTGAGCACGGTGCATAACATTCTACGAAACATCCTACAATGCTATCCGTACAAATTTTGCCATGTGCAGGAGTTGTTTCCTTCTGACCTGCCAGAAAGAGAGGGTTTTGATTTGGAATTTCTTGCTCGTATGGAAGTGGACAATGGAAGTGGAACTGGAAAATTTTGTGGACAGACGAAGCTCATTTCCATGTGACGGGATATGTTTTACGATTTGTCATATGTAGACAAAATTCTGATGCTTACAGCGCCATCTGTCGCTAAAATTTGGAACTATTTTTTTTGGTTCATGTTCTTTCCCCGTTCTTCAATCAGTGTTTCGTTTTTTTTTTTTTTTTTTTTTTTTTTTTTTTTTTTTTTTTTTTTTTTTTTTTTTTTTTTTTTTTTTAGAGCGTTTTGAAACTTTAACTTTAATTTTAATCACTCTGTATAAAGATACAGCATTAAGTATAATGTATCTTGACTATATGGCCAACAGGCCAACTGTTAATAAAATAAAATTACTTATATAGATTAAGTACCTACTTAATGCCGTGCCCAAATTATTTGCTCGGTGCCATCACCGGCGTGCGTGCCACTGGTTCGCCATCCCTGCGTTAGGGATTTATCTCTTTGCTAGTAACTCAGGGCATTTTACCATTGTTAGCTAGCCAGACGTCAGCCATGTTAATTAATGCTTCGCTCTCCTCCAAAGTCTCTCATGTTGATTCGAGAACTGAAACAATTCTCGCAGTCTCTCGCCCGCCGTACTTTCATTAGCCACCTGCGTAGAGGAGACTTGGAATATAGAAAAACACGCAGGACGTGACTGTGGAGCGGTCCCCCGACGAAGCCGAGCCTCAGGTGGTTTGTTCAGCTAATGGTCGTGGGACCCAATGTACGCAGCTCACCGGTAGCTTCCAACCGCAGGCGTTTGCTTTCGCCCAGGGCTCGCCGAATAAACACAGCGATGAGACTTGTGCGTCACCTGCAGAACAGAGAGAGGCAAAAACTACTGTAGCTAGCGTTCAGTGGTCACAAGTTGCTGTCATGCTTGCAATATTTCAGGTATCAATTGAGTCTTACAACTAGTAAGTTAACCAATTGCCTAAAGCGATAAAAAAGAGAGAATGTAAAATGTTTAAATTGAAATATCAGCAGCAAAAAATTATTCTAAACGCGAACCATCTCACTTAACAAAGTAAATTTAGAGGAATATGAAGTGCGAGTTATTTATTGTGTCATTTGTCAAACGTTGGAGTTATTTTACTTACTTCTTTCACAGTTCGCCATAAGTCACTCTATTCAGCCTGTTTCCAACTCTGCCAACTTTTAGTACAATTTAGTGTTATAGCGTACTTCTCCTCTCAGAATCGAACCATGAGTGACTGAGGCGAGAGGCACAATGCTTTGCCCCAGGATATTCTTTCGGAGAATATCCAGACATACCCCAAGTAGGTACGAAATGTCTCCGATTGGAGTGAATCATTCTTATCGAAAATTAGTAAGCGCTTTAAACTCGAATTCGTTCAGGGAAAGTCCAATTGTAAATGTTTATAAGAAATTCGGATTTCAGGAAGTATTTTTATGTCTTTTCTAGAATAATTCTGAGCTTTTAGTCTTGTTCCGTTTCCCAGGAAATGATCCACCCTAACTAATTGTAAAATATAGTATCAAACGTTTCTCTGTTTCTTTCACTATAGCATAGAATTCTGGAGCGGTGTATTAGGGTGCGTTTATGTTGGAGCTGCGATAAACGATGAGAGCGACGATGAGAGCGGCGATAAAAGCGGCGACAAAAGCAGAGCTCAATAATGGTGTTTATATTGGAGCTTCGATAGTAGCGTAGACCTGTGCAAGTCAAGTGCCGATAGACTGAGTAAAGTTTAAAAAATGAGTGATTCTGAAGAAGAAATACTTTTATCTTCAAGTGCTATAAAATATTACATTAGCAAATGTACGCTAGAAAAGCGCAGATTTCCTGCTCACCCTATTAATAGGCAAAGATGTATTTTCGGAGAATTTCATCACCTTTATGAAGAATTAAGGCAACATCCAACAAAATTTGCGGAATATGCAAGACCAATTTTACATGAGGAGCGGTTAATGATTACTATCAGGTAAATAAGTGCACATAATTTTACTTTTAAAAAAAGTTTTGTATTGTGAAAGATTTAAATTAGTATCCGCATTATCATAGAAATTTCTTGTGGTTTCATTTATGTATTGACTAGATGTAGAGTCATAATCATTAATAGTTCTGATAACTGAACAAGTGCTCTGGCTACATTTTAAAAATTCTTGAGTTAATTTCATAACTCTCATCCGGTATTCCAGTTTATCACATCCAGAAAATGTCCTAACATGTGGCAATAAACTTTAAAAAAAATTTAAATCTTCCTTTGTATTCTTCTTTTCTTGCAAATATTGCATTTTCTCTTCCTCTAATTCTAATAATGCCTGACCTATATCTGCATGTTTCATTTTTTTCGGACGTTTTGCAGCAGTGCTACACGCACCAGCTGAAAATGGTGTGCTTATCATAGAGTCTGAACAATCAGGTGGAGATTCAATAATGTCTTCTTGCATTGTCAGACATGGTTGGCTCTCAATGTCGTCATAACTATGATGTGTACTTTTTAATGGCTCGTCAAAAAATAATTTCATCACTGAAGTTTACTGGAAAATTTCCCTCGGATTTTCTTGCAGTAAATTGGTCTTTTAAAAACAAAAGACCTTTGAAATATTTCCATTCTCCTTTGTAATCATTTAATTGGGCATCACCGGATTTGTGTTTAGGAATAGATGCCAATGTAGTCCTAAATTTGTCGCGTAAACTTTTCCATTTGTTCCTTACTGTAGTTCCTAAAAAAATAAACAGATATCATCAATAAAAACTAAATTGGAAATTTAAAGAAAATCATAAATAAATAAAATGTTTTAATAAACATAGGATTGTACGAATCAGCTTGAACTAAATATTCGTATTTCATATTCCAGGTATCTGTCAACCGGCCAATCATTTAGAAGTCTAGCATTTTCTTTTCGTATGGGAGTTGCAACAGTCTCAAAAATTGTAAGAGAAATAATTAAGATTATATGGGAAATGCTTCAACCACTTCACATGAAAATTCCAGACGAACAGGATTTCAGAAAAATAGCAGAAGACTACAACAATATTTGGAATTTTCCGAACTGCATCGGCGCTATCGACGGAAAACACGTCAGAGTTATTTGTCCTGAACACACTGGCTCGATGTTTTATAATCACAAGAATTATTTTTCTATTGTTCTGCAAGGATTGGTAGACGCTAATTACAAATTTATAAACATCGACGTGGGAGGTTATGGTAAACAGAGTGATGGTGGAACATTTAGATCTTCTGCTTTGTATATGTATTTATCAGATGGAAGACTGAATATTCCAAATGCATCTCCTTTACCAAATTCTGAAATAACTGCACCTTATGTTTTTATAGGTGACGAAGCATACCCTCTTTTAACTAATTTATTAAAGCCTTATGGAAGACAAAATTTAGACGCAGACAAAGAATATTTCAATGCTAGATTGTCAAGAGCACGAAGAACTGTCGAATGTGCCTTTGGCATAATTTATTCTAAATGGAGAATTTTATCAAAATCAATAGAAACTTCTGTAGACGTAGCTGACGATATTGTTAAAGCCATTTGCTTGCTTCATAATATTATTATTGACAGAGAAGGCATTGAACATAACCTTAAAGAAACAAGCACTTCAAATCATAGAAATTTGACATCAAGTAATATTGGAAGAACTAACCAAGCTGCAGAAAATATCCGCAACTTATTTAAAATCTATTTTTGTCACAATCCCAATTAAATGATTAGGAATATTGTATGTAGATATTATGCTGTTATTTCGATATTTTTAATTTGAATTAATTTTAATAGAAAAATAAATATTCTTTCATTGAATTATGAATTGCTTTTCACTGGTTATGTTAATATGTTACCTTTGTTAACTTTAATCTTAAATTTATAATTTACACAGATTTTAGGAAAATTATACTAATTATAAAACATTTTTACTTACTTGTTGAATCGCATTCGGCAGCCACTTCATCCCACAATTTGTCCAAAACGAATCTGTTGTGGTGATTTTTGTCCTTTTGGTCCCACAAAGGGGGCCTACTGAAAATTTCACCAATCAAACGGTCGATGTCCATCATCGATAAGAGCGAAGAAAATGCTTACAGCGATTAGCTTCGCTCTGCTCGCTGCTCTGCTACTATGCGTTGCTCTGCGCGCTGCTCCAGTATAAACACTTCCATTGTCGACAATGTTTCACTTTTCTTCGCTTTGCTAGTAGCGCCGCTCTCATCGTTTATCGCAGCTCCAACATAAACGCACCCTTAGACGTGAGAACGAACTGTTGTACCGAGATGAGAGTGACTTTAGTTTACGGCGGATGCTTTGTTGATTGTTCAGTTTGTGCTATTGTTGTTTAACTAACGCCCTATTGTTAATTATCAAATTAAAATGTCATGACATAGTTACAGTAAAAATTATCACACAGAATGGGCCTGCATTAATGATTGTAAGATCAGTCACAAACATGGTCAGCATTATTGAGTTCCTTAAGTTATTAGTTTATCTTTTTATCACTCACAGCGTCACCATTAAAAGTGTGGTATTGTTAGCTTCCGGAAGAGCACTATACAGTTGTTTCCGTTTGCGATGCGGTCTGTGTATAAGAATTAAGCTAATAGTAAAAAAGTGTAAGGAGCTACTTTTTAAAGATCAGAGCACGTAATCTGCGCACTAAGCAAGAAATGATTAACAGGTAAGAATTCACAACATCAAAGCCAACTAAACCTTGAAGGTACCGTTTTATTTGGGCCTCTTGCTGCGTCGTTTCGCTCCTCGTTTTGATCCGCTTCAAATCATTTTAAACCTATAAACGTCCGATTTTAGGACAAATCGTTTAAGTAGAAGAGTTTTTGGTATGTATTTACAGGTTATATAGAAGAAAAAAACTCTTGAAAATTAATCAAACATTGTTTTTAGTTGAGCTTGTTCTTCTGTGTGCTAATTTCACCAAGGTTGTTTTAACGAGTTTCATGCCGATCTAAAAAATAAATTTTCGGTCTTTCACGAAGATAATATTAGCGATTACTTATTTTATTCCTTTTATTGAGTTTAAAAGATTGGTCGATATTGCTCATCGTGTGCAAAATGTGTGTCGATTGACGACAAATTTAGACTTTTCTCATCTCCTAAGTAAAAAAAAAAAAAAAAAAAAAAAAAAAAAAAAAAAAAAAAAAAAAAAAAAAAAAAAAAGCTTGAAAATACTTACCTTAACCAACCTATTTAATACTTCTTTATCAGTTAAATACATTTTTTCAATTGATCTAAAGTACCGTATTTTTAATGTTAATTTTGTCACAGAACACAGCAAAGAAAGGTAATCAATCCTCAGCAAATCAAGGTTATTTTGCGGTCATCTAAGCACAACTAAAACATCAAAAATTGATTTCTAGCAGGGATGCATACTAGTTTGATAAAATCACTTCGTACTCTTAATTCAAATCGTGAAAATCAAACAATAACTTACCGCAACAGTCATTTGACGAATTAAAATCGATTCATCTAAATGATGACTGCACACTCGGGTCCACTTCGAGGGCGATTTCTCATGCCGCAGTTGTAAAAACCACTGCTTTAGCTGTTCTTCATCGTTAGGGAAAAGTTATAACTGAGACCCTTATTTTCACCGAAATCACTTTACGTCCATGTACGCAACGATTAACAGGCATAATTCCGTATGTAATTAGCCTTGTAGCGACGATAATACATGTTAACACAGTGCTAGGGCCCAACCGATAGTTGGGTATTCTGCATTTCAGTGGCCATATTTAAGTTAGAATGCTGAGTTAAGCGGCTTGGTGGTTCAGTGCTTGCAGCGTCTGCCTGGGGGTCAAGAGGCCCCATGTTTTAATCCGTGTCTCGATTGAGATTCTCATAGGTCCTTAACGCACTTCGTATCTCTAGTAAAGTTTGTTTTTTGTGTGTGTAAGTAGATATATTAAGCCGATTCAAGCCAGAAACCGGGAAAACCCACGACGTCACGAAAGTAGCAGCCAATCAGCATTCAAGGTCGTATGACGTCACAAGATGGCGGACCGTTAGTTCGTTCCTCCACCGCTAAGGGGGCAGCACCGGTCGGACTTGCGCATGCGATAGTTCCTCGACAGGCAGCCCAGATGGCAGCATCTCCCAAGGGCTTAATTTCTTTGGGCGCAGACATTCCACTCCCTTACGAGAGAAATCTAGCGGGGAAATTCCACCGCCTGGGATGTGTTTACACAGGTGCGCTCTCGTTGCGACAGGTGTAAACTTGCTCAGCCAAGGCATCGGGCGTTTTGGCCTTGCATAACCTACCGGGACATAGTATCCCTGATTCCGATAGATGGCGGGGCATGGCTCATTTTGGGCTCGGTGAAGCTACAAATATTTCCAGGCATAGGTGCATAGTATCCCGTTTCCCGATAGATGGCGCGGCATGCTTCATTTCCCAACGCGATAGGTATTTAACAAGCTTTTAAGACAAATATTTCAGGTATTCCTCCTTGGTGTCACCCACAGTCAGACCATTGCTTGTATATAGTTGTGTAGTATGGAGTCCACATTTTTTGTACATCAAATGCAAGGTGCAAAGGATGGCAGCTAGATTTATTAGTGGAAAATATTCAACAAGTGACATAATAAAGGAGCTGCGCTGGATGTCATTGGAAGATAGGAAGAGTGTCGGGTGCTGTATGTAGCGTACAATGCTGTAAGAATAGATATTGGTGGAATAATTCTGAGTGGTGTATGGAGCCAAAGTTGACCATGACCACAATCTGGCACTAGACTTTACGTGATGAGGCCTGAGTGGATAAGATATCCAAAAACCCACTTTGACCTAACAATTTATGACAGTTCAAGTGTGGTTGCTATCTTCGGCGTAATAGATCTAGTGTCTGCACCTTTGGATACTTGTCGATGTGTGTTGATCTTCTATGAAAATGTGGTTTATGATGTTTATTTGATGACCAAGTTAGCTAAGGGCATTATGGCACTTTTATCGTGGTTAGTTGGATGAAGCGCACAATTACAAACAAATGTTATACTTGGTCCTGAATCCGAAGGTTGTCGTCAGATGGGAACATTTAAACAGAATGGAGAACACTCCTGTGTCCTGATTGGTTGAAAAATAATTTCCTGGGAAACTGCAGTAGAACCACCTTAAGTGAACTTGGAATCCCTGCTACGCACGAACAAAAGGTAACTGATCAGGGATTGGAGTGGGAATCATTGGAAAACAGGAGGAGGTTTGGGGAAGTGCTGTGGGTACGTTGGCGATGAGGCTAGGGGTGGAACTTGGTGAAAGAATTAGGAATAGTGCACTGGATTTCTTCTATAAGGGAGTGGGTAAATTTTCTATATCTCCACCTTGGTCACAGGCGATGGTCTCAGGCATGTTCTGTGCTTAGTACTGCCTTAGCGTGACTCGATTTTTATCACATAGGACTAGCGTACTTCGATTCGACGGGGGTGAAATTAGTAAGATTAACAGACGGTATTTCGTTCCTGGAACATAAGTGCTGTGCTGTAAAATACAGTTAAAGGTGTCAATCACTGATGTGTCACAAGGGATTGATTGGAATTTTAGACAAAGTGCAGCTAAGGACACTCAATTTGTGATTGATTACGAAAGCATAACAGAATTGTTACATGGATTGATCTGGATAGACAGACGACAAAGGTTTGACCTAGATGGCAACAATTACGAGTGCGATGAGATATTTTATACCAATGGCAGCAGAGATAAGTTAGAGAAATAAGGTGTCGTATTGATGCTTCCATTCCTTGAGTTTTGCCATGGTCAAAGTGGAAACTTTGATTTTTCTAGCCTTGGTGTTGGAAAGACTTTGTTAATCATGTCATAAATATTTTTAAGTGGGCTCTTGTCCAAAGACAGGGTTGAGAAATAGGCTTGAAAAAATTACAGCCTGATTGGTTTGACATCATGTAATCACTTCTGGAATGTTTGTAGGGAAAGAAACTGGTTTTCAAATCGACAACTTTGATTTAGTTTAGGAGCTCTTAATTCATCCAGGTTATACTTACATACATCAGTAAACCCATTCAATGCCTCTTTGAGTTTTAAAAGTGTATGTGTTCTCGGTCTGTTTCATTACCCCTAATTTAATACATCCTTTAAAATACACGGAATGTAGGTGACACTCGTGAGCTATATTATATTGTTCATAACGAATCCATCATGATGTGAAAAAGTGAGTTTATTTCCCGTCTCTTCATCGGTGAATTAATTTTTAATGTCTGCCTGCTTCGATGAACGGAATTTATGGTTTTCCCTACCTTCGTCGGTGAATATCTGTCGGTTTCAATGAAAGGATTTCACCATTGATGGGTTTTTGAGGCTATGAATTTTGAAAGGAATAACGTATGTGTGGTATTGCTATACTTTGTCACAATAATTTCATTTTTTAAACTTTTTAACGTCTCTCTAACAACGTGGTCTTTAGAGACGGGGAAAGGATGGGGGGCAAGGAATGGGAAGGAATTCGGCCATGTCCTTTTGAAGGAAGCATCCCGGCATTCACCTGTTGTGATTTGGGGGAACCATGGAAAACCAAAATCTGGATGCCCGGACGGGGGATTCGAACCGCCGTCCTCTCGAATGCAAGGCCAGAACGCTAAATAATTTCATTAAAACAGGTACACATAGAATTTATACCTTTCCACTTTGCTGAGTTTATGACGGTTTTTTTTCCATATCGAACGTTAACATATTTTAAAGTAAAAATTTATGCTTTTCAACTTATGTTTTATTCAATTATAACAAGTCAATCTGGCGCCATACTATCTAGGCGTGGAAATTACGTAACTTTGAGGAGTTGGAACGGCTTTTTCAATAATATCACAAAACACCCATACCCGCGGCCGGACTCGAACCGGCGACCTTCGGCACTCTAGCCCCAACACTACCGAGGTCGTTTTAATATCCCCTAATGTGGACTTTTTTTTGTTTTCAGTAAAATTGCAATGATTTACGATTAATCAAATGCAAGTATATTTCACGACACAGAACCGAAGAAAATATTTTACTGTGCTGAAATATTTGCACCTTCCTGTGTACAGAGCTTTCGCAAGAGATAATGGGCTCTGCTTGTCGCGGGGTAAACGGAAATACCTTAATATTTCTGAACGTCGGGAATAACTCCATGGTTTTGAAATACTTGTCACGTAGATCTACCGATAATAGCAGACAGACACCAAGCAGGAATACCTGAAATATTTGTCTTAAAAGCTTGTTAAATACCTATCGCGTTGAGAAATGAAGCATGCCGCGCCATCTATCGGAAACTGGGATACTATGCACCTATGCCTGGAAATATTTGTAGCTTTCACAGAGCCCAAAATGAGCCATGCCCCATCATCTATCGGAAACAGGGATACTATGTCCCGGTAGGTTATGCAAGGCCAAAACGCCCGATGCCTTTGCTGAGCCAGTTGACACCTGTCGCAACGAAAGCGCACCTGTGTAAACACATCCCAGGCGGTGGAATTTCCCCGTTAGATTTCTCTCGTAAGGGAATGGAATGTCTGCGCCCAAAGAAATTAAGCCCTTGGGAGATGCTGCCATCTGGGCTGCCTGTCGAGGAACTATCGCATGCGCAAGCCCGACCGGTGCTGCCCCCTTAGCGGTGGAGGAACGAACTAACGGTCCGCCATCTTGTGACGTCATACGACCTTGAATGCTGATTTGCTGCTCCATTCGTGACGTCGTGGGTTTTCCCGGTTTCTCGATTGAATCGGCTTAATATATCTACTTGTGTAGTACGCTAGAACTCATCGGTGGATCTAGTTCCACGTTAAATTCTAGGTCCCATATATCCCGTAGGATTAATGAGTTTCGATAGTGCGGCTGCGATATAGACAGGGATAAAGGCCACACGAAATTACTTATTATTATGATGGTGGGCCACAAACCAATCTGTATAATATTGCACTAGTAAAGTATGTAATGGAGACAGCCACAATTATCTATTTTCCACCACTCTGTTTCAGTTCCTTAACTCTATGACCAACATACGAAAATATAAAATAATAAAAGTTCTGAATATTAAGGAGTTCGGCTGAAACCGGTAGTCACTTGATTAAATTATTAATATGCTACTTCGCTGTTTTTAATAGCAGCATTTAGTTGTAACGCAGATGCGATAGTCAACTAACACAACAGATGGCAGTCTTCCTTGTCGCAACAGTCAATGAAACAAACTGACAAAATTTAATTTCCTTGGTTTTAATCCTTATTGAAAGTGGAAAGTGCACAATAAGTAGTATTGTCTGTAGTATCATCAAACTTTTAAAACTGGGATAACACTACTGCAAAATAAAGCAACACTACTTGACAAGGAAATGAAATTTAATTTAATTGCGATGGAGCGCACGCTCCGTTGACGATTTCCTTATTCATCCATTTTTCCCCATTCCTGGACCCACCTATTTTTGCCATCTACAAATTTCAATTTCAAATTATTTCAGTGTTTTTGGTACATTATTCATGATTTCTCTTGGTAACGTATTCCAATCACTGACGTCCTTACCTGCAAAAGAAAAACTTCCGACGCCCTTGTGCCTGAAATCCCCAGCTTGTGGTTATGGTCATCTTTTCCCTTCCATGCACTACTCCTAATTCTTACACCAATATCTCTCCACGCGTCATCACCAATATATACATTGTACACTCTCATGACCCTCTTCACCCCCCTCCTGTCTTCCGGGAAATCACATTTCAGCTCCTTTATTGTATCGGTTACTGATTGTGTTCTGCAGTAATTTACAGAGACAAATCTATCAGCTCTTCTTTGAACCCTCTCAAAATGTGGGTACTATACTTCACCACCATTGTCAAGTAATAGTCTGTCCAATGTTTTGTTATTATACTACAGGCAGAGAGGTGCATTACATTCGACTCATTTTTGGAAGTATCATACGAACTGTGAAGGATAAAGCATTCTCTCTTGTGTGCATGAGGAGCCCGCTTAGTCTCCAGGCCTTAGGTAAAGCGTCTGTTTCAGACATTGTTTGACTCGGAGAAAGGGATCTCGGCTGGCCACACCACCGTGCGGACGCTTTTCACCGATTACTAGGGTCTATCAGAAACACAAACTCTCGTCAAAGGTTCACGTCAGGCTAACGTCATTGAAAGGCTGGTAGCGTGGAAATCGTTAGGGGAGAAAATATCAATTTTTGCGCTGCATAAACAGAGACCACACATTTCAGCGACGTCACTTGATCCAAAGCATGTTTTGACACGCGTGAAAAGCAGCAATTTAACAACGTCACCAAAAGGCGAAAGGATATTATTTTTTGAAGTTCCAGATGGTACGAAATGATTCTTAAGTGGGCTCCAAAAGAGAGAGCGAAAGCGCTGCCAACAAATGCGGCTTTTCTACTACATCAAGGCCGCCCCACACCAGGCCCGTGGGCCACGAAGTATCCCTCCAGCACATTTGAATTTGCCCGCCAGCAGCAGCGGTCTAGAATATGGTCGCTCAAAAACGTCTGCAAAGGTCTCATTAATGGTTTTTGCTTTCTGATTGTAATTAAACTGTGTGACTTTTGCCTGTGTCATATTTAAATATCTATTGTAACTATAGGCAAGTATTATTTGGTCCCCAGGCTAACTTAAAAAATGAAATTGTGGCCCGTCTCCAAAATTGGTTGGGCAGCATTGTACTACATGTTAGCAGAAATACTGACCACACAGAAATAATTCCCTCTGTTACAATAAGTAATTTGAACTGTAACTACATTGTAAATCTGAATAAGTGACGCAAAGCGAACAAATTAAAATATGGTTAGTTATAACCTCCTAAGCATTCCATAAGTGTCAAATTTAGGTATTCAAAATTTCCAATTGTTAGTTTTTAGTGCCTATTAGTGGATTCTACTAATCTACTATGCCGCCCTTAAATCAATATTGAGTGTTAACATAACAATAAGAAAACATAACCACAATATTTACCTTCAACTAAGAACTATAAGATCAAATCAAATAAACTTAATGAAGCAGTTAAGTGAAGATAATTATCAGAAACTATGTAGCTCTATGTTTGAAAGTAAAGTTTTAAACATTTCTTTCATTTAATTTTGATTTTCAACTAATCTAAAACATAGGGTAGAAATTAATGGCATAACAATCTATATATATTAAGATGAATGTATATATGTTTGTTTGTTTGTTCTTCATACAAATCCACAATTTTCATCCGATCTCGATGAAACTTTGCACACTTAACCTTTGGAACAAGGAGAAAAATACTGTCTACATTTGGTTGAAAAATTATCTGTATAAATAATACATGTTGTCTCATAATTTCGAAATATTACTGAACGGCGATAGACAGACACGTTGGATATGGACGTCTCTGTACTATTTTTCGGCGTAGCTGCCAGGTAGCTCAGAGGTTAAAGCGCTTGTTTACTAATGCTGTAGGTGTACATTTTTGACGTTATATTGATCCTTCACGGGTGATGTGCAGTCAGTGTGTGAGTGATCTGCAGTAATAATACTTTATATGCGGAATTAAGTCTCTGTATTTTTTGTTACGTTTTGATGACTAAATGCCTATACCGATATTGACGTAATTCGACAAGAAAATCTGTAGGAAGGGCACAGGACATATTTCGGCATGATTAACAGTTGTAGTCATGAAATTTTGAGAACTTATCGAATGGTGACAGAGTAACGGATGTGTGTCTTAGTCTGTAATGTCACGTCGCTTGCTCATGCTATAGTACTCGCACATTATGTTAGTGTATAATTTGTTAGTGAATTTCGTTTAGAGAAAAAACGTATTATGTCGATTTTCTCTGTCTTCTTAAATGTTTCTGGCTCCAATTTATTTTACCTTCTTTTTTGATATGTCTTGTGGGCGTAAACTGGCTTTAGTTGTAACTCTAGCAGAGCACGAGCAGCGTAAGTTATTAGAACCCAAGAATCGGATAATCATGCTGAAGAAATAAGATAAGTCCAAGCTGAAATAAATCTGCCCTTAGTTAACCCCCCCCCCCTCCCCACATCCCCTCAAATTCTCTTTGTTTTTCGGTTTTTAAATATGTTGGAAATTGATTCTCTTCAAGAGACAGGTTCCATGGTAGAATGATGTAGTGATGGGTTTCCGGTCATATTATGCCGACTCGGTGTTGTTTGGGACCAATCCTTCGCTACCAATAACTTCCTCTTTTTTTTTTTCTGTATGATTAACAGTTTTAGTCACGAAATTTTGAGAATTTATCGAATGGTGACAGAGAGACGGATGTGTGTGTTAGTCTATAATGTTACGTCACTTGCTCACGCTATGCGTCTTGCGCATTATGTTAGTGTATAATTTGTTAATAAATTTCGTTTAGGTAAAACAGGTATTATTTAGTATAGATGTCAATTTTCTCTTTCTATTACTTTCTATTGCTTAAATGTTTCTGGTACCAGTTTATTTTGCCTTCTATTTTGACATGCCTTGCGGGCGTAAACTGGCCTAAGTTGTAGCTCTAGCAGAGCATGAGCAGCTAAAGTTACGAGTATTAGAACCCAAGAATCGTATGCTCATGCTGAAGAAAGAAGAAAAGACCAAGATGAAATAAAGTTGCCCTAAGTTTTGTTTTTTTGTTTTTAAGTATTTTGGAAATTGATTATCTTAAAGAGACAGGTTCGATGGTAGTATGATATGGTGATGGCTTTCCGGTCATATTATGCCGACTCGGTGTTGTTTGGGACCAATCCTTCGCTACCAATAACTTCCTCTATTCAATTCTGGCAAATAAATTCTTAATCCACGTGTACGAAGTCGCGGGTATGAGCTAGTAAACAAATAAAAGTAATTCAGTATGGTTCTGAAATGTTATCTTTTACCTAAGTGAGGTGTGTGGCGAGTAAGTTGATTCCGAAATTTGTAATGATTGTTTCCTTCGATAACTTGATCTTCGCCTTAGGCAAAACATGATTGTGTGTGTGAAGAAGTGTGTGTGCGCTGTACACTTAGCTCTGAATCCGTAAGTTCTAAAAGAAAGGATGCCGCCACTCACGTAAACTGTCCTAGTAACTCTACTGCTAGAACATTCACATTTACATTTTGGAAAGATTATTTTTAGGATATTTATTGACTTGGTCGTCTCCAAGGATACTACGGATGCTATGGTTAGGATTTTTGTGTACGGCACGTTCTCCTTTTTCATTGCTCAGTCTGAGCTTATAATTCCATATTATGAAGTGACATACAGATTAGCATTGTACCCCACTCACCACCATGTCGCGAGCTACTCAGAAAGACAATAAGAATTTAAGAGCTTTCAGAATTCGGATTAGGAGTCTTTCTATTAAAGCCAGTTGCCTTATATATGAAACACAAAAGTACTCCAACTTCGCTATTACTTCTCTTGGAGTTTCTATTCTACTCTTCCTTATCTGACGACATAATCTCCATGTACACAATCGCTTGAACCGTTATTTTTTCTGTCATTCCCGTAAAGTGGGATTTGTTAAGAAATTGTTTCTCTCTAAACCAGAAATGATCTCTAAAGTACCTGCAACAAAATTAGTGCTTCCGACATGGAAGCAAGAATCTCTGCAACGCTTTTTCTGCGATGCTCCACTACCAAATTTTCTTTAATGGTGTCGTAGGATTCAGAACGGCGCTCTGGGCAGAGTGGCTTTTAGTCTGAAAAAGAGCGCTACTGGAGCAGATTCAAGACGAGGAACGACCGAAGTCGCTGAAATCTCTCTTATGTAAAGTGGTGAGCTTGAGGAAAAAAATGCCGTAGACGAGCAGCAAGTGTTCGCACAAAGAACACAAATGCAAGAAAACTGGCAACTAGAAAACAGCTGTTTGACAAAGCAGTAAAGACGACTAGCTATCAAGGCCACAGAAGGCGAACAAATGTCGTATGAGCATCAGACTTTCGGGAAGTATTAGGTCACATCGTTCGTGGTTCATTTACAAGACTGATTCAAAAAATTAACGCACGTCGAGCGGCATCGGAGATATTGCGGTTCACGTTTCATGCACGAAGTAAGTAGGACAATTTTTTTTACCTCTAATTTTCTGATTAAAATCTTTCGACTGCTAACATATTGTAGATGCAGAGGTTCATTGTACCTGACGGTCGGCAAAAGTCTACGTGAAGTCATATTCTTCATATATCCTTATGTGTAAACAAATATTTTCTCCTTTCCAACGATAACATTTGTTTTTATGTCAGTGATGAAGATGGAAAGTTATACTGTAAAAAATTAAATACACATTTACTCTTTATTAATTTTCTTATTGCTATGTTCAGCTACAACAGGATTTAAATTCAACGTTTGATAATCATACTCCTGAACCACATGTTTTAATTTACGCCACCACATTCCTCTTTTGTCTGGACAAACGGTGTGCTAATTATATGACAAAAAACTGGAATATGTCCTAATAGCGTTGTTGACGACACTGGAGTTTATGGCAGTGCGAACAAGTCGCAAGGATCTTTACTTACAATGATTCCAGCGCACAGTGGGGTCACGGATTTTAATATTTTAAGTTCGTGTAGTAAACTTCAAGGGCAATGTTGTGGATCTGTTCTAAAGTGCACCTCTCAAAAATTCTGCAAAAAAATCAATATCAATGTTCTCTTTTTTATTTTTATTCCGGTGGCAATTTCCCGACATAACTATTTTTCCCTATCTGTAACATCTTACTTTTGCCCTCTACAAATTTCAACTTTAAATTCTCTCAGTGTTTTGGTAAAGTATTCATCATAACTCTTGATAACTTATTCCAATCCCTGACCCCCTTATCTACGAAAGAAGGTCTTCCCACACCCTTGTCGCTGAAATCGAGACATGATCATCTTTTATTTTCCATGCGTTACTCCTAATTCTTACACTAATATCTTTCCACGCCTAATCACCAATATACACCTCGTACAGTCCCCTGACTCTCTTCGCCCTCCTCCTGTCTTTATTAAATAACATTTCAGCTCCTTTGTCATATCAGTTACTGATTGTGTTTTGCGGTAATTTCTAGAAACAAATCTAGCAAACCTTCGTTCAACCCCCAATACCAAAAATATGGTTTTTATACTACACCATCAAATTCAATCAATTGTCTGACCAGAGATTTGTAACAAAATTCGCTTACTTCTTTCATACATCCCCTCATCACTCTCTCCAAGAAGTAAAGGTTTTTAAAACCTTTTCCTACTGCCTCTCCAGTGTGTCCAGCCCAGTTGAGTTTGTGATCAAATTATACGCCAATGTTCATACACTCTATGGCGCCTTATTTTGCACAATGTGGCATCACTGGAGAGTTTGTCTTCCCAGGAAACTTTAGCGCATCTACTAGCTCCGCCCATTAAACCATCCCATTGGCGGGTATTCAATTCAGCGCCATATGTAATTCATTTCCTTAAATCAATGCCTGTAACATAACAGGTAGACTACGCCCATCGACGATTCTTATTGGCAGGGTATATCATCAATCTCCCCTACATTTCAGTAAAATGCTACTGACCAATCCCGAGTCAAGTAATGCATTTTCCTTTCCCGTGATTGGCTGCCATATTCGGCAAGATATGGCTGACCATACATCAGTCGAACGAAATTCGGTCCCAGCTATACTTTTCTTAAATAGTGATACCACATTGTGCAAAATATGAGACTTAGTCTCAGGCGCCCACTAATTTTTTTTTTTCCAAATTGTGTACTTAGCTTTAAACAAGCTATTCTTTCTCCACCTTATAATCGTAATCAACCTTTAATTTTTTTATCTGTGTACCTAATAAGCTGATTCTTCTTTGCATTTATCTTCATCCTATGTTTTCCAACCCAGCTAGATATTCTGTCTAGTTCATCCTGCAGCTGCTTACAGTCTTGGAGTGGTCCTAAAACATTACACTGTGGCACTACCATCTTCACTTCTTTTGATAGTGTGTTTCCTATCCCAACATTTTTCTTTCTACTATTTTAAAATTCTTCTAACCTGGGATCACTTTTTCATCCACTACAGTGGTTTTTCCTTATTTACCACCATTCTGTGGCTCACTCTGTAAAGAGCCTTTAAAAGATCTAGTACTACACTATCTATTTGGCCTCCACAGTCCATTTCATCCGAAATTTTTGCATAGCCTACTAGCATGAATATTATTTGTGTTAGCCTGACTTGTATTAATGTAACGGAATTTTTTAATTCAATTTTCAACTACTTATCGAAGTCCGATTTTTTAAAAAAATTTCATACCTAGAACCGATGACAATACAATATTTTCAGAGTTAAGCCTTGCTATTTTCATTTCTTTCACAGAAACAGCAGAAAAGCGGTTGAATATAATGATTCAATTTTCACTCAACCGTCCAAATTCTTTGAAGTTTTCTCGAATATTAATCACAATACAATATTTTCGTAGCTATATCCAGGTATTCTCATTATTTTAACAGTAACAACAGAAAAATAGTTAAATAGCACCTTTTAATTCAATTTTTACCTACCTCCAGACCTCCGTATTATTTAACACTTTGCTCGTGTATTAAAAACAGATGACAATACAATAATTTCATGTGTATGTCCTGGTATTTTCATTACTTTGACAGTTTTAAAAATTAAGAAACACTCTTTCGTTGTAATGTGAACTAAAACGTTAAAAATAAAATTATAGTTTTGAAAAATCTAACAAACACCATTTTCGTATCAATTTGAACTAGAAAGTTAAAATTGTCTTTAGACAAAGATTTTTTTTAACAGCGTTTGGATGTCCTACAACTCAATACTGATTAATTTTTTTGCATAAGATTAAAATAATAATATTTTCATGGTTCAAAAAATTAACTTAAATGTAAAAAAGATCGTGTGGTGACTCTACCTACTTTCATAGTGATTTTAACTTTATATGTAGCTAACGATTAAAAATTTAAGGCAAGTGAAATCTACCACCTCACCATTTTTCACATTAAAGTGAAATTTTGGTAGGTGACTAAGCTTATTCAAAAACTTACGTCATACTGAACTGCTGGACATCCTATCGCTGTTAAACAAATTCTATATCTAAAGATTATTTTAACTTTTTAGTTCAAATTGTTACGAAATCGATTTTTTTAATTTTTTTATTAAAAAATATAATTTTACTTTCCTTCAGAAAAAAAGGCGTTGCGGTAGTGTGAGGGATCCAGCTTGCAGGAAGATCCCGTATGGGATGTGTTGAGTATATGTTCTCAGAAAAGAGTTTTAAGTTCCTTAAAGCAATGATTTGTTTCAGAGGACGGATGGCTGTTGTCTGTGGAACACGTTTTGGTGGGGTCGTAAACGATAGTTTCTAATGTAAAGTTGCCTTTTATAGATGACACGAAACTTTAATTGTGTTAGTTGCATTTTAAAGAAAGTCAGCTTATGTTATACTACGTACACGGATGAACCCGAACCTGGATAGATACTGAATGCAGAACAAACAGCTTTAGTTGGCATTGTCGGCAGAAGAACGATCGGCATAGCAAGGGAAGAAGAGGGTGGAAGTTACGAGGACCATCGTAAGGAAATGGGGTCTTTGCAATATTCGTTGGGTCGTTGTCGTCGTCGTCGTCGTCGTTGTTGTTGTTGCTTTAGTGCGCGTCGGCAGCGAGGTCATTAGCGCCCTATTCGTTCCTAGAGATGAATCAACAGAAAGTTACTGTTGCACAATATACCAAAAACACTGAATCAGCTAAAAAAAAAAAAAAATTGTAAAAAGTAAAAACTGGTGGTTTGAGAAATTGCACTTATAAATTTCAAAATAATAAAAAAGAACTTATAATATAGGTGTACAAGGAAGTTTTTACCGGAGTATTAGGTCCATCGCATTTAAATTAAATAATTCAATGAATCAAAATAGATCTTCGTACAATGGTTTGGTGACGGCGAAATAATGGTTTATTCTGAGAGACCACGGATTTTTCGATGTAAAGTTACTGGTAAAAACCTTACGGCAATTTGAAAAGCCGTCCTGTCTATAACAAAGCCCGCTTCTCTGATTCCCATACAGTTATAGGATTGCACATCAGAAAGAAGATTCGTTTGATACTGGAGGTCGCATCTGTCGAAGAACCCCATCTATTAAGGAGCTTTTGGTCCCGTAAAGAGATTAACGACACCCCCTTCTGTTACACCCCGGCAGGCGAATGGCGCGAGTTGCTAGTCCATGTTTCAACAGTTATTGTTAGGTTACCGGCTTAGGCAGTGCCCAGGAGAGAGATCGCTATAACAACCGATGGCTTCAGAGATGGTTACCATGTAACATCTGATCGTTCCCCGACTTGAAAGTAATTGTATTCTTTTCTGAAATTCTCTAAATGTTTTCCCTTTTCGCTAAAATGGCATATACAAATACATACATACATTAATGATTTATGGTATGCGACATAATAGGGAGGATGAAAAGATTATTTGCCGATGATGCTATTATTTATCGTGAAATCAAAACCCATGACGACTGCGCTTTGTTACAAGACGATATTATGAAAATAATTGCGTGGTGTAAAGATTGGCAGTTGGAGTTAAACGCTAAAAAATGCCAAGTCTTGCGTATAAGTAAAAAGGTAATACCAGTTAACTATGAATATAAAATTAATGATACTGTTATTAGAACGGTAGATTCCGCTAAATACCTAGGAGTAACAATTCGTAACAATTTGTCGTGGAATGAGCATATCGAGAATGTAACTGGGAAAGCAAATCGTATGCACAGATTTCTAGGTCGTAACTTAAATCAATGCACTTCGGAAGTTAAAATCGATTGCATACAAGTCACTAGTAAGTCCTCACTTAGAATATTGTTGTTCTGTATGGGGTCCCCATCAAAAGGATTTACTGGAGGCGTTAGAGAAAGTCCAAAGAAGAGTCGCCCGATTCGTGACAGGTATATATAGTTGGAGGGAAAGCGTAAGTGCGATATTGAAGGAGCTAGGTTGGGAAGACCTGGAACACCGAAGGCGTTGCTCTCGACGGAAGCTAATTGAAAAATTAACGACTGACGTAATTAGGAACGACAGCCAGGAAATATTGCTACCAACAACATTCATATCTCGGAATGACCGCGGAAATATGATAAGCGAAATCAGAACCGATTTATTTCTGTACTCATTTTTCCCACGAGCGATTAAGGAATGGAATAGAAAGGATTTACCGGGCGAGTAAACTTAAAATCCGACAGGAGTAGCTTTCGCTAAAGCACTCCGGCCATCCCGATTTGGGTTTTTCATGGTTTTCCCAGATCACTCCATGCGAATGCTGGGATGGTTCCCCACAGTAGCCCATGGGCGCCTCCTGCCATATCCCGTATATCCCTTCCAAACCATTACCCTTTCGGATAGATGCAATGCACCCTCCGCCACACACTTTTAGTGAATCGCGGAGTAATAATAAAAATAATAATAATAATACGACCTAAAAATCCATTTACGAGTCAGATACTGCATATTTTTTTCTCGTCGTAATGCTCATTTATTAAAAAATTCTACTCTTTTTTTTCAATGAATTTTAACATTATATACCTTCGGCCAACTGTGGAACACGGAAAATAAATTCATGCTTTTTTTCTATCCTTTCTTTGCTCCCAATATTTCTTCATTTTTTATTATGTCAAACCGGAAATCATTTTCGACATATACATCTGATCAATACTTCTCATCACCTAAGATTAATTTCTGCTATATCTGCTTTTGGCTCATCAAACCGAGGAGTTGAGATCATCAATTAATTTTTTGGTTCGTCTTTTTTATTCATTTGCATTGTTTCCATCAAAAATGTATCTTCATTTTCTGACAGTGTTTCAGTTTCCATAAATAATTATTTACTTTCCTCTGTTCTTTCATTTTAGTTTTCCTTTGGTAGGAGAAATGATCTCAAATATTTATTTTTTGTTTACTTTTCCCTCTAATTATTCAGTTTCCCCGGCTATTTTCTATTTATATAAGTCTAACCTTTCAGCCCAATAGAGGAAATCTGATTTTATTATAGTGATCACTTTTTTTTACGATGCTTGTTAGTTTTGATTTAATAATTAGTTATGGTAAGTTATTATTTGTTCTGCTAGCTTATCTGCCACAGTTCTGCTAGCATAATAAAGTAAGCGTCTCTTTCGGTTTGTTTAGGACCTTTTATTTTCAGAGATGAAATACGTTTCACCTCTTTACCGGATGTGGTAAAAAGATTACAGATGTATTGCAAGATATAGGTTAAAGAAGTAACACTTTACACAAATTGAATAAACATTAATCTATCATCAGATAAATCTACGAAGAATTAGTATAAAGAAATCGTTTTTGTCAAGATATCTAGAACACAATGAATAGTTAATCAAATACACTAATTCTTCAACTAAGCTAAGTAAATTTCGCTTATTAATTCGTTAACTGAATCAAGAAAATCTCTAACTGATACTTATAAAACTGAATTTGGTGAAAGAAAAAAACTAAATGTATATAGACAGCAATTCTGAAAATGTTGAAACTTAGCTAAATTCCATTGTAAAAGGAAAGAAAGGTAGGTAAATTTGACATTATCTCTTGATGTTTCTCTGAAAATCACTTTGTGACCCCCCTAAGATCAGTCCCTATTAATTACAATCACGCATTAGCTAAGTTTGTATCTGAGAGAGAAGCGTGGTGATTGATTCCAAATGTGTATAATTATTTTATGAATTTGTGGTGGTTTGAGTGGGTGAAAGTACTGTAAATGAACTGAATGACTGTTTTAAATGTATTAAAACGAGTAAATTGCGTGGAATACTACTTATAGGACTGCAATTATTTATGCTGCGTAAACCATAATTTTTAGGTGAGATTTTAACTTTTTAAAACGTTAATTTTTCCAGATTGATGTTTAAATGCTTTTAAATGTTTAAGTCAATTTAAAATTCGTTCTCTACCATTTCAACTAATTTTTAGTAATTTGTAATTGTTTCTACATGCTTTATATTGTTAACGTAATTTTTAGCGTCCTAAAAAATTCCGTCGTCGCCTTTATTGTCTTCCAGAACATTGTGTGTATAGAAGCTCCCGAAGATTGCCGCCGAGGAAGGTCACTCGGAACAGTGCTAAGGCGCACATTTACGTCATTTTTCATTCTAATGTGCTTTAATTGTTGGAAACCAAGACTGATGGAATGTTTTTTTTTATATGGTTTTCTGAAGTGTTTCTGCAAAATAGAAGTCAAATAGAAAGTTTATCGACGGCGTCGTTATTTCAGAAGTTATGTCATTTGAATGTTTAAGAGATTAAATAAAATACTTTGCTGGACGCGACTAACAGTCTAACCTCTAAATCTTCAAAGTCAGCATAAAAAAACACTAAATTACTAGTTTATTGTAAACATCTATTCCTTATCGCTGACAACATTGCAACTGCCGGTGACTACGGCTTTCCAATAAAGAATTTTAGTTTTATTACTGCTGAATTTATCAAAGACAAAGCCTTTTTCCATCCAGGCAACCATTTGATCCAAACTTTTGCTTTGAGCTCGTACCGACGAGACAATAAGTACGAAATGGTGACTCAGAACCAAGCGATTAAGTAAATTAAACTCACTTACATTAAAATATTTGAGCAGAGTGTACAAATAAATTGTGTTAAGCAGTTGAATGTGTGTGTCGCTTGAGGGGATGCGACACGATAAACAGTTCATTCCAGGTACAGACGAATATTTCTCTTATTCATAAATACAAATTTACAATTCTCCAAAATGCTAATAAAAATCATCAGCTGCAAATTAAAATTTAACTGCTTTGTGAATCCATCACTACAGTTTCATCATTTTTGTACTAGACAGTTATGCAAGATTACAAAAATACCTCGAGATACGAAGCCACAACAAAACTGTAGGGCGAATGTTCATTTTGCTTTTGAATTTAATGATTAAATTTTACAGTTCAACTAATCTTTTACAATCGTGATTTTAGATTTATTAAATACACGTTGTGAAGGATTAAAAAAATAAATTAAAGTTAGATATTAAACTGAGTATCAAATACACGTGAAAGAGAAACTTGCTGTTTTGACTGACATAAAAAGGATGAAACGTCGAACAATGATGCCACGAAGATAAAAAAAAAAAACAAATAACAGAGAGACGAATTGTTGGCAAAGAGTTTAACACTGGCAGGATGCGTTTGAGTAGGGCAATTCGCGCGCGCCCCTGCAAATGGTTTACGAGATTATTCCCTTTGAGCGACCGTGGCAGGCGGTAAATGTTGAACAAACGGATCGATGTCGGATAGAGGAAGCTTTGATCAGCCCTTGTTTGGCCGGGTGCGCGGTGGCAGTGCAAAACAGTTCCGCTCCGCCTTGGGCCCAAACGTTCCGATCAACACAAAAATTTCAACTGCCGTCAAACTTTGCCAAATGCAACAAGAATTCATTTTGTGCACAGTGAAAAATTCAGTAGCACACACACGATAATCGACTTCGTCGCATAGAGAAATGAGGTTAACCATCCACAGGTGAAAATGATGAATGGTAGTATGTTTGCTGTCGTAAAATTTGTAATAATTGATTTCATTGCAAGATTATGTATGGAGCTAGTCTGTATATTTCAGATCAATAATATCGAATACGTTGGATGAGCGTTTAACGCTGAAACCTGACATTCCATATTGCGAGGGTTTGAATAGCTGTCCGGCCTTCTTGATTTCGGCTTTCCGTGGCTTCAAGAACTTAATATTTAATTAAACTGCAATGTAGGACACGATCCGGTGGTAATTTCCCTACACACCCATCTCCCCCTTTCCTGCCCTCTATAAATTTAACTTTAAATTCTTTCATCGTTTTTGGTAAATTGTTTATCATTTCTATTGGTAACTTATTCCAATCCCTGACACCCTTACCTAAAAAAAAAAAAACCTTTCACCCGAAATCGAGTGTCAGCTTGTGGTCATAATCATCTTTTCCCTTCCATGCATTACTTTTCATTCTCACACCAATATTTTTCCATGCCTCATCACCAACATACGCCTTGTAAACTCCCATGACCCTCTTCACCCTCCTCCTGTCTTCCAATGTATCCAATTGCAGCTCTTTTATCATTTCTGTTACTGATTGCGATCTGCGATAATTTCCAGAAAACATATGTAGGAACCCCTTTATGCACCCTCTCCAACTCCTGTATTTGATACGCAAAATATAGGTCCCATACTACACTACCATATTCAATCAATTGTCTGTCCGAAGTATTGTAATCGAATTCTTTTACTTCTCTCGTTCATCCCCTCATCACTCTCCCCAACAAGTGCAGAATTTTGAAACCTTTTCCTACTACCTGACCAATGTGTCCCGCCCAATTGAGCTTGTTATCAAATGTCATGCCAAGATATTTACTTTTGAAGTCTTTAACAAGCAATTCTTTCCCCACCTTATAATCGTAATCAACCTTAAGTTTTTTATTTGTGTGTCTAATGAGCTGACTCTTCCTTGCACTTATTTTCATCCCATGTTTACCAACCCAACCAGACATCCTGTCCATATCACCCTGCAACTGTTTACAGTCCTCTACCGTTTTGATCCTTTCATATAGCATTATTCACCTGAAAACAATCTAATTCATTAGAATAATGAATAGCAATGCTCCCAATACGCTATCCTCTGGCACTCCCATTTTTACTTCCACTTCTTTGATTCTGCATTTCCCACCCTAACTATTTGTTTTCTACCTTTTAAAAATTCTTCTACCCAGAAAATCACTTTCTCATCCACTCCAATAGTTTTTACCTTATTTATTACCATTTTATGGTTCACTCTGTCAAAAACCTTTGAAAGATCTGGTGCTACACTATTAATTTGACCTCCTGTGTTCATTTCATCCGAAATCCACCAACTGAGATTCACATGAATATCCTTGCTTAAAGTAAGTTGCCTAGTTGGAAACCACTTACGCTGCTCACATATATTTCTGATGTGTTACATATCAATCTCTCCATTAATTCACATACCACTGATGGCAAACTGATTAGCCTACAATTTTCAACTACAGCTGAATGTTGGAATGGTTTCTTCAGAAAGCCGTGATTGAATCTCTTGCCGTTCTTTATCCTCCATCCTCTCCCTGCGCTGATTTCATGGAAATGAACGAGCAAAAAGTCCTGATAAAGACATTTAATGATACATTTTAAGACATCTGCATGGATAACAACAAAGTTTTCAGACCGAAAATACATACAAAGTGCAAAACCTAGGGATGTTTTCCGTTTTTGGTACACATAAAGTCATCACTTACAATAAGTACCCTAGTTTAAATACTGTAGTTTATTTGTCAAGTTCAAAAAATAAATCACTTTTAACACTAGGATCTGTTTATTTTACATTCTGAGCAAGGAAAAATTAAATTTTCAATGATTTCACTTCAATATTTCAGACGTAATTTTCACTGCCAGTTTGACAGTGGGCTGACTTTTGCTTTAACGACTTAGTGGAACAATTAATACAGAATTCCACCAAGAGATTTTGAGAGAGCTGCTTGACATATTACTCTCTTCCCTCCACAGATTAATAATATTACACTATCAAGGAACGTCCGGATAAAGCAGTACTATGATATGTTAGACAAACAAAAAAGAATTTGGGGTGGTTACAATTCTTCTACCTATTACTTCACTGGAAACTAAAGAGAAACGAAAATAACGTAATGTATTAGATATTCGTCAGGGGAGAGATATATTACTCATCCTGAGGATTTCAAGTGTTTGTCACTAACGCTTCTGCCCTCATAACCCCAACGCTGGAACTGCTTCATGGCCGTCTTTCTGGAAATGAATTACCGCTTTTATTTAGAGTTTCTTCGATGTTTCCTTGAAATTAAAATCTAGTTCCTAACAGCAAACAGAATTTCCAGCTAGATGAAGAAATAAAATTATGTTGGATGGGGAAAGAAACCTAACGAATGAAATGAATGCAGTGTTTGAGAAAGAAAGTTTGCTGAAATATAATGAATTTGGAGGCTCCTGCAATTTTGCTGCAAATACAAATCTGACGTAAGTTTCCTACACTTACTCATCCGTGGCCTGACATACCTTTGAGTGGCAGGAGGTTTGCGCAATCACAAGAAGCACTCCTCTTTCAGTTTTTCAGCTTGCTTTATTTGTTTCTAAGATAAGAAAAATATTGTTAACAGTTCTCGGATGATAACTGCCAAAAATTATTAATCTTCGCTCTTACTTCTCACGTGAAATATATGATAGATTATTCGTGATATAGGAAAGTGGTAATGGGGATTTAGTGCGATGAGTTAAACGTAAATACTTTAAAAAGTGGCGCAGATATATTCCTTTCACTCCAATTTGGAGCTTGTGGTGTATTCACGTGGTTTAACTCCGTATTCCGTTTCCTGACCTACGGCACTCGGGAAGCAATAATGCCACCTGTCTCCATAGGTTTAGGTTGTAATACCACCAATGTGTTAAATGTTTTCAAATTTTTCTTTCGATGGTTGAAGCTAAGATCTCGTTATGCCCCATAAACGACGCCCGTCATCAATAAAGTAACACAGGGTG